>OX421507.1:9955399-10467899 GCA_949126835.1 Anisus vortex | reverse complement strand
CTTTACAGCTAAAATGACATTGACCCCATAGATCATATCACCAGAAGTAATTGTGTCGTCAGAAATAAGTTAACCAAATTATATAATAAGATGGACCGCTTGCTTTAATATTTCTGCTATTTGATGACTCGAATGACTTCTTTTCGTAATTCTGGATTCACTTTTGCACTGTTCACTTCCGTTTTATTTAATCGTTATGATTTTCTCAATGAAAAATTAAAATTAGAATCGAAAATTTTATAAAGCGGAAAAATTTATGCGAACATAATAACGTAGAAGTCATTTAAGACAGCGTTGTTGGATTGGCACGGAAAAAGAACATATAGGCTCTAAAAATAGAGCAAGCGGTCCATCTTATTTTAGTCTTTGGTTAGACATGCATCACAAAAAAATGAAATAAAATATTCAGAATGACACAAGTTCTTGTTTTATTTTTTTACGTCCATTTCCTTCCTGCGAAGCTTCGAGCATGGATTGCTTTTTAGACAATTACGATATGATCAAAGTAGGATATGATTTAGAAAAAAACATTTTTAAAAGTTCATTTTCAATCTAGAAAATATTGCCGACTTAAGTACTTTAAAAGTATCAGTTTTAATGTATTCTTGAACAAGTACGTTTTAACCTAAATAGACTGGCTAAGCTCATGAGAATAAAAAAGAGTTACTAAAAAAAAAGCCAACAAGAGTTAGCCTAAATGTATTAAGTGCCAGAAGTTGTTTGAATTGGACATTCTTGGAGACGTTTTTTGACATGGATAAAAGCTTTCAAAAGGTACAAAAAGGGAAGAATGCGTACATGTTCTATTAAAATGTTTCGAAGTCGCAATTGAAAACAACAAGTTCACCAGCGCATTGTAACACCTGAAAGGTGACTTGTTTTTTACGTTAAATGTCAACTGGATGGTGGAACTAAGGCCAACCTCACACGAAGCCAAAGAGTCCTGGATAAATGAGTTCTTACTACTTCAGTCAGTTTCTAGGCCCTTGACTAATCCAAGCTAATCTCGGACAAATTTAAAGAGTTGTGTTAAGTATGTGGACGAATCTGGTCCTTAGGGATTGCAATGGTAAGACCAGAAGGTCACTCGATGGCTCTGTGCGCTTGATTGCAACAAAGGTCAGAGTTCAAAACATATTTCTGAGCACTGTAAGTTGTAGGTGTCAGGCATTAGACGCCAGTCACTTGATCATACTATCTAGTCTGGCTACCTACAGTAGAGTCATGGAGATACCAATAACTTATTTTATTGTGTTGTTGACAAGTAAGTTATCTTTATAGTTAAAATATAGTCACCATAGTTATTTATTGTCATTTTATAGTCCCTCTTTTCCCATATAAAGTAATTATAAAGCCACTGTCCCGTCTGCGGGATATATAATAAATAAATCTCCCTTATACAATTATTTATTTAGTATATATATATAGTATTAGGGCACAGAAGGTCCCGAGTTCGAATCCTGGTGAAGGCTAGGATTTGTTCGCGGGCTTGGAGGGCGTCTCTGAATATACCCAGCAATGATGGGAACCTGGCATTAGTTTGGGCAAAGCAGAGGGGGCTGGTATTTTTGCTTGCCACACATTATGCTAGTATGTCGTGGTCTCAGAAACTTGTGAACACTTGCTCCTATAGATCAAACTGTTGTGACGGAATTACTTTATTTTCATTTTTACTGTATTGTTCAGATTGCATAAATTATGGGAATGGGCCACCAACATCTTCAAAGTGCTTATGGATCTTTTAGTTTATTAAACCACCACCTGTGTGCATCAAACTAAAAAAACTCAACATCCTTTAATATGTTAATTTTTTAAAATATGTTTAACGATTTGAATCATCAAAAGACAAGAGACGGCTAGTAAAATGAATGACTAGGCCTATACATACATTAAGTCGCTCAAATTTGACTTATAATATGGGGAATTTCGAAGTTATAACCTAAATTTCTAGAAATATATAGGCTTACTATCAGAGGCGAAACCACGAGGAGGGCTTGAGGAGGGCTAAAATAAAAACATTTTTTTTTTATCATTTTTTTTTAAATATTAGGACAAATAAATTTTTTACAAATTTGATAAATTCAGCCCATTCTGAATTTATAATGTCTAAAAAAAAAATAGGACGAGCCCTCGTTCTGTTCAATCCAGGGCGTATCTTTTGTTCAGAGGTGAACCAATGGGGGCACACCAAGGCTCTGGCCGGGCGCCAGCCACCGCACGGTACGCCGAAGGCGTGGCGTGCCATGTAACAGGGTACGGTTTCCGCAGCCCAGCTTATAAGTAAACTGCGGATTCGCTTAGGATCATTATCGTGGTGGATCGCCCGTATACCTGCGCTGTCACCTGGTAGCTCAAATCCTATACTATAGGTACAGACATCCAGACACCGGGTGGTTCGTGAGACGGGGTTGCAGCGTTCATTATCTACCTCCCCACCAGGGCCACAGGCCTTCCTAGAGTGTGATGGGAAGCGGGACACCCGAAGCCGTTGCGGGGGCTTTCCCCATGCGTTCGCCCGCCGGTGTAATCTTAATGTGATCGTATCGGCGGTTTACACACTTTGCCAAAGACTTTGAGGCCCATGGGTACAGAAGTTGCCCACCCTGGAAGAAATGTCTGGCTTCGCCTCTGCATACCATTGTTTAAAAAATATTTCATTATGATTAATGTATAATGTTACTGATGATCTTCCACAGTTTTATTGTCAGTGCCGAGTTATGCAGACATGTACGTTAAGCAGCCAATGGGGTGAGTTCCTTCTCTTGAATCATTTATAAGCTTATGTGTATTGCATCTTTCATTCGTTAACTTTAGCCTTCTATAGGCGATATATGGAGTATGGTGTTTTTAGGGCGGGGGTCGGCAACATTTTGATAATAGCGTGCCAAAGTAGGATTTCTAATTTATTCAGCGTGCCTGGGCCACCAATGTTGTAGACAAGACTTTTTTTTTAAGTCATTGAGAATCACTCTGCGTGCCAAGTCTGGTATGCATGCCATGAGATGCCGACCCCTGACGTAGTCAACAGAACAGGGTAAGCCTTTATACTCAGGCAAACCTACCTATTAGCAGTATTCAAGCACGAGACACACTCCCAGAAATAAGAAACGAGACGAGAGTGTTGTCAGATAGTCATAGGGATAAACACATTTTTCATATTCCATATGCAGGTACAAATACATACAAGATATCCTTTTCCCCTGAGTAGAATCCGGACAAGGAATGGGTTGCCTGAACAAATCAGGAAAATCTACACATTAACAACATCATATATAAGACTATACAAAATGCTAGACTAGACACCAAGTACTCATTAATCTTTTGTTTAAAAGGAGCGTTTGTAATATAAGACAAAATACATCTATCTATCTTTATCTATCTCTATCTATCTACATCTCTATCTATCTATCTATCTATCTATCTATCTATCTATCTATCTATCTATCTATCTATCTATCTATCTATCTATCTATCTATCTATCTATCTGTCTGTCTATCTATCTATCTATCTATCTATCTATCTATCTATCTATCTATCTATCAATCTATCTATCTATCTATCTATCTTTCTATCTATCTTTCTATCTATCTATTTCTATCTATATTTATCTATATCTATCTATCTATATCTATCTATCTTTCTATATCTATCTATCTATATCTATATATATCTATCCATATCTATCGATCTATATCTATCCATCTATATCTATCTATCTATCTATATCTATCTAACTATCTATCTTTATCTATATCCATCAATCTATCTATCTATCAATCTATCTTGTCACGATTCTGGACTGAACCGTAACCTTATTAGCACTCATGGATAGATCTTAGCGCAGAAGTAGTGTAGAACTAGAAACATAGGTTAGCGTAGAGTTAGATTAGGGAGTAGAAAAGTAGCCTGGAGCTATTACCCTCTCCCTCTCTCTCGCAATAGGAACACCCCAACCACCCCTTCTTCACCTGTTCTTTAACCCTCTCTACACTCTTTCATTCCCGAATTCAGAGTTTGCTACTTGATTCAGCCAATTGGTATTACACCACTTGTATGTGTGATTGTATGTGTGTGTATTCTTTAATGTATGTATACATATATATATTCTATTATGCTGTCAATTATGATTCATGTTGTATTTTGATAGTACTACTCATTTATTTTGCTAAACTCAGCATACACGTAAAACCCCACCCACCTGTAGACACCTCCCACCCACTTCTACCCCTTTTTCATTATCTCCCCTCTTCGTCCCCTACTCAGCGCCCGTGGTCAAGCCCTTTATCCACTCGAAGTAGTGACATCTGGAGCGAAGCGTCTCGCACATACGTAAGCGCCTCGGGCAGAGCTCGATCAATAGACACAGGTACATCAAGGGAGATAAGTCATTATCTTATCCTTTGTATCTCCGTATACGTCTACACACCACCCCCCTCCGCCCCTGGGCCCCACCCCGCAAGTCGGCGGTATCAATTGTTCACCTACACCCACCCATAATTTTCCCCCCAATAGTCAATCTTCTACGCAAGTATATTTCAAACCAGCCAACCAGAACATATGTAATTCTAAACTAATGTAGCTATCCAATCAAATTGACCACTGATCACGTGACTAAAATGTACGAAAGCGCGCTTAACTAGTTTTAGGGCACTTCGGCTCAAGCGTGAGGCGGAGAAGGTTGTTCGATTCTAGCCTCCATTTATTCAGTTCGTTCCATAGGATATACCGCCTGCATGTGTATAGATAGATATTTTGTCAGTATAAGTATTTTCATGAACACAGCTACGTTTGCCTAACGTTGGACAACCTAGCAGTACCATGTGTTGAGTGTTAACTGAAGCCTGTGCAAATTCGTATATGTATCTTGCCATTGAGTGAAGAATTGAAATGATAATAAACACCTGAACTTAACCAGCGATTTATTTGCCTACTTAGAACTATCTGTTGTGTCCGTCATAATATCTAACGAGCCAGAGAGAGAAATAATAATTATTCCAGGGCGATTCCAGTCACGGTAATTCATACCCCACGACGACCTGCCACTACTACCCCACTCACCTACGACTTCGCACCCCTCTCATCGCCCAACTTCTGCCAGGTTGATGTCCTAATCGTAAACACATCCTGACATATCTATCTATCTATCTATCTATCTATCTATCTATCTATCTATCTATCTATCTATCTATCTATCTATCTATCTATCTATCTATCTATCTATCTATCTATCTATCTATCTATCTATCTATCTATCTATCTATCTATCTATCTATCTATCTATCTATATTTATATATCTATAGACCTACCCATCTATCTATATATATATCTACTATCTCTCATTTATATTAAGCACACCCGTAATATACACTATAAATAGTGCTTCTAGAATATTATGTTAGTTGAACTATTAACTGTGTATTGTTTTAAATGCGGAAATTCACCCTCCCACTTTTCTCCCCACCAGGATGATGAGTAGACCCGCCAAGGTCATCCACGTCCACCATTACGACGCCGGAAGCAGCGGAAGCAGCATGATGGGAAGCATGAAGAAGGAGTCCTCTGGCGGTGGAAGCTCCCTGATCGAGCTGCTCATCCTCTCCAGCCTGCTGTCCGGCACGCAAACAAACACCGGCACGCAGACCGCCCTCCTCAACGGGCAGCTGGTGCCCATACAGAACGGTTGAAGCGGGCATACTGTTTTCCCGTTACTCATTACCATTTGTTGTGTTACATAATCAAAATAAAATTTAGTTTTCAAAGAAATGTTTACCACGAAGAAAAAATTAAGTTTTTTAAAAATAAAAGTTGAATCGATAAACAAACTCATAATTAAATTAAAAGAACGTGTATTTTTAATAAAACTTTCTTTTTTGTTTTATTTTATTGTTATTGGCATACTTGTTATCTTTATATCATCTTTATATCCCATCATTTATCTCATGTATTCAATTTATACTTTACAGTATTTTGAAATAAAGAAATGATCAAAGTTAGACAAATCTGTTTATTTTTACTTGATTTTCAGAATATACACGGTTATTTCCCTTGTCTTAACTATCACTCAGCCGAAGTAAATTTATTTAAAAAAGGGTCTATGACGTCAAATAAATGGAAATGATCTTAAATAAATACACACTTAATAGAATACTTTCCTAGATGAAAGTAGGACGCAAAAATCTTCGATATAGAAGGAGCATCTGTCATGTATAAGATGAGGTCATCAGTAACATAAGACATCTTTTATTCATTGTTACGTCAAAAAAGGAATAAACACTGTCTTGCGTTTAAAAAGAAAAGGTTGTTTGAGCAGTCTGGCTTTAATTTTGTAGATTTATTCCTACTTAGTTTTGCTTTTTTTTTTTACACAATTTACACACTTTTTAGTGTTTTTAAAACAGTGTAATTAAAACGAAATTTCAGATTTATAGAATCTATTGAGTTATCTTCTCTTTTCAATGTTATTATTTTCAATATTTGCATAGCCTTTGTAAATTAGAACCCTTATATGAGAATTTTCCTTCAATAAACTTTAAAGAATTGCGTTCTTATAAGAAAAACAAAGGGGGGAGGCAGGGTGTGTTGTATTAATTTTGTTGTTGACATTTCAGTAATTTAAAATGTATAACCATTGTTGACAAGGAGGATGTAGCGAAACAAATTGTCGACATATATAAAATGGACAGCCCCTATTTAGAAAATATAATTGTACTACTTGGTTACAAGATGTTTATTTTTAGTATATGTCTATTTGGGTTTCATATGCTTGATATTTCAAAGCATTATTCTTTTAAAACCTGATTTGTTATTTGATTTAAAAAAAAACTTCATCGACTTAGGAATTCCATAATAAATGTTTTCATTTATAATTTTCCAAAAACAATTTGCTGTCTTAGTTTGAATTAAAGTGTGTTTTTTTAAAAGAAAAAAAATAGGCCTACTTTGTATTTATAATCTTCGTTTTTCTTTAATATTCATTTATAAATGTTGGCACTTTTGCTGGATGAAAGGAAAATGAAATAGATTTCTTTTTGTGTAATTCATCTTGGTCTTTTTGTTATATTAAGTATCTAGAGATGATTTTCGGCCCTTACTATATAATTAAGCTAATCATTCTATAAAAATTAAGAATAATTGGTTTGTACTGAGAGAAGAACCTTATTTAATTCCAGTCTTTACAGGTGTTGGTGCTGATATAGAATCACGGGTTATGGTAGTAGACCTAATGTACTTTCTACCTTATAATAAAGTTCATAGATCTGTTGGTGTAAGAAAATTATAGAAAATAAGACAGAATAGTTATCACCTAAAAAAAAATAACTTAGCTGTGTATTACATATAAAAGAAATAACTTAGCAGTGTATTGCATATAAAAGAAATAGGACTCACATTAATATAACTGTGCCTAAACAAATACTACAGTGGCAAGTATATACACCATAATATACGGTAACGTCTCGCAGTCTGCGGTGGGCGGTTTATCACAATTACTTTTTGTTACCCTTGAAGAATCCTTACCTCTCGCCCAAACTTTCATCCAATAATTTAGAAACTTCAGGAATAATTACTTACAACTTTTAATTCAACATAACACAAACTATCGAAGCTCAACACAATAATAATAACACGATTTTAGGTAGAACACAAGAAGCATTAAAACACAGCCTAACCAGCCAGTCTCTCAATACACTTCACTCTCAACTTTAACTACACATTACATGGTCCTGAAATTCCCCCCTTCCCGCTCGCTCATGCCAAACGGACAAGGGTCACCCATGGTCACCAAAAGAATGTGACCATCAGTTACAAAGGAAGGTAATCACAACTAAAATTATCAAGGGAGTTAATTAATTTTATACTCATAGATCACAATACATACACACACAGACGCTGACAAATACGAAAATAAAGGCATACCAAATCAAATCTATACAAAAATATATTATACACTAACACACACTTGCATACATACAAACATATACACACTCATAAGGTTACAAACAGGAACATAAAGTCATATCTATAGAATAGTATATTCTACATAAACAACAAAACAAACACCCAAATCCCTAATATCAAGAGACGGCTAATATTCCAAGGTTCCGATTTCGAGTGTAAAATTTAAATAACGCTGAACGCCAAACAAAAAAAAAAAAGGCCACAAAAACGCCATTTGATAGAGATTATGGTTTCGAAATGCCAGAAAATCTGGCAACATCACGTTGGAGTAATCCCAGACAAGGGAGACAGAAAGACGCCTTTCAATAACCAGAATTATTGCCCCTTTTATTCCCATAAAGGTTATTGATGAAAACCGAAACGTAAAATTTGTCTGCCTTAAGAGATTATGATATTTGTTTTTCAAGCAGAAAGAATTTTAAACACCAAGAGCTAATTTTTTTTAGCTTAAAATTTTTTTGAAATGTAAACGTTAAACTTAGAAAATAGAATGAACTTATCCAGGGCCGTATTTAGGATTGTGGGGGCAATTTTCCAAAATTTATGTGGGAGCCCCTCATGGTCTCGCCCCTGCCTTCCACATACCCCAGAAAAGGGCCGTTAATTCATGTTACATTCTCTAAAATCTACATTTTATGTTGTGGATTAGCTAGGTTGGACTGGAGCGATTTAAGTTTTAGGGAAATAAATGAATTTTATTTTACATTTTCAACGAAAGAATGGGGATGTCACTTTTGGGGATGTGTGGGGGCTCCTTTTGTGTGGGGGCCCCTGTCATAATGGAACATGTAGAACACGCCTAAATACGCTACTGAACTTATCCGAGTGAACCTAGATTAGAGACCAGTAGCTTATACATTTTTCAACTCGTTGCGATCTTTGCTATGCAATTTTTCCCATGGCTCCCATCTCTCAAGTCAAAGACTTGGATGTTTCTTTTTTTTTTTATCGTAGTGAATGGAAAAGAAAGATAAGCATGAAAGAATTCGCATAGCTCCACGGCGCCTATGCAAACAGCCCTTCCCCACGGGTGCCGCAGTGTCGACTTTAGGGCGCCAATGCAAGAGAAGATTTGTAAGGCGTTTCGATTTTATCATTTTTTTTTAAAGGTTGTTACGAACATCTTCTGTTTTACATCTTTCATTCACTTAAACTAAATTTGTTACAATGAATCTCTGCTAAATTATGATTTATTAAACGTTTTGTTTTTCAACATACTTTCTGATCTTTGTTTCTACCCACTTTCTGATCTTTGTTTCTACCTACTTACTGATCTTTGTTTCTACCTACTTACTGATCTTTGTTTCTACCCACTTTCTGATCTTTGTTTCTACCTACTTACTGATCTTTGTTTCTACCCACTATCTGATCTTTGTTTCTATCCACTTACTGATCTTTGCTTCTACACACTTACTGATCTTTGTTTCTACCCACTTACTGATCTTTGTTTCTACCCACTTACTGATCTTTGTTTCTACCTACTTACTGATCTTAGTATCTACTCACTTACTGATCTTTGTTTCTACCCACTTACTGATCTTTGTTTTTGCACACTTACTGATCTTTGTTTCTGCACACTTACTGATCTTTGTTTCTACCCAATTATTGATCTTTTTTTCTACACACTTACTGATCTTTGTTTCTGCACACTTACTGATCTTTTTTCTATCCACTTACTGATCTTTGTTTCTACCCACTTACTGATCTTTGTTTCTACCCACTTACTGATCATTGCTTCTACCAACTTACTGATCTTTGTTTCTACCCACTTACTAATCTTTGTTTCTACCCACTTACAGATCTTTGTTTCTACCCACTTACTGATCTTTGTTTCTACCCACTTACTGATCTTTGTTTCTACTCAATTACTGATTTTTGTTTCTACCCACTTACTGATCTTTGTTTCTACACACTTACTGATCATTGTTTCTACCCACTTACTGCTCTTTGTTTCTACTCAATTATTGATCTTTGTTTCTACCCACTTACTGATCTTTGTTTCTACCCACTTACTGATCTTTGCTTCTACCCACTTACTGATCTTTGTTTCTACCCACTTACTGATCTTTGTTTCTACCCACTTACTGATTTTTTTCTACCCACTTACTAATCTTTGTTTCTACCCACTTACTGATCTTTGTTTCTACACACTTACTGATCTTTGTTTCTACACACTTACTGATCTTTGTTTCTACACACTTACTGATCATTGTTTCTACCAACTTACTGATCTTTGTTTCTACCCACTTACTGATCTTTATTTCTACACACTTACTGATCTTTGTTTCTATTCTCTAACTGATCTTTGTTTCTACCCACTTACTGATCTTTGTTTCTACCCACTTACTGATGTTTGTTTCTACTCAATTATTGATCTTTGTTTCTTCACACTTACTGATCTTTGCTTCTACCCACTTACTGATCTTTGTTTCTACCCACTTACTGATCTTTGCTTCTACACACTTACTGATCTTTGCTTCTACCCACTTACTGATCTTTGTTTCTACCCACTTACTGATCTTTGTTTCTACCCACTTACTGATCTTTGTTTCTACCCACTTACAGATCTTTGTTTCTACCCACTTACTGATCTTTGTTTCTACCCACTTACTGATCTTTGTTTCTACTCAATTACTGATTTTTGTTTCTACCAACTTACTGATCTTTGTTTCGGCACACTTACTGATCTTAGTTTCTACCCACTTACTGATCTTTGTTTCTACCCACTTACTGATCTTTGTTTCTACTCAATTATTGATCTTTGTTTCTTCACACTTACTGATCTTTGCTTCTACCCACTTACTGATCTTTGTTTCTACCCACTTACTGATCTTTGCTTCTACACACTTACTGATCTTTGCTTCTACCCACTTACTGATCTTTGTTTCTACCCACTTACTGATCTTTGTTTCTACCCACTTACTGATCTTTGTTTCTACCCACTTACAGATCTTTGTTTCTACCCACTTACTGATCTTTGTTTCTACCCACTTACTGATCTTTGTTTCTACTCAATTACTGATTTTTGTTTCTACCAACTTACTGATCTTTGTTTCTGCACACTTACTGATCTTAGTTTCTACCCACTTACTGATCTTTGTTTCTACCCACTTACTGATCTTTGTTTCTACCCACTTACTGATTTTTGTTTCTACCAACTTACTGATCTTTGTTTCTATCCACTTACTGATCTTTGTTTCTACCCACTTACTGATTTTTGTTTCTACCCACTTACTGATCTTTGTTTCTACCCACTTACTGATCTTTGTTTCTGCACACTTACTGATCTTTGTTTCTATCCACTTACTGATCTTTGTTTCTACCCACTTACTGATCTTTGTTTCTACCCACTTACTGATCTTTGTTTCTACCCACTTACTGATCTTTGTTTCTATCCACTAACTGATCTTTGTTTCAACCCACTTACTGATCTTTGTTTCTACCCACTTACTGATCTTTGTTTCTGCACACTTACTGATCTTTGTTTATACCCACTACTGATGTTTGTTTCTATCCACTTACTGATCTTTTTTTCTACCCACCTACTGATCTTTGTTTCTATCCATCTACTGATTTCAGCTTTTACCCACCTGCAGAAATTTGTCCATGCCTACATATAACCATAACCCATCTTGTGATTGTTTTAAACAAACTAACACGTTTTAACTCACCTAACAACAGTTTCAACTCACATAAGAACAGCTTCAACTCACCTAACAACATTTTCAACCCACCCAACAACTCACCTAACAACAGTTTCAACTCACCTAACAACAGATTCAACTCACCTTAAAACCCCCGAAACACTAATTCGGTACATGGCCTAACAGAGCACAAAAAAAAAAAAAAAAAAAAAAAAAAAAAAAAAAAAAGCCAAAATAACAAAAACAGCTACACAAAGTGAAAATCAATTTGACTCCGCCAGTTAGTTCCCTTAGACCTGTAATTTAATTGACATAGATTTTCTCCCCTGTTTTTATGCCTGAAGAAAGACGAACCTGGGTCTTGAAAAAAACAGTTTTTTTGACAAAGAGTTCCGTGTTGAGGACAGCTGGGATAAAAACCTGGTTTAAGGATGGACGAAACAGGAGAATGGGGCGAGGTGGACAGCGTCTGCTCTGGACGCAAACTGTTTATTCTAGATTTTTCTTGGTTACTGTTTATAATAATATTTTTTTGCCAACTTGCTTGAGTCTGGTTGACTCACTTTGGCTAACTCTCTCTCTCTCTCCCTCTCTATCTATCTATCTATCTATCTATCTATCTATCTATCTATCTATCTATCTATCTATCTATCTATCTATCTATCTATCTATCTATCTATCTATCTATCTATCTATCTATATCTATATCTATATCTATCTATCTCTCTCTATCTTTCTTTCACTCTATTAGGTAATAGCTTGTAAAGATGCGCTGGATAATAGATACTTATATTTTTTATAATTATTAAAATAATCCGCTATCTTTCAATCCTTTATTTATGTATTTATCTTTCTATTTATGTATCAAGATATCCTCAATTTTTCTATCTATCTGTCAATCTATCTATCTATCTATCTATCTATCTATCTATCTATCTATCTATCTATCTATCTATCTATCTATCTATCTGTCTATCTATCTATCTATCTATGTATTTTCAGCACATGCAACATTCACAAAGATGTATTTTCAGCACATGCATCATTCACGAAGATGTATTTTTGTGCACATGCAACATTCACGAAGATGTATTTTTGATCACATGCAACATTCACGAAGATGTATTTTTAAGCACATGCAACATTCACGAAGATGTATTTTTAAGCACATGCAACATTCACGAAGATGTATTTTCAGCACATGCAACATTCACGAAGATGTATTTTCAGCACATGCAACATTCACGAAGATGTATTTTTGAGCACATGCAACATTCACGAAGATGTATTTTTGAGCACATGCAAGATTTACGAAGATGTATTTTTGAGCACATGCATCATACACGAAGATGTATTTTCAGCATATGCATCATTCACGAAGATGTATTTTCATCACATGCATCATTCACCAAGATGTATTTTTAAGCACATGCAACATTCACGAAGATGTATTTTCAGCACATGCAACATTCACGAAGATGTATTTTCAGCGCATGCATCATTCACGAAGATGTATTTTTGAGCACATGCAACATTCACGAAGATGTATTTTTGAGCACATGCAAGATTTACGAAGATGTATTTTTGAGCACATGCATCATACACGAAGATGTATTTTCAGCACATGCATCATTCACGAAGATGTATTTTCATCACATGCATCATTCACGAAGATGTATTTTTAAGCACATGCAACATTCACGAAGATGTATTTTCAACACATGCAACATTCACGATGATGTATTTTCAGCACATGCAACATTCACGAAGATGTATTTTTAAGCACATGAAACATTCACGAAGATGTATTTTCAGCACATGCAACATTCACGAAGATGTATTTTCAGCACATGCATCTTTCACGAAGATGTATTTTTGAGCACATGCAACATTCACGAAGATGTATTTTTGAGCACATGCGACATTCACGAAGATGTATTTTCAGCACATGCAACATTCACGAAGATGTATTTTTGAGCACATGTAACATTCACGAAGATGTATTTTTGAGCACATGCAACATTTACGACGATGTATTTTCAGCATTTGCACCATTCACGAAGATGTATTTTCAGCACATGCATCATTCACGAAGATGTATTTTCCACACATGCACCATTCACGAAGATGTATTTTCAGCACATGCATCATTCATGAAGATGTATTTTAAGCACATGAAACATTCACGAAGATGTATTTTCAGCACATGCACCATTCACGAAGATGTATTTTCAGCACATGCGACTCTTGCATTTTCGTGACATGGGTGGCATTTTGCAACAAAGTGGGTTAACGGCCCATTTTCTTCAGTAAATTTTTTTACGGTTGTGGAGACGACTCCATAAATCAGCAGAGTAGAGCCAATAACAAGCTTCAGATATTTGCCAATAGAGGCTTCAGACCAACAGTGAAACTTAGGCCCTTTGAAAAGGAAATAGGAAAAAAAGCAAGTAGAGGGTGGATAAGGTATACCCTATGAGGTCAAGGGGATGGTGTGGCCAGCCGGGCACTAGACCGAAACCCACAAGGGGAAGATAAAATGGGCAGTCCAAACTTTGAGGAGGTCGGTCGCTTACGAGGCATGTTCTGTCGGCCTCACATGGGCCCACTTGAGGGGGAGCCGCCCTAAGATCAAGACCTCTGAACAGAAGTAATCAACGCCCAATGCTCATTTGGGGAAGCCACATAATTGAGTCCGAATCGTGTCATATTTTCTTTAAAACTCTTGGGATTCGGAGCAGTAAGTTTTTTTTCCACAAGCTTCAGCTCCAGCCCACAATGCTCGGCTCCACAGCAGCTCCAACCATTAGCTCCGAGCCACACCCTGCAAACCGGATGTAATGTTAGCATTACCATGTGAATAAATAATAATATAGTAATAGCACAAATGTTTAGACTTATTAAACCAAATGTAGCGAAAATAAGGCCAAATTACTTTGTAAATGTTAGCATCGCTAGTTGAGCACAGAGGTCAAGTCTGGTTGCAGGCTATATTTTCGTTCTGTTGTATGTTTCGTTCTAATACGAGAAAAACAAAATACCCTTGAAAAATCCCCCCACCCAACACTTTCCCCCTCCCCCACCCCTTCGCAATTTCGTGTGTTTTCAATTAGGCATTTAAAAAAAAAGAAAAGCAGGTCAAGACATCTTGTGAGACAGACAGAAATCAATAATCATTGCAAAACACCCCGGCCACGTGTCTAGTTTCCCAGCATTCGAAAGGGAAATATTTCCCGTGTACATTGTCTTTTGTCTCTTTCTGTGTTTGCACTCCATGATTGGACAATTTTTTTGTTTAAATGTTCATTATATTCACGTGTTTACATCCAATTTTTTTTTTATGTTAATGTTATTTTGTAATATTGAAATAATCCTGCTCTACATTCTGATATTGTAGTGTGTAATACTATAGGCTACATTTATATCAAAATGTATACTCGTTAAAATGTTCAAAATGTTAAATAAAATTGTTAAAATGTCAAAAAATGCTAAATTGTTCAATTATACAAAATGTTCATTGTTTAAAATGTAATTTTTAAAAATTAAAAAAATGTTAAATTGTTAAAATTTACAAATGTTAATTGTTAAAATGTAAAACTGTTAAATTGTTTTAATGTGAAAATCTTAAATGGTTTTAATGTAAAAAATGTTACATTGCTAAAGATATGTTATAAAGTTTTTGTGCAATACTTATATTCGTAATACAAAAGAAATAATGTTATCGACAGTATATAGATCTACTGTTATAAAGCAAAAAACACTAGGAGTGTAATTATGTACAGATGTAATGTACAGATGTAATGTACAGATGTAATGTACAGATGTAATGTACAGATGTAATGTACAGATGTAATGTACAGATGTAATGTACAGATGTAATGTACAGATGTAATGTACAGATGTAATGTACAGATGTAATGTACAGATGTAATGTACAGATGTAATGTACAGATGTAATGTACAGATGTAATGTACAGATGTAATGTACAGATGTAATGTACAGATGTAATGTTTTACCCACCATACTTTATTTCTTTTGTCTTCGATTGTAAAACATAGGACTGGGTTGTCAAGCTTCTTCAGCGCTTCACGGCTCTTTCCAATTTCCTCGGCTTCTTTAATTGTGTCCTTTATGGAGGATCCGCTGCGCTTCTTTCTTCTTGTGCCCCAGTTCCCTTAACAACTAGGGAAGGACAGGGGCGTACACGTGAACCCGGACGCAAAAAAGAATTTTAGTTTTGTGTCTTTATGTATCCTTAGATCATGTTTTTTTCGATAGCCAAGAACCGCTGAAATTGACTACTTTTTTTTAAAGTACGCTAAATTTAACTTAGTGTGACTAGCACGTCGAGTATTAATTATCGCATACTCACGTATTTTTTTTAATATTAGGCCTACTTTAGTGAATCAATACTTTGGCCATTGTTATCATGGACTTCATTCATAATATTCATAGTAAGCAGACTACGTTCCCTTAAAAAAATATTTTGATTTCTTATGTCAGTTGAAGAAACGTTAATAAATGTCAAATGTTTATGACCACAGTAACAAATGGATTATTACGCGAATAGAATTTCTAACCGTCGCTCAATTTGCTCAAAACCTTTTAAAAAAAACTACACCAAACTTTTGAAACTTTTTAAATAACCGATAACAGAGACATGTCTGTTCGCAAGGGTGTCCTCAGAATTATGCCTTGGACTGTGTGAGACAGATGACCCCCAAATATGCATTGTGCTTCCTTAGTTATACCACGATCACTAGTTTCCAAAAGTAATGCATATCCAATGACCTAATTACAGCAATACCCCCCCCCCTCCCACACAATTTTGATGCCACACGCTAAGTCCATGTCAGGGCTCAAATTAATTTGGAAGCATCTGTATAGAATGGAAGACTCCGAAACCATCATGGAAATTCTGGTCTGAAAATGGAAAGCTTCATCACTAGACAGCCCTATAAGGCGTTTATGTAAGGCTGGGATAGTCATGGAGTACAAGCACACGTCTACAGATAAACACTGAAAATACACAAGTCTACAGATAAACACTTAAAAAACACAAGTCTACAGATAAACACTGAAAAACACAACTCACAAACACTGACAAAAGTCCAACAAAGAAAAAAAAGTTGTTTTATTTACAGCATTGTATGGACATTAGCATCGCAAAATGGCTAAGTTGGCAGCAGCTGACTAATCAAATTATAGATGGTTAAAACGATTTACCTTTTTTTTTGTTGCTGGTTGCTGAAGTAATATTATACAAGTTCTGAATTTAAAAAAAAATTACACATGATTGAATTTATATTTATATACAGTATGATTTTAAACGAATTTATTTTTAAAGACTTCTACAATCTTTGATTATAAATCTAGCAAAACTTATACTAAATCTTTATATAATGTTTATTAAAGCTCAAATTGGGCAGGTTGTGCAATGTTATAATACAGTGAATTCATCATCAAATATAAAGCAAATATACACAACAAAATATATATATATATATAAACAAAAATTGTTTGGGCTTGTTGTTATGTAATAATAAACGACACAGACACAGCTTTCTGATGATGACACACGACAATAACATTTTTTTCTTATTCACTTGTTCCATGTATTACATCAACAGCAGTATAGACAGAAGGTACAATGTGGGTGTAATCTGCCAGCTCTTACCTAAACAAAGTTACCGGTATCTTATATATTACAGACGCTCCTTCTATAAAGAAGATTATTGCGTCCTACGCTCATCCGTATTCACACACGAAACTAGAAAATACAAATTAATGCTCAATGATATTATTATAGCGTTCAATATAATTATTTACAGGCTTTCCTTCTCTTTTTTACAGGAGATGATTCAGTCTGGGGTTTAAGTCTTTTGTTTAAATCAGAGTTTTCAATGATGTTAAATTGTTATTCTTTTCTTGTATCCTGACAAATTTGGGCCAGGCCAACCAGCTACATGAACTGTAGTAATACAATTTTGTGGATTTACGTGTTATTGTTGAAGGAAAGTGATAAGAAATATAACAATGATAGCCTGTTTACTGCGCATGCGCCGATCAGTTCGCGTAGACTGTAGACCAATGAGATGTCTCGGCATAATTCTTATTAAAATGTTTTCCCTAACTTACCGTTCGAGGGCAGAATAAACTTTCAGATACTCAAAAAGCTTTGGAAATAGTAAAACTGTAAAACAGGTCATTGGTCTTTAAGTAAAGTGAGTAACCCTATCAGGGTGTTGTGAGCCAAACGGCATCTGAAGCAGCGCTCACAGGTTTCTGTGCCCACGACACACAAGGTGATGTGTGGCCAGCACAATGCCCAGCCGCATTAATAACTCTCATTTACTGTCAGGTAGCCTATCCATGAGGTATGGGTAAACTTCAGTTGGTCTCTCCGAGGAGACGGACATCATCATCAGAGGCAACTCACAAAGGCATTGAGTAAGTGGAGGCAAGTTTTGAAAAAAAAAAGCTATAAGCGAAGAGAATCATGGAAACATCTTTACTTAGGCACCTACACATAATGGGCGACTCATACAGGCTGGGACCCGTGCCAAGGAATTCACATGGGCAATAGAGTCTCTAAGGGCAACTCACATTGGCATCTAGTCACAGGGAGAGAAACGTTACATGGGCATTAGCTCATGGGAGCATCTCAAACCTGACAGGACAAACTAACGCCGCTGTACTAACAACTGACCAGTTGAAACGCTTACCTGAAAGAAGGAGATAAGCAGATATATACTGTCCTAAAAGCAAATCCAAGAGAAACATTCCACACCCGTCTTTGCAAAACCAAAATGTTAACGCCTCCTATTTTTAACTTACGGATTCAATGTAAATGCCTGTATTATTTATTCTGCAATTTTTTTTTAAACATCCTTAACAAAGCTAGTTAATTGACTTTAATACAACCAATGGCTTGCAGAAAACACATATTTTGAAGAGTCATATATAGTAGAATGAAAATATATAGTAGATTGAAATGTTCTAAGAAATGGTGATGCCATAGGTTAACATAAAAAAAAATTGTATTGTGCATTTTATGTTATTAGCCAGTTACAGTTAATACATGACTACAACAAAAATACAAGCATTGATTGATTGAAATATTTACAAAGCAGTATACTGAGCGTATCACTTGGATATTTTCTCAAACAAAGTCGATTTCATCTGTTGATAAAAACCTGAATCACATTTTATAATCACTTACAGTCCTGGCATTAATCTACATTTAAATACATCACCAATGAAATATTGTACTACATCAAAAATGATTTTAATTAAGAAGTATAGCTTTTGATTTGAAAGTAATTACGCTTCATTAATTTAATGATGGAACTAGACTATATTGTAACAGGCTAGCCAGTTAAGTCAATTTTATGATCTAGTTTGCTGTATCAGAATTTTAATGATCAAACACATTTGAATAAAACGAATTCAGTGGCGTTTTCATTAAAGTACAAGCTCTCTTTATTGACTGCTCTTAAATCAGAGTTTATCAGAGTAGAACTTCTATAAAACTGAGGACTGGAATACAACTGTTCCTAGGAGACATGAATTCTAACTAGGAGCGGCTTAATCCCACGAAGAGACCAATGGAGAGTAAGGTTTTCAGCTCGACAGTTCTCACACTTGCAAATCCGGTAGATGCATTTAAGTGTGTGCTCCCCAGTCTACTCTTCTTTCTTTTCTCCACAAAAGGGGGGCGCCTGGCCTTATGGCCTAATGGGGCGCCTGGCCTTATGGCCTAATGGGGTGCCTGGCCTTATGGCCTAATGGCCTAATGGGGCCAACAGCTTTATACAAGATACTTAAAACCAGAGTTACACAATTTCCTTTGCCACGAGATATGAGGGGGGGGGGGATGGGGGTGAGCGGAAAACTTAATATTTTTCTCTCTCCCTTAATCCAATGAGGGTCAAGAAAGAGGCGCCCGGGGTGAATTAAAATCACAAGCTTGGAGCCCCTCCCAGCGTCCTGGATTGAAAATCTCGCGCCAATGTTTAGAAGCTAATGTTGCATCCACATTGCATAATATGTTGAAAAAAAACTAAACAAATAAACTAAGAAATGCTGCTTCTCTACAGGTATTAAAAATATGCAGATTTAAACAAATATTTGTTAAAATGAAAAAGTGAATGTTTTTAATAACGGAAGCCTTTTATTTGAACACATCTGTAATGTTTTTATTTAGCCTAGTTAAATATTAGCGGAAAAATAAAATGGCCGAACAGCCCGAAATTTAGAACCGACAATTAAAGGGCTGCATTAAGAGTCTCTGACATATGATTGGTTGTTTACTTGGAGTCGTATAAAGTAAAAGTTATATCACGAAAGAAGATCTACTGGTTTAAAGAAAAACGTTTTATTGGAGAAAAAAATACTATATGAATGTGTATATATGTATTTGGAATTATATACAATTTTTAGCGGAACTCGTTTAAAAGCTCACGGAATGGAATAAACGCATTCACTGTTCGTCAGTCATGCCGTAGCCTCCGTCAGCCAAACAATAGCCTCCGTCAGTCATACAAAGGAACCCGACTGTCATACAATAGACTACGCATTTTATCCATCTAGATGCAAGAATCGATTCACATTCTTTATAATAAACTATAACTGCATCATGTGTTATACAGTTCTAGTAGTTATCAATGTATCAAATCCCACGTCGTAAAAAAAAATATCAGGGAAACAATATTGCTGTCAAAAATATTAAATGGATTTAGCGTCAGTTTTTACGATTTTCGCAAATTCCGGTGTTGTTCCTTTGCTGGCAGAATTTTATCACGTCATCCGATGTTGTTTATTTTTATTTTTGGGTGTTTGGCGTGATCTTCGGCAATTTGGCAAGACGACCACATGTGACACGACTTTACACGACGTGCCCATGACAGCAGGTTGAGTTGGGACGACGTTGGAGTGACCACGTGGTCATTCAGACGGCAGCTGTGAAATGTCAAACAGGACCACGTCCTGGTCGTCCTGCTGCTTGTTGCAGCTGTGGCGACGGCTGTAGCAGGTGTATAGCAGCAGACCTGTTAGATGGAGGAAAGAAACAACAAAATGTCAGCAGGATTAAATTCAACAAGTTTTTATAAAGTCGTGTCACATTTTTGTGACAGGCCTGTTGGACGTAAACGAAGAAGCTGACAATGATTTCAATATGATTGTGATAGACGTGTTAATATCAATCCCTGCTTGAATTAATTTTCTATGTGCAATAAAACAATAACAGCAACACACACTTATATATGTTAAACTTAAAATGAAAAAAAAAAAGAAAACCGTAAAAAAAACGAAAATTTGACCAAAACCCCTTAAAAAACCAAACACAATAAAAAAAAATCTAAAAAAACAGCATAATGACGAAAAAATATTTAATAGCTTAATTTATTGGAATATTAAAACATGATGTGTATAAGTTAAAAAGATGTTTTTTTTTGGATTTAGACATGGTTGTTGATCTTTGTTCTTGTTGCCCCTTCATCGTATCACGTTATTTTAAAAAATGCGTATTTCATCGGGATCTAGTGTTATTGTGGTGTACAGTGTCAAGTATTTTGTATATATTTTAAACGTTGGCCATTGAGTCTAGATTTTTTTGCTAACATCTACTTTAACTTATTATTTTATAAAAACTATAAGTAAACCGTACTATTATTTATCGCCCTTGGGTTGGTGATGGGAGAAAGAAAGAGCGTGGAGGGGGGAGAAAAACGCCACCAAAGAGATATATGAGTCTCTAATGGGGGGGGGGGGGGTTGGGGTGGGAGGCGGCTATCGAGACCCACATAAACATATTCCAGCAAAATCCACAAACACGGAAAATAAGAAGGAAGAAAAAGAAAAGATTTACAATGGCTACCACAGGGGGAAGGAGCAATGGTGACATTCAAAATTACTTCGACACAAAAAGTCCATTTTTGGAAGTAGCATTAGTAAAACAAATACACACACAAACACACAAAATCTTATTAGAGTACAAAACAATGTCAAAATTAAGCAAAAAACAACAACATTCAGACTTTTGTATAGTGGTGGTCAAGTGCAGACGAAAAACTAATTAAAGAAAAACAAGAGAAAACTAAACAAAATAACACAAATAAAAGAAATAACGAATAAATTCAAAGACTGCATAAAATATCCGACAGCAAGAAGGCAGCAGTTGTACAAAATTTTATAATTCTTTATAATTGTAGACAATAAACAGAAGAATGACGTTGCAGAAACACAGTTTGTTGCACACAAAAAAGTTTGTTGTCTCATTGAATTAGAGGTTGGTTAGAAAATTATGGAAACAAAAACATTGGAAAAAAAATTAGTTGGAGTGGCGAGAAATGATACAATAGTTCACGAGAAAATACATGAATATATTTCATGATTGCAACAATCATCCATTGGATGAAAATCCTAAAGATTTAATTATTATTTTATTAATTTAGACTCAACGGTCATCGTTGAAAAGGTTAAAACTTGACAGTGTTCACCGCAGAAACGCTAAAGAATATTCGTGGCAAATTAAATGTTGTTCTGTCCAGTAATAATAAAGATGAATCGACATGTTAGGTCTTACGTGCTACAGATCCATACCTGAATGCACATTTGTCTTATTCAGAACATATTACAAACACACCTGATTAGGCTTTTCCACTTCGATTAGTTTTTTTAAAAATATAAAGCAACATGTCTGCTCTCATAATAACACATAACCTTTTTTTTATGCTTTCTTTTTTCTACAACTATTTTGTAGCCTATTAAAATATCCGAAATCATTTTAAGATTTCAATATTCTGTAGTGTCAACCAATTTAAATACTTGACATGGGCAAACAATGTTATTTAATATACAAAAGTATTGACTAATTTATACAATATACAACTCAACACTTGCTGACATCACTCGAAAGATAAAAAAAAATCCTCGATACATGTAAATCGATTCCAAATATAAAGGATGGTATCGAATATAGTTATTGAACTTTGCCCATTGATCGATTCCACGAGAAACCCGATTGAGTTGCCGTTGACATCACCGTGTGTTTGACCAGATGAATGAATGGCAGAACGCCCTGACACGCACACAACAACCAGACCAGATTTAATTCTATTGTCATATTATGTGTCAAAATGTATGACTCTTTTTTTTTTTTCAACACCGAATTTTGTTTTTTGTTTAATGGACATTTTAATTAAAATACACAAAAGCAACTGTTAATAATAGATCTATTCATAGCATTTACATTTTAACACTTTGGTAAACTGATATTAACTTCTAAAAACACTTATGCCCTATAAAAAAAATTATAATTTTCTTTTTAAAAACATAAAGGCCTAATTTTTTCTGGCCTCCATGGATGTTGAATTTGTATTGACCAATTTAGCGACATAAAAGAGATTGTGAACAAGTAAAGTATCCCCCGTCACACGAATTTGATCTTTCGACTCTGTTAAGCAGCGATCACAAGTTTCTGTGGCCACGGCATACTAGGGGATTGTGTGTTCAGCACAATTGTCAGACCAATTGGATCAATAAGGCCCGTGAATCCGTGTTCACCAATTTCCGCGGCAGATTTATACAAGGTGATTGTGAGGCCTGGTACCCATCAGAGCTGGGTGGTAGACTCAAAGACACTACAGACCCGGGAACGAATCCTAGCCTAGCTGATTTAGTGCGCTTCCGCTAAGACACGGTATCCAACTGAGGCAATAGTAAAATCACATGTTTCCGAGAATAACAATAAAAAAGCTTTACGGATTTAAAAAAAATGTAATGTTTCAATTTCAACAAAGAAATTATTCTATCTTAATATCTATATAGAGAAAACCAGACGTAATAAAAGAAAATCAAGATATCTAAAAATCTATGGATTTGTACACTTATTTATAAAGTAGTATTGATCTTTTATTGCTAAAGGTACTTATTTTTCAATACTTAAAATCATCATATTTCCCTGTAAGGGTTAAAGGCGTTGAAGTGCGGGCTTAGTAAATGTTTTTGTACAATACTCTTAGATCATTCTATATTACGTAATGTTTATTGTATAATATTTGTATATATTTACCTGGTAATAGCCAAAGTGAAAATCGCGACCAGCTGATTAAAGGAAGAGAAGCCAGCAGTAGCATATTGCACGAAACGGCAAGTAGAGGCACAAGTGGAACATAGGGGGTCTTGAAGTACAGGGGAGCCGAGTTCTGGGGCTGGCGGGCGATGCACAGGGCGCACGCGACCATCAGAACCAGGCTGATGCACAACAGAGTCACGGCCCACCAGGAGGCGCCCAGATCGCCGGGCAGAACCAGGCTGACCGTGGCCAGGCAGGTGCTAGATAATATGTAGGTCAGCAGAAAGTAACGGGTGTGTCTCCAAGTCCGTTCGTCGGCCTGGTTCTTGCAGCCGGGAGACAGGGCCACCAGACTGCTGCTGACGCTGGAATTGAGTGACCGGATATTCCCGTTGTGTGCCAGCACTGAAGTCTTTGAGTCCGCGAATAGGTCATGGTTCGCTACCTTGACCCCGTGCTCCGTCCCGCCACCGATCCCGTAATTTCCGCTCACACTGGTGCGCAGACTATCTTTCTCGGTGTATATCTCTTTAGTAGCGACCACATTCAATTTCTTAAACCTGTTGGTGAACCGTATTGGCCTCGTCGCGTCAAACTCCGTGGAATTAACTTCTGGCAGGCTAGGGTAGCACCCGTTTTTGCTCTTCACAAAAGCGACCATCTTGGAGTTCGGGCCAGGGAGCGCGTCCGGGATCGTGGAGTAAAATGCGTCATCATCTTTCGCCAACTTGCACTCCCCGTTGGACAGAAGCACCAGCTTGGGCCGGCTCTCGTTGAAGTCGAAAGCGTCCTTGCCCTCGAGACCTTCCTCGCAAGGGGTGGCTGCGAGTTGAAGGTCGGAGTACTCCCGGCATATCCCCACCGGAAGCGGCTGGTATCTGATGAAGAGGGTGATGATGGCGCTGGTGGTGAACTGAATGATGGTAGCGATGGAGGACATTTCCAGCAGCGACCTCACGTTGACGCTTAGCGCGCAGACGGCCACCAAAACGCCGGTGAGAAAGTGCGGGAAAATCGGGATGCCGTTGTAGGCGAGCTTGGAGAAAAACTTGGGCAGTAGTTTATCGCCGGACATCGAGTACATCACACGCACCGGGTGGACGAACGACCCGATGACCACCGGAAGCAAACCGATCACCGCACCGGCTCCGACGACGTAATTTGCCGCAAAGATCCCTTTCGTTTCGTAGGCCCTCGCCAGGGACGCGCTGTCGGCGAGCGCCTGCCAGGGAGTGGCCAGCGTGAGGGCAGACGTGACCAGGAAGAAAAGAGCGAAGACTATGGCCAGGCTGACCCCGAAGGCCGTGGGTAGTGATTTACATGGCGTCCGGCTTTCTTCGGCACAGCTGGCCAGATTGTCAACGCTTAGGAATGATGACATTAGTAGACCAGCACCGGACATTATCTGTTGAATTTAGGAGAAAGATAATTACTTTTTTTAATGCTAGGGAATAATCGTATGCCTTAAATTATAATAAAATGTATTTTGTTATAAAGTAAAATAAAATAGAAAACATATGAACAAGTCTTTCCTTTAAAGGTATATTGAGAAATCTATGATTATCCAGTTAATACAAAATATAAAGTATATGTAACTATATGAAAAACAAAGTATAAAAACGATATCGTATTTAAAGTTTAATTTTACTTTAAATAGGCTAAGATAGGCTACAAGGACCTAACATTTTATACTCTATTTAGGAAACTTCTGACTACTAATAGCCCTACACATGCATTATAGTATATTCTACGTAATCTAACTTAATTTTGTAACACATTTACAGATTAAGGCAGTTGCTTTGTCGTGTTAGTTTACAATCCATCATGTCAAGGAACATTACTCATATCACCCAAGGAACATAACTTACCCAACCCAGGAACATAACTTACCCCACCAAAGAACATAACTTACCCAACCCAGGAACATAACTTACCCCACCCAAGGAACATAACTTACCCCCACCCAAGGAACATAACTTACCCCACCAAGGAACATAACTTACCCCACCCAGGAACATAACTTACCCCACCCAAGGAACATAACTTACCCCCACCCAAGGAACATAACTTACCCCACCCAGGAACATAACTTACCCCACCCAAGGAACATAACTTACCCCCACCCAAGGAACATAACTTACCCCACCAAGGAACATAACTTACCCCACCCAGGCCGTGAGCGAAGAATCCAGGCGATGAGTTCCAGTTGTTTGCGTCCACGTGAAAGAAGCCGACACAGATAAAAGCCAGAACTACAAGGCCAGCCAGCGACATCAAAACAAAGTTGACTACGGCGTACCTCTGAGAGTAAACAAATGGCCAAGTAAGTAATGAACAAAAACTCAATTTGTAAACATATAAAACAAAGCCACGAACAAATTAACCAACGAGTTTATAAGCAAACCTTAGAAATAAAACCATGAAAACAAAAGAAACTGATTAACTTAACAAATCAACAGCCTGACAACAAGGCCACAAACTAGGAAATTATTGAAATACGTTTATTCAAATGAATTGAATACTTCATTGTTAAAACATTAGGCCTCATTACATCAACAGTAATAAATACATAAAAAATAAAAAGTAATGAAAAAAATTAATACAGTAAAAATTATTAATTAGATTATGCATAGACTATAATAAGATGGACCGCTTGCTCTATTTTTAGAGCTTATATCAACATTTTTTCCGTGCGCAACCAATAAGGCTGTTTTAAATTACTTCTACGCTCCACGTTGTTTCTTAAATGTTTCCGCTTTATACAACTTTTGATTTTAATTTTAATTTTCCATTGAGAAAATCGAAGCGATTCAATAAAACGGAAGTGCAAAGGAAACAACGAATCGGAAATTCCAAAAATCAGTGTTTCGAGTCATCATATAGCAGAAATACTAAAGCAAGCGGTCCATGTATATTATTGTCTATGGATTATGCTATTCAAATTATTTTGTAAAGCTTTATTGTTATACTTTGATAAAACTCTATTGTGCAAAACTATATAGATCTAGATCTACTGACTTTTTATATTATCGTTTTTCTTTTTTTGTTATTCCAAACCCTGTGTCTGATAAGCGCTGACTTGGTGCTTTATTTTGTTAAACATAAATGCTTCACTCTAGAGGCCGACAAAAATTCCGTTTCATTTTCGTCGCCGAAAGTAGGCAAATGGCCTCATTCGGCATAGTTTCGGTTTCAGCCAAAGTAAAAAAAGTTAGCTTTCATTTTGCTTTCGGTTTCGACCCAAAACTGATATTGACTTTCGGTCATCAGCCGAATATCTATTTTAACTTTCAAAATTCAGACTGCAACACTATTGCTGCATCAATTTCTCTGCTTATTGATAATTTCATTTAGTTAAACCCTTGCGAATTAATCTGTGTGAAGTAGAAAATTGTTAATAATAAACGGATTAATTAATCACCCCAAAGAATGTCGAAAAATGGCGTTTGGCTTAATAAAATGGCTTTGTGTTATGCACTAGGTAACCACTTTTTTTTCTTTCATTGTATTTGTCATTTTTGTGTTGTTTTGTCAAATTTTATATAAAAAAAGCTGTCATAATATTTAGATACAAAAATCTTATATACAATTTTTATAGCCTTTTAGGTTATCAAATCTTAAAGAGTAATCAATTCTGAAAAAAAATGATTTATAATACATTTATACAAAGACTATAATAAGATGGACCGCTTGCTCTTTTTTAGAGCTAATATGTTCTTTTTCCGTGCGTATCCAATAATGCTGTCTTAAATTACTTCTACGCTCCTACGTTTGCCTAAATGTTTCCGCAGAATACAATTTTCGATTTTAATTTTAATTTTTCATTGAGAAAATCATAGCGATTAAATAAAACGGAAGTGCACAGTACAAAAGGGAATCGGGAATCCGAAAAGAAGTAATTCGAGTCATCAAAAAGCAGAATTATTTAAGCAATACGTCCATCTTATTATAGTCTTTGATGTATACAACTGTTTATTAAATAGAGTACCCGTAAACTAGTTAATATTAAACAATAATGTGCAGTCTTTATAAAAATGTTTGTGGCAATTTCGGTCTCGTTTTCGGCAGAGTGTGTAGTTGAACTTTCAATTTCGGCTTCGGTTTCGACCGAAAGTCAATTTATATTCGTTTTCAGCCCAAACCAAAAATTTGGTTTCCGTCGCCCTTTACTTCACCCTAGAGTATTATAAACAGTCATTGTAAATGTACATTGATTCAAATTGCAACATTCGCCGCCTGTACCTTTATCGTGATAAAACTAAAGACTATCACCGCGATGACCACAACACTTGGGAAGTAATCAGGTGATGGCTCAAACACGGCAGCTTGTAATGGACCAGTAGATTCACTCACATTACTGTGGAAAACAATTTGAACGAAACAAAAGAAACCAAATAAATAATTACTTTATAACAGGCTTTTGTTGTACTTGTACTTGTAAATTGAGATTGTTGGATGCGAGTTGCATGCGAGTTTGATGCCAGTTAGATCTAAGTTGGATGCATGTTGGATGCGAGTTGAATGCGAGTTTGATGCCAGTTAGATCTAAGTTGGATGCATGTTGGATGCGAGTTGAATGCGAGTTTGATGCCAGTTAGATCTAAGTTGGATGCATGTTGGATGCGAGTTGAATGCGAGTTTGATGTAAGTTGGATGCGAGTTTGATGTAAGTTGGATGCGAGTTTGATGTAAGTTGGATGCGAGTTTGATGTAAGTTGGATGCGAGTTTGATGTAAGTTGGATGCATGTTGGATGCGAGTTGAATGCGAGTTTGATGTAAGTTGGATGCGAGTTTGATGTAAGTTGGATGCATGTTGGATGCGAGTTGAATGCGAGTTTGATGTAAGTTGGATGCGAGTTTGATGTAAGTTGGATGCGAGTTTGATGTAAGTTGGATGCGAGTTTGATGTAAGTTGGATGCGAGTTTGATGTAAGTTGGATGCGAGTTTGATGTAAGTTGGATGCGAGTTTGATGTAAGTTGGATGCGAGTTTGATGTAAGTTGGATGCGAGTTTGATGTAAGTTGGATGCATGTTGGATGCGAGTTGAATGCGAGTTTGATGTAAGTTGGATGCGAGTTTGATGTAAGTTGGATGCGAGTTTGATGTAAGTTGGATGCGAGTTTGATGTAAGTTGGATGCGAGTTTGATGTAAGTTGGATGCATGTTGGATGTAAGTTGGATGCATGTTGGATGCGAGTTGAATGCGAGTTTGATGTAAGTTGGATGCGAGTTTGATGTAAGTTGGATGCGAGTTTGATGTAAGTTGGATGCGAGTTTGATGTAAGTTGGATGCGAGTTTGATGTAAGTTGGATGCATGTTGGATGCGAGTTGAATGCGAGTTTGATGTAAGTTGGATGCGAGTTTGATGTAAGTTGGATGCATGTTGGATGCGAGTTGAATGCGAGTTTGATGTAAGTTGGATGCGAGTTTGATGTAAGTTGGATGCATGTTGGATGCGAGTTGAATGCGAGTTTGATGTAAGTTGGATGCGAGTTTGATGTAAGTTGGATGCGAGTTTGATGTAAGTTGGATGCGAGTTTGATGTAAGTTGGATGCGAGTTTGATGTAAGTTGGATGCGAGTTTGATGTAAGTTGGATGCGAGTTTGATGTAAGTTGGATGCGAGTTTGATGTAAGTTGGATGCATGTTGGATGCGAGTTGAATGCGAGTTTGATGTAAGTTGGATGCGAGTTTGATGTAAGTTGGATTCGAGTTTGATGTAAGTTGGATGCGAGTTTGATGTAAGTTGGATGCGAGTTTGATGTAAGTTGGATGCGAGTTTGATGTAAGTTGGATGCGAGTTTGATGTAAGTTGGATGCATGTTGGATGCGAGTTGAATGCGAGTTTGATGTAAGTTGGATGCGAGTTTGATGTAAGTTGGATGCCAGTTAGATCTAAGTTGGATGCGAGTTGCATGCGAGTTTGATGTAAGTTGGATGCGAGTTGCATGCGAGTTGAATGCGAGTTTGATGTAAGTTGGATGCGAGTTTGATGTAAGTTGGATGCGAGTTTGATGTAAGTTGGATGCATGTTGGATGCGAGTTGAATGCGAGTTTGATGTAAGTTGGATGCGAGTTTGATGTAAGTTGGATGCGAGTTTGATGTAAGTTGGATGCGAGTTTGATGTAAGTTGGATGCGAGTTTGATGTAAGTTGGATGCGAGTTTGATGTAAGTTGGATGCGAGTTTGATGTAAGTTGGATGCGAGTTTGATGTAAGTTGGATGCATGTTGGATGCGAGTTGAATGCGAGTTTGATGTAAGTTGGATGCGAGTTTGATGTAAGTTGGATGCCAGTTAGATCTAAGTTGGATGCGAGTTGCATGCGAGTTTGATGTAAGTTGGATGCGAGTTGCATGCGAGTTGAATGCGAGTTTGATGCCAGTTAGATCTAATTTGGATGCATGTTGGATGCGAGTTGAATGCAATTTAAATGCAAATTCGATGTAAGCAAGTTTTGTGCAAGGTGTAAGAGACGTTTTTATCTGTTGTATGACTCAGGGTCTATGCAAGTGCATCCCTGTAACTGTAACAACAATGTCCGCCACTCACCCGTCCTCTGTATAGTTGTACATGTACTCTACATACTGCCACATGGCCTTGGCGGCCAGCGCCCCGTTGATGACATTTTCCAGGATCACACTCCAGCCGATGACAAAAGCCAGGAGCTCACCCAGAGTCACGTAGCAGAAGACGTAGCCCGTCCCTGACCTTGGCAGCCTGGTAGCGAGTTCAATGTGACACAAACCTGGGGAAGAGAGGGGGGGATGATTGAGTGCAAAAGGAATACACTTGTGTAAACTGTATTTTTAAAACATGATTGAACTAGCGCGGCGTTCTCGATGCAGAGCGTGGGTTTTCAATCTGAAGGTATTAGGTATGATAGGTACCAGTAATGAAAAAATGATTGAGTACGTCTTCCTTCCCCGGCCCTTTTCCCTCCCTTTTTTTCCCCAGGGTGAAATGGTAAAGCTAGCAATATGTACCAAAATGATCTAAAAATATACAAGCTAATGTTTAATTTCATTTTCAAAATGGTAGACAATATATTATTAAGCAGTGCATTGAAAAAAGTGATCTGTTATATACATTTTTGTAAAACAAAGATTCTACTGATAAAAGCTAACGCGAAAAGGTTATTTCATAAATTTTACAATGAATGTATACATAAGTGATGGAAAGATAGCCCCCCCCCCCCCTCTATCACCTTGCCAAAAAGTGTCAATTCCAAAAGCAAAAAAGGAAATCTTATCACTGATAAAATAGCTATGGTGGCAGCATTTTACAAAAAATGTGAGAGGTCATCGCACCAAGGGGGAAGTCGGTCATTGCTAGAGGCAGTGATGGAGAGATTATTCAGAGAGAGAGAGAGAGAGAGAGAGAGAGAGAGAGAGAAAGAGAGAGAGAGAGAGAGGGAGGGGACACAGAGAAGGTAGATAGATATTAATTCGAGTGTATTTGATAATTAGTATAATACCTAAAGTATAGTCTAGTGCAGTGGTTCCCAACCTTTTTAATGCTATTAATGCTTTTCACGTTATGGCGACACCCAATCATAAACTTTTTTTCGTCGCTGCCTTATAACTGTAGGCATAATGTGCTACTGTTATAAAATGTAATTTAAATATGTAATATACGGGCTGTTTTTCAGTGTTACAAATTGAACATAATTAAAGAACAGTGATTAATCACAAAAATCCATTTGAAATTATATATTGTGAAACATTTACTTCTTATTACAAAAACAACGTCAGTGCTAAGTTTGAGATTGCGTCTTTCTCTTCGGCTTACACAGCGAAGATCATCTTTCACAACAAGTCTACTTCTGTATTTAGATTTAATAATCAACAAAATGGAACGTCCTTTCACAAAGATAAGTTGTTGGAGATGGAAGAATAAGGTGCATCTCATTCTCAGACAAAATAGTATATGACTGCAAACACTTGATCCTGAATTTTTAAATTGGCACTGCAGAGAAATTAGTTAAAAAAAAAATTTAATGAACTTCTCTTGCGTTGTCTCAGGAACATCTTCAAATGTGACTGTGCATGACCTTCTTTCATGTGCAAATGTGGTGTCAGATAAATGTGAAAGGTACGCTGAAATTTCGTCTGCAAACATGTGCAAGGGTTCTTTCACAAAAATCATGATCGTAAAAATAAATCATAATCGTAATCATTTTATCTGGTTCAATGTCATGTTCCTCAAAGAAAGCAGATAAGTACATGTTATTTACATCCAATTTTGTATGTTAAAGCTAAAGTTTTATTTGGAATGATCCGATCTTTTCAGACACATTAAGGTTTGTTACAAAAATTAACTGGTCCTTGCAGTGATAAATTTTACTCATTCAAGATTTCAAAGATGTCAACAAAGTACGTTATTTTTTGACAGTTAACCTTTATCGCCATAAAGTGATTTAAACTGCGGTCTTACTTTCCGATTTTAAAGTTAAAGGGTTCTGAGTTTATCACGAAGATCAAAACACGTTTTTAAAATTTATCCTCTCGACAACCATCTCACTTCAGTGTGAAAAAGTAGTTCCGCGCATCCGACTTTTTTCGCAACTGTTTAAAGTAGGTATGTGATGGGGTTGGTGCGCTGATGTCATTACGCCAAGTACTCGTATGTATGTGGGTGTATCTGCATGTGGACTGATAAAATAAGCTTATGTATTTTCCGATGGAAAGCGACCCCCATGAAATGGTTATTCGACCCCTATTAAGATTTAACATCTAATGTTGGTATATTATTAAAACCATAATCGTTTAAATTCTTAAAAAAAATAATTCAACGTAAGCGAACCCGATATAAAAAAATAAATAATGAAACAAATATTAAATCTAATCAAGGGAGATAATAGTCCTAATTTTAAGTCTCTGGGGCAATTATTTTAGTAAACAATTTTTTTACTACACAATTTGCTTTTTAAAACATTGTATATGCATATACCAGTACCGGTACTCATATTGATAAAAATACGTAAAATGACCTATCAATAAATTAAAGTTTTTACATTTTATATGTAATTTTTAAAACACCATTTTAGCTACTAGCTTGTTTTCATTAGTTCGTATTTACTTCGTTTAATAGTTGCGAATATGTATACATCATGTTAATATTTGAAAAGCCTTATAGTTAAGGTTTGAAGAATGTAAAGAAAAGAGGAATAGTCTATACTTTAGAACAGGGATCGGCACCCTACGGAAAGCGTCCCAGACTTGCTACGCAAAAAGATTGTCACTGGCACGCAGAAGATTCCAAAAAAAACACTATTCAAGTATCTTCTATTAGAAATAAAGTGACGTTTAGGTGGTTGGCACGCTGAATGAATTAGAAATCCCACTTTGGCACACTGTTATCAAAAGGTTTCCATTTCCCAGTCTAGACTAAAGAGTGTTGGGGCCAGGGCACAACTCTCTTTGACCCCGCTTATACACACTGGGGAGGGTTCTGAGGTGGCACCATCGAAGATTACTGTGTTGTACATGATGTTGTGGAAAGCCTCAATAAGACCTTCAAAATTAAGTGTTTTCCGATGGTCCTTGGAATGGTCGTTCGACCCCCCAAAGGAGTCGCGACCCACAGGTTGGGAACCGCTGGTCTAGTGTGAGATCATTTTGTAAGAGCAGGGACTAAAGGAAATAATTAGTTTTTTTACGTTTTTCAGTTTTGTGTTCCAAATGTAAGGAATGTGAATAAAATAGATATTTTATCTGTTACAAGGAATTCGCAATCGATTAGTACGATGTTGTGTAAGCTGAGCATGTGGCCAGATAAGGACATCATTATTGAGATAAAATACATATTTAGAGCAAAGACAGTAAACGGTGACATCCTGGCACGAATTGGGTTGCCCGAGCAAACCACTAAAACCAGTAACTTAAGCCTCATTTAGAGCGCTAATCAAAATGCAAGACTAAACTCAAACAACGGATAATCGTAGGACGCAATAATCTTCTTTATAGAAGGGGCGTCCGTAACATGTAAGATGAACGCGTCTGAAATTGTCACATACCAAACAGTTCCTTACTGGTAAGAAGTGAAAAATAATATACAAGAAACAAACTAGTTGAAAGAAAAACAGCTTAGTATGTGCATCATCACATTGTAGATCCCTCCCCACCCCCCAGTCCACCCTCACATTAACTCAGCAGTGGTATAGGGGGCATGATGGGAAGGGGATTGGAACAGACGGAGATTGAAATTATCTCAGATCTCCGGAAATCTCCGTCAAGAGCCGGAACGCAGCCCCAATAATGGTGGGACGGTGTTGAGTAGTCCAAGTGCGGTCATTGCCGATCGTGTCCGGAATCTTTAAGTGAGAGACACTTTGAAAGAAGTGGGGAGTCTTGGAGAATAGAAAAGAAGACAAAGGAATAAAAAAACAGATAAGGAAAGAAAGAGAAAGAAAGAGAGACAGAGAGAGAGAGAGAGAGAGAGTGTGAAGAATTTTTAATTTAGCAGAACCTAGTTCTGTGTTAATAGAATATTAACTTTGATCACATAGAATTATTACTAACGTTTTAGATTTATTATAAATCTCTAAATTTCAAGAAGAGTTGACTAGACAGATTTTGATAAACAAATTTAGAGAATGGCTTTCAGACTTATAACTTATAACCAAAGCAGTGAAATATTGACAACAGTGGTCATTTCAAAGTCATTTTTTTACCAAAGTAAATATCACAAAGATTTCTATTATTGCGTTTTTGAAGCCAAGCTATGCCTGAGATTAGATCAGGAATGTAAATGAGGATACACGTTGTGTTGGCCACATTATCTTTCTGGTATCCGAGGCACGGTGGCCGAGCGGCACCCGAAGGACCTGTGTTTAAATCCTGGTGAAGGCTAAGATTTTTTTCCCGGGACTCGAGGGTGTCACTGAGTCTACCCAGCTCTGATGGATCCCTGACATTAGTTGGGGTAAAGTAAAGGCGGCTGGGCATTGTGCTGGCCATAAATCCTCTCGTATGTCGTGACGACAGAAACTGGCGAACGCTGTTTCACTGGCCCAATGATCAGTTTGGTCCGACGGGTACTTTACTTTAGCCGGTGAAATATGTAGCCATCTAAGAGTTGATGGCCACGGGAACTGAAATATCAGCGAGTAAAATATATATTAAATATTAATCATGGCATAAATGTTATTTATGACACATTATTAAACCATTTCGTGTTATAATCTGTAACGACACGAAACTTCATGTCGAAAATGCCATGTTTCGATACAAGAATGCCATTTTTGTTTTTTGAGATAAAAATTAAATGTCAGCAGATAGGTTTGAAATGAATGACATGAAATAGACTTGTTTTGTTTAGCGTAGCAATCAATGTCATATTTTTTTTATACCCCCCCCCCCCTCCAATAAAAACAGTGGCTACCTATGCCACCTAATAGCGTTGCCACATGTGCCCTGTATTCATGTATTAGTTACGATCATAGAATGTACGATGTTGAAGAAATGGATCAAACGAGTGGATTGTGTTCAAATAGCGGATCGTGTTAGAATATTGGAATAAGTTGAGATATTGAATCGGGTTCAATCTTTGGCTTTTGTTCAAATATAGGATCGAGTTCAAAGATTGATTCCTATTCAAAGATCGGTTCCTGTTCAAAGATTAAATCGTGTTTAAAGATTAAATCGTAAATGTTCCTAAATCATGTTCAACAATTGGAACGAGTTCAAAGGATGGTTTCTTTTCAAAGTTTGCAATGAGATTACAGATTGGTACCAATTCGAAGATTGTGTCGAATTTAAAAATGGGAATCGTTCAAAGATTGGTTCCTATTCAAAGACTAGATCGAGTTCACAGATTGACTCCTGTTCAAAGTCTGGATCCAACTCAACTAGATCGTGTTAAATGATTGGGCTGTGTTAAACAAAATGGCCCCGCCTTTGAAAACTACTCATGCATATTTCATGTTTATATCAATAAAGCAATCTCCATTTCGTGAGTGATTTTTATGATAGTCCAGAATTATTGACACGTTTAGCGAAATTGATATCGGTTATCGATTAGCCCCCAAAACTGAACAGAATGAATGCATGCACGACGTCATGGTTGGATAACTTTTTAGTAGAATTTGATAGTATCGCTCCATTTTACCTGACCAGTACAAAAGGCCCCGTTTTGCAAGAACTAACTGGAATAATTTTATTATTATTTTTCATAAGCGCAAAAGCAATAAAACAACAACCATAAAAAAAAAACATTATTATAATTTCTATAGTTCAAACAGTCATAAAATATCCCGCACATAATGAAATTAATTCACACTCACGCAGGGAAATTCTCGCTTCACATTTTCAGACGTAAATAGTTTTGTTTATTTGTATAGCCTTCGATGAGCTTTTTTTTTAAATATATAAAGCATTCATTAACATAATTGTTGTTGTTGGTAGGCGTTTATTTATTTTGTTTATTCTGTTCTTAATTTGAAAAAAATTTTTTTTTTTAAATATGAAATGACAACTGTTGCCTTTTTTTTTCCTTTAAGGAAACAGGGGAGGGGGGGGGGCACGGATTGCCATAACGAGGCATCCGTGTTCGACTTCCGGTAAACGCCAGGACTTTTTTCCAGGATAGTCTTAGTCTATCCAGCTCTGACGGATACCTGCCATTTGTTGAGGGAAAGTAGAATGCGGTTGGGAATTGTGCGGGCCACACAATCCCTTTGTGAGTCGTTTTCAGTTTTTAAAAAAGATTATTCACCGGTCCTATTGGACCTATTAGGGCGGACAGAGAAACATTACATTTACTTCTATATTTTTATTTTCTATACTTTTTAAAAGCTTCAAGACAATGTATGGGGAAAGGCTATGGGTTCCAATAGTGAAGGCTAGGATTCGTTCACTCGTCTGGATGGTGGTGTCCCTGAGTCTACCCTACTTTCATGGGTTCCTGACATGGGTTCCAGGGCAAAGTAGAGGCGGTTGGGCATTGTGCTGACCACACAATCCCCTAGTATGCCGTCGCCACTGAAAAAAAAACACGCTGCTTCACCGGCCTTATGGATTTATTTGGTCCGAATGGATATTTTACTAAATACAATATAGCCGTAAATTGGCTGTTTCGTAGTGAGGGTTGAACTTGATGGTACGATGGTGTAGGATTACTGCAATAAATTGGATAGAAACCAAAGATGGATAGAAACCAAAGATGAGTAACTCTGTTTGCCTTCTTTGCCCATACCCGCCTCTGCTTGCAATCGTCTCCCCACTCCATAAAATACAAATTATTAAACATGTTGATAGACTGACCTGACAACAGAGCTGCCAAACTGGCCACTAGCACTGAAAGTACTACTGCTGGTCCTGCCTCGTTCCTGGCAACATGCGCAGACGTGACGAAAATACCAAGCCCTGCGCAACTTCCGATGCCTAAAAAAAGAATTAAATTATTCAACATTTTTTTCATACTCAATTCATGTAATGGTTAAAGGTATTTTAGGGATTACCGTTGCTAATAACACAGTTTCATGCATTTTCCAATGATAAAAAACTCAGATTTTTTAAAATGATTCCAACGCCTAGAAATCGGTTCATAAGTTAAATTTGAACATTCACAACTGACAAGTATAACACCAATAGTTAAATCACTAAACCTGGAAACACAAGAGCATTGTTTCTCAACCTTTTTTGTTCACCGCCCCCTTTAGCATTTTTTTTCCGCTCACCGCCCCCCCCCCCCACCCCAATTTTTGTAGCGCTCCTGGAAGTTAAAGGGTCAATATAGTTTCCGCAATTTATTTAGGCGGACTAAATTTGTGTGCTTATTTATTTTCTTTAAAAAAAAAAACAACTGAAAAGGAAACTAATTTTAAAAAAGTATCTAATCAAGAGACTCACAAATCAATATAAATGTGAATCGTTTGCCTGGTGTGTTGCTAGTAGTTTGCCTATATTTGTTTCAATTTTAATTGCAAAAGCCTTATATCTCCACGCTTTACTATTTGCATCTTGTTTTTCTTTTTTGACAACCAAATGGTATTAGCATAAAATCCACTTTCCACAAAAGAGCTGATAAGAATGCAATACAAAATTGTTGCCAAAATTCACAGACCCAGAGAAACTGATTGCTTTTCTCCCAAAGAATCGCATTCGCTTTTCGAAAACTCGAGCACCGAATCCATGTCTCATACATTATATTTAAAAGGTCATCTTCTGCTAAACAACGCACATCTGTGTGCAGTAGCCATCGCTTGTAGTCCTCGCCAATGAACAAAGAACACTTTTTTATTTGCCACATAGTACAATAAAGGCATAGTCAAAGGCATTACAAGAAAATTTTAGCATTAGCAAACAATATAAAATTATATCGAGACAATAATAGTAGTACAGATATTAATAATAATAATAATAATAATAATTAATTAATTAAAGGTATCAATTCAAAGCTGTCTAAAAATCATTTAATATGTACTTATTTGTGTACTGCTGCAATATTGTAGCGAATGATGCAGAGAATCACCAAGACTTTTAGTAACTAAATGTTGTCACACAATAGACAGCCAATACATCTGGAACAGACTAAGTTTTTAACTACAACATCAATACACTATACGCCATACCATCGCCGCTGGAGGAATTTCTTTTACACTAAAAAGTCTTCTAGAACAAGTAGTCTAATCCATCCATCCATCCTTATGGCGCTACAGCCTATGTAGGGCTTAGGCCTGCTCCACCACCTCCTTCCATTCGGGCCTATCCCTGGCTTTCCTTCGCCAAGCCCGCACACCAAGATTTTGTAGATCTGATTCTATAGCTTCAATCCATATAATTTGTCTTGGTCTGCCCTAAGCCTCTTTCCTCTTGGTCTCTGGTGATGTACTGTTCTGGCTACTCTGCCTTCTGTCATTCTTTCCAAGTGGCCTGCCCACCTCAGTCTGCCCTCCTTTATTTCAGCTATCACCCTTGGATCCTCCTACAGAGTATATTATTATAGTTCTTCATTTGTTCTTGTTCTCCAGTCATCTGTGTCTTGCACCGCTCCATATATCTTCCGCAGCACTTTTCTTTCCCAGGTATTAAGCAAGGTCTCAATGGATTTTGTCATTGTCCATGTTTCACTGCTATCACCACTGGTCTTATTATGGTTTTGTACATCACCTTCTTTGTTCTTTTTGAGATATTTTTGTTGTGGAATACATTTTGGAGGCTGAAATAGGCACGATTTCTTGCAGCTATTCTTATTCTTTCTTTTATTTCAGGTAATAGATCTATCTCATTCCTTTCATTAAGGCTTGACCCTAAGTATTTGAAAGTATCTACTCTTTCAAATGTACGATGCTTTGTTTTGAAGTCCTCCTTACCTTCTTCCTTTGTATCATCCCTCATCACAGACAAGTAGTTTATTTAGATTTTTAGATTTTTATTTTTTTGAAATGGGCACATTTTCACTTTTTTTTATACTCTAAACGTAAGCTAAAAGTAAAGCTTGATTGTCTGGTAGCGTGGACTCATCCAGTTATAAAGAAAATTGTGATGTCTTTATGTAATCTCACAATATACTCTAAATCAGAGGTCGGCAACCAAAGGCACGCGTGCCAATCTTGATATGAACACCATAATGTTAAATTTATAGAAAGAAATAATTAGTCAGTAATATTTTTTATATTACAAAGCAGAACCTTTTTGCATCACTATTGAATCAAATGTGAAAACATTTTTAATTAAAGGGAGATAATTAACTGGTTTCATTTGAACTAATATTTCTAATATATTTTTTTTCTTTTATAAAAAATAAATGGCTTACAATTTATAACTTTGAAATGATCAAACTGTAAAAAGCATTTGAAAATTATATAAATATTATATGACTAAAGAATTTATATGTATTTTTTTAAACGTTACATTAACTACCCAGTTTGTTTGATTACTACGTATCTATTGACCTTTGACGATAATGTGTTTGACTTGAAGAAGTAGCCCAATGCATTAAAGGACATCTCAGTAAAACTGAGATCAACATATCGTTTAATAACACAATGTAACAAAGAACAACTTTTTCTCTGTTTATCGAACATTTTTTATGCTACTTAATGAATTTGAGTATGCTGAGTCTGATTGGCTTTTTTTTATTGCATCAACCGTTTGATCAAAAAACGAAAAAATCAATTTAACATAGAATTAATATTAATCGTATTGCATGAGATACAACTTTAGTCAATTTATAACATTTACTAGTTCAAAAATGTTATGTTACAAAACGTCATGTTACATCACGTAACATTCATAAATTACATAATGTTACATTATGTTGTAATGTAATAGTATCTCACAATCTCAAAAAAACACTAGAAGTGAACAATAGAACCTGGTTTTCTTTTATGAAGTTTGTCGTCATCGCGTATCAAACACCAGATGTAGTCAACCATCATATTTGCATCCCATCTGCCCTGATATCTTTTCTCCATTGCAAGAATATCCTGATAAAAACGTTATACCTGCCCTTCACTCACATCACCCAAATTTACTCTGAAAATCCCAAGTGTGAATGCAGGTAATGCAGCTTTATTGAGATTCTGTATTTCATATCTGCTATCCCATAAACAAAGAAGTCATGAGTACTTCCTGTATCCTCCTTGTAGACCGAGAAGAAATGCTAGCATCTTAAAGTCTCCACATACATCCCACGTGTAACTGCTACTGTCGTAGTTGATTTTCTCAATCATCAACTTCACGATCTTGTAGTCTTCCTTTAGATGAACGGAATGAGCTACTGGAATCGAAAGAAATCGGTTTCCGTTATAAAGCAAAACTGCCTTTAGACTTCTTGTTGAGCTGTCAATGAATAACCTCCACTCTTCAGGATTGTGAACAATGCCAATGTCATCGAAAAGACCACGAACGTCATGATAATAGCACAATGATTCTGATACTACACAAAAGGATGCAAATGTTTCATGTCTTTTTCGGTATTTTGAGGTTCTGCAGCTTGGATCTAATAAATTCCATTCTTTGAAACATGATGTCAGAAGTTCTGGATTTGATTTAGTGAGACCTATATCTCGTACTAAGTCATCAAGTTCTAGTTGGTTATGGAAATGAGGCGAGTCATTCGGTTCCCTGAAATAACAGTCATCACTGAGTTCATCCTGTGTGTCTACTTCAGAATGATATGCAGCCACTTGAGGTGGAGTAGGAACAGGCAATTCATCACTGTGTGGAACTGGTCCAAGCGAACATGGTATACTTGGAATAAACTAGAGTCAGCCTATCCTTCGGCTTTTTATACTTTGAAATTTCAACCATGCAGAAATAACAGTCATCATGATGGTTCGTCGGTTCTCTCCATATTCTCGGAATCGCAAAAGGCATTGACTTTCGGATTTCTCGCAGACATCCTTCCAGAGTTGATCTGCAGCTGCCACAACTGTAGTGTGGTGCCCACGATTTGTCCTGATCTACCCATAGCCGTGCCAAAAAAAGCATGATATGCATTAAATAATTTTGAACCACTGACAATCTTATGTTTAGTTTGTGTTGGACTCATATAGTAACCACAAACATAACAGAATGTGTCAGGACAAAGCTTGCAGGATCTACCAGACATATTCACCACTTCATATAACAGTTGTAACTAGTTAAATTTTAAATAAACAAAAGAATATAGTTAAAATAAGCATCTAATATATAATGTAATAAATGCATTACACATATACGAAAACTCCGAAACATACTTTATGCTTTTTCTCAAGAAATCTTGACGTTAGAGCAAAACCAATGGTACCACTGAAATCAGCATACCATAATTATACAAGAAACATAAAAAAGTAACATAAACAAAAATAAAAATTTTGTTACGTGGTGTAATAGCACCTAAAGACATATCTATTTTCTTTATAACCGGATGAGTCCACGCTACCAGACAATCAAGCTTTACTTTTAGCTTATGTTTATTTTAGTACAGGGATCGGTCAGTGGCAATGATAGAACCCGCGACGTGTCGGTTTACAGTCCGGTGAACCAACCACAGAACCAGCCGGCCGCACACCACTAATACCGCACTAAAACTGACCCCTACTTATTGGAAAAGTCATTGCGATTCCCATTTCCTATTAGTATAATAATATGTTGACCTACATATATTTAGCAGCACTTTCATTTACATCACAATTCATAAAAAAAACTAATAGATTCAAATAGCTGAGGTGTTAAAATTATATCAGGTACGTTTGTTGCGCCCACTTGTCAATCATTGCTCCCTAATCGCCTCTAGAACGTCAGTGCCCCCTTAAAGCCTTCCCCCGGGAAAGGGGGGATAACGCCTCGGTTGAGACTCTATGCACTAGTGACTAGAGGAAGGCAGGGCGAAAAGACTAAGCTTAAACCACCATTAACCGTAGAACGCAATAATCTTCTGTAGAGAAGGAGTGTCTGTAACAAAAAAGAGAAGATAAACGGTATCCCAGAAGATAAGTTTCGGGAACCGGATATTATTCTACTTCTACTCCGTGACCCACACATTTTTTATGACATATACTAGCCAAGGGGTCCGTGCGGCTGGCGCGTTTAGCTGGCGTAACCAAAGAGCCTGGGTTCGAATCCTTTTGCAGGCCAAGTTTTTGTTCCGGGTCTACAGGTTGTCCCTGAGTCTACCCAGCTCTGATGGGTACCGGACCTTAGTTGGGGTAAAGTAATGTCGGCGGGTCCCACAATCACCTAGTTTGCCGTGGCCACAGAAACTGGTGAACGCTGCTTCACCGAACCTATGGATAAATTTGGTCCGACTGGTATTTTTATACTAGCCTAAAGATAACATATAACAGATATAAATATAACAGATATAAATATAACAGATATAAATATAACAGATATAAATATAACAGATATAAATATAACAGATATAAATATAACATATATAAATATAACAGATATAAATATAACAGATATAAATATAACAGATATAAATATAACAGATATAAATATAACAGATATAAATATAACAGATATAAATATAACAGATATAAATATAACAGATATAAATATAACAGATATAAATATAACAGATATAAATATAACAGATATAAATATAACAGATACATTTCAACACAATTTCTTCTTTTTCTTTTTTTGCTACGCGGTAATTTTGTCTTCTTGTCACGAACGTCCATTTTATTTCTAATTCATCAAATGTGTTCTTACATAATATTGACATTGTTGCAAGTTCACCCTGCCCTATTTGAACAATCAAAGTTTATCGTCAATATACTGATTCTATATTAGCTATGCACATATTTATTCTGTAGGCCTACTAAATATACTTTAGTGGTGTTTTTTTTTTGTTTTGTTTTTTTCAAATAATATAATCTTTAAACCAAATGGCGAAAGTAAACCGAAGTTCGCTGTTTTTTCTTTCTTTTCTATTTGTCTGTTGGTCTGACGCACTAAGGTAGAATATTTCAGGAACTCAAAAAAATCTCTCCCAACTTTGGTTTCCACAATCAATAACAAAAAAATCAACATCCCATTAGGCAAATCAAGTAGACGCTCTTGGCCAGGTAAATACAAGTGCTTGTTTTCTTTTTTTTCCAACGAGAGAAATTAATTATTTTTTAAAGACAAAAAGAAACTGAAAAAAAAAACGGGACGGAAGTCAGTAAACAATGGCCTAAAAAAAACAACTAATAATAAATGTGGGGACAATCGAACAGTTTGAATAAGATTGTATAAATCATTTAGGTATTTAGGTGTAGCGGTTGATTTTGGAAATAGGTTAAAATGCATGTCTGTGGAGTCATAAGCTTGACCAGCAGACTGTCTTAAATATTTTTTGGGGCAAGGACAAGAGTAGCGTTTTGCTGTTTGTTTGTTGTTGTTTTTTCGCCCTGTTTTTTTCCAATATTTGCTTTTCCCTTTTTGTTATTTCCACTGTTTGTTTTTCCCCTTGTTTGTTATTTCCAATATTTTCCTCATGCAGTATGCAATAATTTTAAAACAAAAAATGTCGTAATGAAATATTTACATAGATATCTCTATATATATAAAGATCGTGTTTGTGTCCCCACGTACTCCCATTGGTCAATTTGAAAACACGTGAGTTTGTGTCACTGACCTATTTAGGCCTAGGCCTATATACTGTCTAATAGTTTTTAACATCGGACATGTGTCTTCGATAGCTCAGTGGTTAACGTAGCAGACTGCTATGCTGACGACCCGGGTTCGATTTTCCAGTTAGACTATACCTTTTTTTTCCTACAATTTTTTTAAAACTTTTAAACACATAAGACATTGTAAATCTACGGGCAATTTAGATTTTTGTTAAATAAAAATACTTGCCTATTTTTTTTTACCGATTACAATATTTATTTTAAATTACTTTCCTAAATGTCTTCAGTAAAAAAACTAATAATTTAAATAATAGATTTATAGCTTTCTTTTAATTGTAGTTTATACAATTTTTATCAGCACCTTATACAGACCTGTTGTTTTTTTCACCCGGGCAAGCCGGGGCAATGTAGCCTGTTGTTGATATAATGTCCCCTTACAGACGTCAGGACGTCAAATGTGAACATGCCTTGATGTTTATGTCAAGCGACGCGTTTTATATTCGCAATGAAGTATTTCGTTCAGACGAGTTACGGGCTATAGCGCTAGTAAAACTGAGTTCATCGGGTTTTTCTGGCCACGAGAGACAAGTTGAGGGAATCGTGAGGCCAACACAATACACCCCCAGCCTCGTTTAACTGTGCCTAAAAACTGATGTCGGGTAGCCAATGAGAGTTTGGTAGACTTAGAGAAAAAACACACAAACCCGAGTGAAAATACCCAGCTGTATTTTACAAGGCCACCGTAAAAAACAAACAAACAAAAAGACAAAACATAACAACGACTTGATCCAAGAAACTTTGAGACAGTTGAAAACATACTTTTTTTAAAAACATTATTTATACAAGAAATCTTTTTTCTACAACTATAATAGACTAAGATGTATAAATATAACAGTAACGTTGTTTCAGAAAGAATTAAAAACGATGGGACTTCAAGGGCTTAGTATTTCCTATACTATAATACGAGTTAAAATTGTATATATATATATCCTATACTATAATACGAGTTAAAATTGTATGTATATATATCCTATACTATAATACGAGTTAAAATTGTATGTATATATATATATATATATATATCCTATACTATAATACGAGTTAAAATTGTATGTATATATATATATATATGTCTGGAAATTTTCTTCAAAAGCGCTCTAACGATTATCTTCATGTTTTAATGCACGACTTGTTTCACCTAAAAAAAAATCTACACCTTTTCGGCCACACAAATAAAAATCGGAAATGATCGTTAGACAAAAATACACAAAAGATTTATCGTAGATAATTGATTTTGGCCGTGAAAACATGCCATTGCTCGACCCACATGTAGTGCGGCTTTCAAGAGCGGTGTTTTGTTGCGTCGCAGTTATGACGTTTCGGGAATACCCGTAGGCTTACTACAGCAGAAAGAAGTTTAATTTCTTGTTTAAACTACTGTTGCGCACCGATGATAGAAATAATTTAAAGCAAGACCAAGTGTAATTTATGTAATGCAGGGGTGTCCAAACTACAGCCAGTGGGTAACGCGCGGGCGGACCAATGATAGTATGCGGCCCTCGCGGCTTATTTAGATTAGAACGTCTTCAATATATTTTAGATTAAACTTCAATATATTTTAGATTAAATTTAAAAAAAAAGAAAAACAAATACATATTTACGAATTATCTAATAGTCAGATAATAGTTTGCCGTTTAAATAATAACAGAATTAGATGAAGTTTCATCAAACTAAAGGTCTATTTTAGACTTTCTTTTTTCTGACATTTTTTGAAAAAAAAAAAACCTCTAAAACTTGTTTGTGTTTAAACAATGAATAGCTGTATATAGTGTACACTGTAGCAGATTACACTGCACTGTATATAGTGTTCACTGTAGCAGTATACACTACGCTGTATATAGCATACAATGTAGCAGTATACTCTACACTGTAAATAATAAACACTGTATTAGTATCCACTTTAAAAAAAATTCAATGAATGTTTCATTAAAAATATGTATGATTTGCTTATAAAGGCCTACCAAAGTAAAATATATTAGAATATGTTAACATTGTCAATTCGAAATCTGGTAAACTAGAAAAGATGTAAATTCAGTATATTCGTATTTTCCTTATAACAATAGTCAGAAGTGTAATATACTGTTAGTTTTATTGAGGGGCGGGGGGGGGGGGGGGGGGAGAAATTAAACACATCATCTAACGAAGCCTTTATATATTATGATCTTTTCATTTGCAGTCTTTTCAATGAATAACACAATTTCACCTTTAATTATTTAGTATTTAAGTTTAATGCTCAAAATAAAAAAAAAAAATGTTTATCATACCATTGTTTTAATTAATCAATATTATATTTTGCCGCGATAGTTTATTATAAATAGTAACACAAATGGAGAATATTAGATAATGTTAACACCAAACTATATTTTTTTACTTTTTTTGTCAAACAATGTTTGGAATAATACATTGAAAACATTGAAAATCTCTATATATAAAAAGATCGTGTTTGTGTCCCCACGGATCCCTATTGTGTCACTGACTTATTTAGGCCTAGTCCTATATACTGTCTAATAGCTTTTTACATCTAACATGTGCCTTCTCTAGCTAAGTTGTTAACGTAGAGGACTGCTGTGCGTGCGAGCGGGTTCGATTCTCCAGTTAGACTATGACTATTTTTTTTACCCGATTTACATTTATTCGTAGACCTTTTTAATTCCTATCAAACATATTTGCCGGCCGTAACTCATTGTTAGCTTGAATGGGTTGAGGGAGGGAGTTAAAAAAATTGACATAATGTTATAGGAAAGTTTGACAGTTGTTAAAGTTAATTAATTAATTAATTAATTGGTCATTTATATAGCGCCTCACTCCATGCTAATAAAAGCATGCTCAGCGCGCTCACAAAATCGAAACGACAATAACACTCTAAAATAGTTTTAAACAAGGTTTCCGCCGATGGAGGCACGAAACGACAATAACATTTTAAAATAGTTTCAAACAAGTTTTTTGCTGATGGATGTGTATTTGATTAATTTAGTTGAAAAGAAAAGTCTTCAAATTCTTCTTGAATGCCTTTTTTGACACAGAGTTTTTCAGTGTCTCAGGTAAGCCGCTCCACAGAGAAGGCGCCACAGATTCAAACGAGCGTACACCAAATCACCAATAGGGGAAGGGGTAGAAGAACTAAAAATTGTAACGTAATTCACGATATTTTAAATTTAAACTTTTCATTTTAAGTCTTTTAAATAATAATAATAATAATAATATTTGTATAGCGCTGCCAACAAACATAATGTAAGCTCAGAGCGCGTTTAACATACAACTAAGAATACGGATATTACACTAGGCCAGGTGACAGAGGAAAATTGATGATTAAAAAAAGACAAAACAAATAAATGTAGCATTAACCGACCCAACCCATAAATAAGACAGTAAGTTTCTAAAGCATGTTAAATGTTATCGAAGGTAAATATTGAAATAATGAGTTTTTAAGTTCTTTTTGAAAGTAACAGTAGAGCTTGTTCGCCTCAGTAGAATGGGAAGTTGATTCCACACCTTCGGACCGGATACTGAGAAGGCTCTAAGGCCAACGGTCGTCAGAGAGAAACGGGGCTTTTCCAGAAGCGATGAGTTTGCAGAACGAAGTGTTCTTTGCGGGACATAAGGTCTGATTAGTGCCTTGAGATAGGACGGAAACTCGTTTTTAAAAATGCACTGATGGCAAAGTAGCGCCACTTTATACTCAAATCTGGCTTTCACGGGGAGCCAGTGGAGCGAGCGTAGAAGGGCAGTGCCCGAGTCTCTTTTAGACTTGCACATAAACAAACGCGCAGTACTTTAATGTATTCGTTGTAGCCTGGCGATTCAATGACATAAATGACATATATTTCTGTTGGATTTAAAACTGGCAACTCTAGCCTACATGTTTTTTTTTGGTTTAAAATGAGATTAAGCTGTTGTTTCTTTTTTTTTTTTTTTTTTTTGGGGGGGGGGGGGTTATCGGGCAAAATCTAGATATTAGACTGCACAAATAAAAATCTGCTTCGACTGTTAGAATTTAAAACCCATGTTATTCATAGTAGAAAAAAGAAAAAAGACAAATAGGCCTACAATTTATTGGTCTGGTAAAGAAGTATTTTTAAAATTTATGCACTGTTGTTTTACATACACATGATGTTAAGGTACAAGCGCCTGCTCTTTGTTACCGATCGAATGATCGGTCACCTGGTACTATATATATATATGTGTATATATGTCTGGAAATTTTCTTCAAAAGCGCTCTAACAATTATCTTCATGTTTTAATGCACTACTTGTTTCACCTAAAAAAAAATCTACAGCTTTTCGGCCCCACAAATAAAAATCGGAAATGGACGTTAAACAAAAATACACATTAGATTTATCGTAGATATTGATTTTGGCCGTGAAAACATGCCATTGCTCGACCCACATGTAGTGCGGCTTTCAAGAGTGGTGTTTTGTTGCGTCGCAGTTATGACGTTTCGGGAATACCCGTAGGCTTACTACAGCAGAAAGAAGTTTAATTTCTTGTTTAAACTACTGTTGCGCACCGATGATAGAAATAATTTAAAGCAAGACCAAGTGTAATTTATGTAATGCAGGGGTGTCCAAACTACAGCCAGTGGGTAACGCGCGGGCGGACAAATGATAGTATGCGGCCCTCGCGGCTTATTTAGATTAGAACGTCTTCAATATATTTTAGACTAAACTTCAATATATTTTAGATTAAATTTAAAAAAAAAGAAAAACAAATACATATTTACGAATTATCTAATAGTCAGATAATAGTTTGCCGTTTAAATAATAACAGAATTAGATGAAGTTTCACCAAACTAAAGGTCTATTTTTAACTTTCTTTTATCTGACATTTTTTGAAAAAAAAAAACACCTCTAAAACTTTTTTTGTGTTTAAACAATGAATAGCTGTATATAGTGTACACTGTAGCAGATTACACTGCACTGTATATAGTGTTCACTGTAGCAGTATACACTACGCTGTATATAGCATACAATGTAGCAGTATACTCTACACTGTAAATAATAAACACTGTATTAGTATCCACTTTTTTTAAAATTCAATTAATGTTTCATTAAAAATATGTATGATTTGCTTATAAAGGCCTACCAAAGTAAGATATATTAGAATATGTTAACATTGTCAATTCGAAATCTGGTAAACTAGAAAAGAGGTAAATTCAGTATATTCGTATTTTCCTTATAACAATAGTCAGAAGTGTAATATACTGTTAGTTTTATTGAGGGGCGGGGGGGGGGGGGAGAGAAATTAAACACATCATAAAAATGTTTATACCATTGTTTTAATTAATTAATATTATATTTTGCCGCGATAGTTTATTATAAATAGTAACACAAATGGAGGATATTAGATAATGTTAACACCAAACTATATTTTTTTACTTTTTTTGTCAAACAATGCTTGGAATAATACATTGAAAACATTGAAAATCTCTATATATAAAAAGATCGTGTTTGTGTCCCCACGGATCCCTATTGTGTCACTGACTTATTTAGGCCTACTTCTATATACTGTCTAATAGCTTTTCACATCTGACATGTGCCTTCTCTAGCTAAGTTGTTAACGTAGAGGACTGCTGTGCGGCCGACCCGGGTTCGATTCTCCAGTTAGACTATGCCTATTTTTTTTTACCCAATTTACATTTATTCGTAGACCTTTTGAATTCCTATCAAACATATTTGCCGGCCGTAACTCATTGTTAGCTTGAATGGGTTGAGGGAAGGAGTTGAAAAAATTGACATAATGTTATAGGAAAGTTTGACAGTTGTTAAAGTTAATTAATTAATTAATTAATTGGGCATTTATATAGCGCCTCACTCCATGCTAATGCAAGCATGCTCAGCGCGCTCACAAAATCGAAACGACAATAACACTCTAAAATAGTTTTAAACAAGGTTTCGGCCGACGGAGGCACGAAACGACAATAATATTTTTAAATAGTTTCAAACAAGTTTTTTACTGATGGATGTGTATTTGATCAATTTAGTTGAAAAGAAAAGTCTTCAAATTCTTCTTGAATGCCTTTTTTGACACATAGTTTTTCAGTGTCTCAGGTAAGCCGTTCCACAGTGAAGGCGCCACAGATTCAAACGAGCGTACACCAATAGGGGAAGGGGTAGAAGAACTAAAAATTGTAACGTAATTCACGATATTTTAATTTTAAACTTTTCATTTTCAGTCTTTTAAATAATAATAATAATAATAATATTTGTATAGCGCTGCCAACAAACATAATGTAAGCTCTGAGCGCGTTTAACATACAACTGAGAATACGGATATTACACTAGGCCAGGTGACAGAGCTAAATTGATGATTAAAAAAGACAAAACAAATAAATGTAGTATTAACCGACCCAACCCATAAATAAGACAGTAAGTTTCTAAAGCATGTTAATTGTTATCAAAGGTAAATATTGAAATAATGAGTTTTTAAGTTCTTTTTGAAAGTAACAGTAGAGCTTGTTCGCCTCAGTTGAATGGGAAGTTGATTCCAAACCTTCGGACCGGATACTGAGAAGGCTCTAAGGCCAACGGTCGTCAGAGAGAAACGGGGCTCTTCCAGAAGCGATGAGTTTGCATAACGAAGTGTTCTTTGCGGGACATAAGGTCTGATTAGTACCTTGAGATAGGACGGAAACTCGTTGTTAAAAATGCACTGATGGCAAAGTAGCGCCTCTTTATACTCAATTCTGGCTTTCACGGGGAGCCAGTGGAGCGAGCGTAGAAGGGCAGTTCCCGAGTCTCTTATAGACTTGCACATAAACAAACGCGCAGTACTTTTATGTATTCGTTGTAGCCTGGCGATTTATTGACATAAATGACATATATTTCTGTTGGATTTAAAACTGACAACTCTAGCCTACATGTTTTTTTTTTGGTTTAAAATGAGATTAAGCTGTTGTTTTTTTGTTGTTGTTGTTTGTTTAGTTTTTTGGGGGGGGGGGGGGGGTTATCGGGCAAAATCTAGATATTAGACTGCTCAAATTAAAATCTACTTCGACTGTTAGAATTTAAAGCCCATGTTATTCATAGTAGAAAAAAGAAAAAAGACAAATACAATTTATTGGTCTGGTAAAGAAGTATTTTTAAAATATATGCACTGTTGTTTTACATACACATGATGTTAAGGTACAAGCGCCTGCTCTTTATTACCGATCGAATGATCGGTCACCTGGTACTATATATATATATATATATATGTCTGGAAATTTTCTTCAAAAGCGCTCTAACGATTATCTTCATGTTTTAATGCACTACTTGTTTCACGTAAAAAAAAATCTACACCTTTTCGGCCCCACAAATAAAAATCGGAAATGGACGTTAAACAAAAATACACATTAGATTTATCGTAGATATTGATTTTGGCCGTGAAAACATGCCATTGCTCGACCCACATGTAGTGCGGCTTTCAAGAGCGGTGTTTTGTTGCGTCGCAGTTATGACGTTTCGGGAATACCCGTAGGCTTATTACAGCAGAAAGAAGTTTTATTTCTTGTTTAAACTACTGTTGCGCACCGATGATAGAAATAATTTAAAGCAAGACCAAGTGTAATGTATGTAATGCAGGGGTGTCCAAACTACAGCCAGTGGGTAACGCGCGGGCGGACAAATGATAGTATGCGGCCCTCGCGGCTTATTTAGATTAGAACGTCTTCAATATATTTTAGATTAAACTTCAATATATTTTAGATTAAATTAAAAAAAAAAGAAAAACAAATACATATTTACGAATTATCTAATAGTCAGATAATAGTTTGCCGTTTAAATAATAACAGAATTAGATGAAGTTTCACCAAACTAAAGGTCTATTTTTAACTTTCTTTTATCTGACATTTTTTGAAAAAAAAAACCACCTCTAAAACTTTTTTGTGTTTAAACAATGAATAGCTGTATGTAGTGTACACTGTAGCAGATTACACTGCACTGTATATAGTGTTCACTGTAGCAATTTACACTACGCTGTATATAGCATACACTGTAGCAGTATACTCTACACTGTAAATAATAAACACTGTATTAGTATCCACTTTTTTAAAAATTCAATGAATGTTTCATTAAAAATATGTATGATTTGCTTATAAAGGCCTACCAAAGTAAGATATATTAGAATATGTTAACATTGTCAATTCGAAATCTGGTAAACTAGAAAAGATGTAAATTCAGTATATTCGTATTTTCCTTATAACAATAGTCAGAAGTGTAATATACTGTTAGTTTTATTGAGGGGCGGGGGGGGGGGGGGAGAAATTAAACACATCATCTAACGAAGCCTATATATATTATGATCTTTTCATTTGCAGTCTTTTCAATGAATAACATAATTTTCACCTTTAATTATTTAGTATTTAAGTTTAATGCTCAAAATGAAAAAAAAAATAAAAAAAATTTATCATACCATTATTTTAATTAATCAATATTATATTTTGCCGCGATAGTTTATTATAAATAGTAACACAAATGGAGGATATTAGATAATGTTAACACCAAACTATATTTTTTTTATTTTTTTGGTCAAACAATGTTTGGAATAATACATTAAAAACATTGAAAATCTCTATGTATAAAAAGATCGTGTTTGTGTCCCCACGGATCCCTATTGTGTCACTGACTTATTTAGGCCTAGTCCTATATACTGTCTAATAGCTTTTCACATCTGACATGTGCCTTCTCTAGCTAAGTTGTTAACTTAGAGGACTGCTGTGCGTGCGAGCGGGTTCGATTCTCCAGTTAGACTATGCCTATTTTTTTTACCCGATTTACATCTATTCGTAGACCTTTTTAATTCCTATCAAACATATTTGCCGGCCGTAACTCATTGTTAGCTTGAATGGGTTGAGGGAGGGAGTTGAAAAAATTGACATAATGTTATAGGAAAGTTTGACAGTTGTTAAAGTTAAATAATTAATTAATTAATTGGTCATTTATATAGCGCCTCACTCCATGCTAATAAAAGCATGCTCAGCGCGCTCACAAAATCGAAACGACAATAACACTCTAAAATAGTTTTAAACAAGGTTTCGACCGATGGAGGCACGAAACGACAATAACATTTAAAAATAGTTTCAAACAAGTTTTTTGCTGATGGATGTGTATTTGATCAATTTAGTTGAAAAGAAAAGTCTTCAAATTCTTCTTGAATGCCTTTTTTGACACAGAGTTTTTCAGTGTCTCAGGTAAGCCGTTCCACAGATTCAAACGAGCGTACACCAATAAGGGAAGGGGTAGAAGAACTAAAAATTGTAACGTAATTCACGATATTTTAAATTTAAACTTTTCATTTTCAGTCTTTTAAATAATAATAATAATATTTGTATAGCGCTGCCAACAAACATAATGTAAGCTCAGAGCGCGTTTAACATACAACTAAGAATACGGATATTACACAAGGCCAGGTGACAGAGCTAAATTGATGATTTAAAAAAAGACAAAACAAATATATGTAGCATTAACCGACCCAACCCATAAATAAGACAGTAAGTTTCTAAAGCATGTTAAATGTTATCGAAGGTAAATATTGAAATAATGAGTTTTTAAGTTCTTTTTGAAAGTAACAGTAGAGCTTGTTCGCCTCAGTTGAATGGGAAGTTCATTCCACACCTTCGGACCGGATACTGAGAAGGCTCTAAGGCCAACGGTCGTCAGAGAGAAACGGGGCTCTTCCAGAAGCGATGAGTTTTCAGAACGAAGTGTTCTTTGCGAGACATAAGGTCTGATTAGTGCCTTGAGATAGGACGGAAACTCGTTATTAAAAATGCACGCTGGCAAAGTAGAGCCACTTTATACTCAATTCTGGCTTTCACGGGGAGCCAATGGAGCGAGCGTAGAAGGGCAGTTCCCGAGTCTCTTTTAGACTTGCACATAAACAAAAGCGCAGTACTTTTATGTATTCGTTGTGGCCTGGCGATTTAATGACATAAATGACATATATTTCTGTTGGATTTAAAACTGACAACGCTAGCCTACATGTTGTTTTTTTTTTGGTTTAAAATGAGATAAAGCTGTTGTTTCTTTTTTTTTTTTTTTTTTTTTTGGGGGGGGGGGGGGGGTTATCGGGCAAAATCTATATATTAGACTGCACAAATAAAAATCTGCTTCGACTGTTAGAATTTAAAGCCCATGTTATTCATAGTAGAAAAAAGAAAAAAGACAAATATGCCTACAATTTATTGGTCTGGTAAAGAAGTATTTTTAAAATTTATGCACTGTTGTTTTACATACACATGATGTTAAGGTACAAGCGCCTGCTCTTTATTACCGATCGAATGATCGGTCACCTGGTACTATATATATATATATATATATGTCTGGAAATTTTCTTCAAAAGCGCTCTAACGATTATCTTCATGTTTTAATGCACTACTTGTTTCACCTAAAAAAAAATCTACAGCTTTTCGGCCCCACAAATAAAAATCGGAAATGAACGTTAGACAAAAATACACATTAGATTTATCGTAGATATTGATTTTGGCCGTGAAAACATGCCATCGCTCGACCCACATGTAGTGCGGCTTTCAAGAGCGGTGTTTTGTTGCGTCGCAGTTATGACGTTTCGGGAATACCCGTAGGCTTACTACAGCAGAAAGAAGTTTAATTTCTTGTTTAAACTACTGTTGCGCACCGATGATAGAAATAATTTAAAGCAAGACCAAGTGTAATTTATGTAATACAGGGGTGTCCAAACTACAGCCAGTGGGTAACGCGCGGGCGGACAAATGATAGTATGCGGCCCTCGCGGTTTCTTTAGATTAGAACGTCTTCAATATATTTTAGATTAAACTTCAATATATTTTTGATTAAATTTAAAAAAAAAGAAAAACAAATACATATTTACGAATTATCTAATACTCAGATAATAGTTTGCCGTTTAAATAATAACAGAATTAGATGAAGTTTCACCAAACTAAAGGTCTATTTTTAACTTTCTTTTATCTGACATTTTTTGAACAAAAAACACCTCTAAAACTTGTTTGTGTTTAAACAATGAATAGCTGTATATAGTGTACACTGTAGCAGATTACACTACACTGTATATAGTGTTCACTGTAGCAGTATACACTACGCTGTGTATAGCATACAATGTAGCAGTATACTCTACACTGTAAATAATAAACACTGTATTAGTATCCACTTTTTTTAAAAATTCAATGAATGTTTCATTAAAAATATGTATGATTTGCTTATAAAGGCCTACCAAAGTAAGATATATTAGAATATGTAATAATTGTCAATTCAAAATCTGGTAAACTAGAAAAGATGTAAATTCAGTATATTCGTATTTTCCTTATAACAATAGTCAGAAGTGTAATATACTGTTAGTTTTATTGAGGGGCAGGGGGGGGGGAGAAATTAAACACATCATCTAACGAAGCCTAATATATATTATGATCTTTTCATTTGCATTCTTTTCAATGAATAACATAATTTCACCTTTAATTATTTAGTATTTAAGTTTAATGCTCAAAATTTAAAAAAAAAAAAAAGTTTATCATACCATTTTTTTAATTAATCAATATTATATTTTGCCGCGATAGTTTATTTTAAATAGTAACACAAATGGAGGATATTAGATAATGTTAACACCAAACTATATTTTTTTACTTTTTTGTCAAACAATGTTTGGAATAATACATTGAAAACATTGAAAATCTCTATATATAAAAAGATCGTGTTTGTGTCCCCACGGATCCCTATTGTGTCACTGACTTATTTAGGCCTAGTCCTATAGACTGTCTAATAGCTTTTCACATCTGACATGTGCCTTCTCTAGCTAAGTTGTTAACGTAGAGGACTGCTGTACAGGCGACCCGGGTTCGATTCTACAGTTAGACTATGCCTATTTTTTTTACCCGATTTACATTTATTCGTAGACCTTTTTAATTCCTATCAAACATATTTGCCGGCCGTAACTCATTGTTAGCTTGAATGGGTTGAGGGAGGGAGTTGAAAAAATTGACATAACGTTATAGGAAAGTTTGACAGTTAGTTGTTAAAGTTAATTAATTAATTTTATTAATTATTAATTGGTCATTTATATAGCGCCTCACTCCATGCTAATAAAAGCATGCTCAGCGCGCTCACAAAATCGAAACGACAATAACACTCTAAAATAGTTTTAAACAAGGTTTCGGCCGATGGAGGCACGAAACGACAATAACATTTAAAAATAGTTTCAAACAAGTTTTTTGCTGATGGATGTGTATTTGATCAATTTAGTTGAAAAGAAAAGTCTTCAAATTCTTCTTGAATGCCTTTTTTGACACAGAGTTTTTCAGTGTCTCAGGTAAGCCGTTCCACAGTGAAGGCGCCACAGATTCAAACGAGCGTACACCAATAGGAGAAGGGGTAGAAGAACTAAAAATTGTAACGTAATTCACGATATTTTAAATTTAAACTTTTCATTTTCAGTCTTTTAAATAATAATAAAAATAATAATAATATTTGTATAGCGCTGCCAACAAACATAATGTAAGCTCAGAGCGCGTTTAACATACAAGTTAACTAAGAATACGGATATTACCCTAGGCCAGGTGACAGAGCTAAACTGATGATTTAAAAAAGACACAACAAATAAATGTAGCATTAACCGACCCAACCCATAAATAAGACAGTAAGTTTCTAAAGCATGTTAAATGTTATCGAAGGTAAATATTGAAATAATGAGTTTTTAAGTTCTTTTTGAAAGTAACAGTAGAGCTTGTTCGCCTCAGTTGAATGGGAAGTTGATTCCACACCTTCGGACCGGATACTGAGAAGGCTCTAAGGCCAACGGTCGTCAGAGAGAAACGGGGCTCTTCCAGAAGCGATAAGTTTGCAGAACGAAGTGTTCTTTGCGGGACATAAGGTGTGATTAGTGCCTTGAGATAGGACGGAAACTCGTTGTTAAAAATGCACTGATGGTAAAGTAGCGTCACTTTATACTCAATTCTGGCTTTCACGCGGAGCCAGTGGAGCGAGCGTAGAAGGGCAGTTCCCGAGTCTCTTTTAGACTTGCACATAAACAAACGCGCAGTACTTTTATGTATTCGTTGTAGCCTGGCGATTTAATGACATAAATGACATATATTTCTGTTGGATTTAAAACTGACAACTCTAGCCTACATGTTTTTTTTTGGTTTAAAATGAGATTAAGCTGTTGTTTCTTTTTTTTTGGTGGGGGGGGGGGGGGTGGTTATCGGGCAAAATCTAGATATTAGACTGCACAAATAAAATCTGCTTCGACTGTTAGAATTTAAAGCCCATGTTATTCATAGTAGAGAATAGAAAAAAGACAAATACAATTTATTGGTCTGGTAAAGAGTATTTTTAAAATTTATGCACTGTTGTTTTACATACACATGATGTTAAGGTACAAGCGCCTGTTCTTTATTACCGATCGAATGATCGGTCACCTGGTACTAATATTTAACCCGCTAAATTGTATTTATTTGTACTCAAGTCATCTTGAAAAACACCGGAGACAGAATATTTGTTTAAAATAGTGGAAACATTTCTAATAGCTAAAACAAATGTCGATCTTAGAGTTGTTATAGGTATGATTGATGAAGTGGAATTTTAACAGCTTGTATGGTCGCAAATAATATGAGAGAATAGTGTAACAAGAGATAAATATTAAAAAAAAAATATACAAAAGCTTTCTGATCAATTTAAAAACTCGGTTGTCTTCTTAGTTATCAAAGCCCCCCTCCCCTCCCCCTTTCCACAAATAGCCAATAACAACAGCCATCCGTCTGATTAGTTTTGGTATTGGTTTCCTTAAAGGGTACAGCTGAGATAATAATAGGCAGGCCGAGTAAAACATTGCATAGTGCGAGATGTCAATGAATTCTCTTTTTAAGGGTTACTTGCCGGTAGGTGGCGCATTGGTGAAGTTTGAAGTGAACAAAGAGTCGTTATAATATGAGAAATATTCGAGGCCCTTTAACAGAACAGTAGATCTTTGACAGTTTAATACACTTTAATACCCATGACATGTAAACTGTAATTTAGTTTTTAAGTTTTAAAATGATCTTCGCGTCTCCTGTTTAATACAGCGTAGTTTTAGGTGTCGCCATCTAGCGGTAAACAGAATAAATGTTAGCCATTGAAATACTGTTGCCAGAAAAGGAGGAAATAATTATCGTATTATATTTCCATCATATTTGAAATACTTTATGTCTGTTCGTTATTGTTTTTGTTTTTGACTGGCGCTGAGTTTTATCACACGGACGCGGTTTACTTCATCCCTGGCGCGCCAACTGGGCTTGATTCCCTGGAGCCCGCCGGGCTCGATGCCCGGTGAACCTGATCCAAGGGACCACTACAATCATCTTGGCCTCCTAAGAGAATAAATCTTCATGTCATCAGCAACCGCTCTACGATGCATTACAATGCCCGCGCCGTTGTACGGGACAGAATTAATTCAACATTAATTGCACGCGCGTGACTTCGCATAGCTTGTTGTTTTTTTTTGTGTTATTCTATTCAAATCTGACCAATGAGTGGGCACTTCACGACAATGTCCATTTCATTCCCACCTCACGTCTTTTCTCGTTTTCTTGTCGATTATATTGCGGCATTTCCATTGTCCAATATATGGTGTTATTATGATGTTTTCGAATTTCAGTTCTATCAAAACACATCACGAACGATCATAATACCTTTAGTTCTATCATAATACCTTTAGTTCTATCATAATACCTATAGTTCTATCATAATATCTTTAGTTCTATCATAATACCTTTAGTTCTATCATAATATCTTTAGTTCTATCAAAATACTTTTAGTTCTATCATTATATCGTTAGTTCTATCATTACATCGTTAGTTCTATCATTATACCGTTAGTTTTATCACAATACCTTTAGTTATATCATAATACCTTCAATTCTATTAAGAGAGCTATGGTTTAAACAATAGCGTCAAAATTGGTTAATATTCTTTAAATGTCCCTTCACCCATTTCCAAAGAAAAATATAATTAACAACTGTAGTCTTAAAACTAAGAAAAGGCAAAATATGCCACGGGAGCTAACTGGGTCTCGAGCATCCTATCTAAAAAAAAACTAAACCATTTCTCTGCACGTTGCTTTTTTATGTTTATTTATGTTGATTCATTGATTGAATTTCATAGTAATTTCGATAGGAAGTTTGATATTAATTTATAAAAATTAATTTTCTAAGATTTTTCATAAAAACATATCTCCCGTATTCTCGTTTTCTCTATTTATGCTCCGGGCGTGGAATGGGTTGCCTGAACAAATCCAGGAAAATGAGTAACTTGACATCATTTAAAACCACTGATCTATAAAAAGAATGGATTGCGCCTTCTTAATAAATTGGTTTGAGCAAAGTGAAGAAAAGCACTGATCTATAGAAGAAAGGAAAAACTTAAAATTTCCACTGCACATACCGATATAAACAAAATTGTGTCTAAAACTTACTGTGCCACTGATCTATAAATAGATCGGAACAGAATCTATGTTGCTGCCATTTTACACAATATGCATATGAATTGTTGCTGTCAAACTTCCCACTTCTAATTAATAATATAAAACTAACAATAATACGATGAAAAGAAAACAAATACCAAAAGATAAAAAAAGTTAATAATAAAAAAAGTAGACAGCAATATTTCGCAGTACGGGAAAACCCGGTCCCGAAACACACAAAATTTGAACGCATTTCAAATGAACATCATTTGGAAACTGCGCGCATTGTATAACCTTAACATACGGTGATTAGTAATAGGTCTAAGTTTATTTAAAAAAATAAATTAACGAATTAAGCAATATTGTTGAAAAAATACAACTTTTTTTTGGGAGGACGTTTCCGATTTATACATTTAACTTTTAACCCGATTAGTCAAACGGCTCAAGAGAATTTAGAGCAGAAACAAACATCTAAATAATTAAACAAACTCACGGTAAATATATATATATTGATCAGTGCAGTGGAAACAAAATGTCGGAAACTTCTTAAAAAATTGTACTTCCATGCCCTATCCATTCTTTTTATAGATCAGTGTTTAAAACATTAATAAAGATGCAAGACTAGACTCGGACCACGGATGAACGTAGGACGCAATAATCTTCTTTATAGAAGGAGCGTCTGTAATGTATAAGATATATAAGATAAGACCCCCCCCCCCCCATCGACCCTCTTTTGCCTGTTTCCGGTTGAATCCGATTCGCGGCTACAATTGTTTTCTTGCAAACAGTTTTAAAATGTAATATACATACACTTAACAAATCGGAGCATAAATAAAAATATATAATATGCAACGAGCAGATAGATAGATGGATAGATCGATATATAGATATTGCTGTTATACTGTCACATATTGGTGGTTCCAAATGCTAGAACACACAGTAGGGGAGAGTGGGGAGAAATGGCCCACCAAATAGTCTTTCTTGAAAAACTGTGTCTAATTTATACAAATATGTATATTTAACTATGAAATTGTAATAGATGTTAGTCTAGCCAATATTACAAGTTAATATACCTTGTTTATCCCTTAATTATATATAGATTTATAGATAATAAATAACAATTGATGTACATAAAGGTGGGGAGAAATGGCCATAGCATGGGGAGAAATGGCCCACTAGGTGGGGAGAAATGGCCCTGAATGCTTTTTTTGCTATTTCCAACCATTTAGCTTTTGAAAAGTAGACTGTATGTAAACTGTATCTTAGCATGAGCATTTTACATATTTAGTAATATAAAAAAAATGTATTTAGTCCACTTTTTCATCCCGTTGAATGCTATGGTTTTGGAGTCCTTTTAAAATCTTGACGTTTGAATAGAAAAATTATAATTTCATAATTAGACATTTAGAAATAACATGTTGGTAAAGTCTATTTAATATTCATAGTTGTTATAATCATATTAATCATAGTTTAATAAGCAATTGATTGCATATGCTTACTATAAACTATATATAGGGCTACATTCACTATTATTGGCTATTGAATTTGTAATAATAAAAAAACAATCTTTAAAAAACACAAAAGTTTCTAATATCAAAATATATTTAATTAGTAATTTAAATTAGTATCAATATTAGTGGTAAATTTGAATTAATTTACTATAAAACATTTGTTTTAAAAGGATAGTTTGCTAAAAAAGTTAGTTTTATGGGTGGCCATTTATCCCCACAAAATGTGGGCCATTTCTCCCCATAGGGGGGTTGTGATATAAAAATATTTTAAAAAAAATTCCATGATATAAAAGATAATTTAAAATATCATATTGTTATATCTAAATATTTGATGTATTAAGAAAATGAATTTCCAATTATTAAGACAAAAAAAGCTTAATTTTGATTAAAAAATGTAAAAGTTCAAAAAGTATATTTTTTTAACATAAAATTTCAAACATATCCTGTCCAACAATTATTGAACATTTCGCCCGGAAATTGATGGAGGACCATAAAAAGAATGTACTTAATACATTCATTTACATCCTAAACATTAAGGTCCAGCAGTTTTGGATATAATAGGGGTGGGCCATTTCTCCCACCTGGCCATTTCTCCCCAATACGATAATATATTTATTTACAACTACAACGTCAAGGAAAGGAACTGTTAGAACACAAATCCTGAGTTTGTGCCCAGGACAATAAGGAAAGTTCGTGTAATACTGAAATATAAATAATAATAACCAAAGTCTACCCTAGGACTAACGAGAATTATCAACAACATTTATACGGCTCTGACCACAAGGGGATTGTGGTCGTAACACTACAAATATATATAGATAGAAAGATAGATATACGCATAACATTTAGGTGATCTAAATAATCAGAAACCCCAACAAACGATTTCAAAAACTTTCCCCAACAAAAAAAAGAAAAGAGAGGAAGAACAAAGATCTGAGCTTTAATGAAATCGTTATAGATTCTTTTGGTATTCAGGTCCATTATATCATGTATGAATGTAAAAATACCGGGGTTGTAGTAGGAATGGATGCAATAATCACTTGGGAATGCGCAATCATTTCATGGATATATTTTTCTCTTGGGCTCATAACTGCATGGTGGTGGAGGGCTATCTATAGAGGGGTCAAAGGTTATTGTCTAGATAGAACCAATCAAATCTATGGACACTGCTTGTTTGTATTTTACGACTTGGAGAAAGTGGGGGCCCGGCCCTTGTGTCATATAAAGAGAGGATCTGAAAGCATAAAGAGGCAACAGCCAATAAATAGATGTACGGGAGACAACTGAGAGCCTGTCTTGATTATTGTTTTGTATGTAGAGTAGCTTGTAGCATTTTAAGTAATTGCTTGCGTTGGTGTTTATCTATCTATCTATCTATCTATCTATCTATCAATCTATTTATCTATTTAATATCTATCTATCTATCTTTCTATTTATCTATCTAAATATCTATCTATCTATTTATTCATACATCTATTTATATATCTATCCATCTTTCTGACTGTCTACCTCTCTCTCTAACTATCTATACATCTATCTTTCTCTCTATCTATCCATCTGTCTATATGGTCCAGCCGACTGGCCCTGAGGTTAGTTCACCGGACTGTCAAACAAAAACCAACGTCGCGGGTTCTATCCCTGCCTCCGACCGATCCCAGCCGCCCTGCAGGAATTTTGTGACCAGAGGACGTAATAATCTTTTAGAGCGCACTGAGCATGCTAAATAAGCATGGATAGAAACGCTATATAAATAACCATTATTATAATTATTATCATTATCTAATTTATCATTCGATTTATCTATTCATCTTTCTGTCTGTCTGTATGTCTGACTGTTTGCCTATCTATCTATATGTCGCTGGTTAATTAATCTATCTATCTACATATCTCAATATCTATTTTTTTATTTCATATGTTTAATACATTATGCTTATTTTACATTTGGTATCGGTTTAAGCGTTTTATATTTTTAAAATATTATTATTATTTCGTAGACTAATCAAAATAAATTCTGTTTTCTCTAATTACGGCTTTTCAAATGAGTCATTGCGATTAATGATTAAAAAAAAAGTTTTTGAAATGAGGGTCTTAAAAACGCATTCAATATTTCTTCGTAATAAATTGACAAAACAGACATTTAAATGAGTCTAGAATGAATGAAAACAAAATTCAAAGTTGTGTTTCATCGTTAAAAATACTTCATGATCTCTGTTAAGCTTAGAAGTAAACACTTCAATACACTTCATTAGTATAAGCATATTATTATTATATATGTGTAATCTTCGTTACATCGAGACCCGTGGAGGAAGAGGGAGATGAGAAAGTGAAAAGAGAGAGAAAGAGAAAAAGAAAAAGAGAGAGAACGAGTATGAAAGAGAAAACGAGTGAGGAACAGCGTGTACGAGAGGGAGATAGAGAGGTGGGATAAAAAGAGAAAGAAAGAGAGAGAGTAAGAGAGAGAGAGAGAGTGAGAGAGATTAATCTCTAAGTTTTTTGTCAGCCTATGGTGTTTATTCTGTCATGTTCTTAAATCATTAGCCCTTTGGCCAACATTACTTGATTACAATTCAGAGCTTACTATAAAAGTACATAAGAACAGTTATCTAGCTCTGTACTATATTGTAGATTATATCAGATTATAAGGGAATCCTGAAATGCCGTAGGACACATTAGAACCATGGTCGTGAAAGCTCTTTAGTAAAAAGTCTAAAGCTTGTAGCAATAGACTCCATTTAACCCATGACTATAATCTGTCTTCTAGAGTTAGAGTGAAGGCTCTCAATCTAACTTTGGGACGACAACAAAGATAATGGATGAGCTCATTTGTCGGTGGAGGTAATAGTACAAAAAAAATCATAATCAAAGGGTAAGGGAGATAATACAGTATAGAAACAACGGATGTTCTATGGCAACAAACAATTCACTACTTGATAGTATATGAACACTTATTAAATATATAACAGAAAATTAAATGAATCAATCTCCTAACATTGTTAGGAACATTTTCATAATGTCCTGAAAAAACAATGACAATGTTAGAAAAAAGCAAATTTGATAATTCTCGTGTTCCATTAACTTGATATTTTCCATCAAAACATTTCTTGGTTTCTTATCGATCAAAATTTCTCCCGAACCTTCAGCAAACTTTGTCAATCTTTACAATTATAAAATAGTCGAAGAAATCAATAAATTTTATCATAGTCAGAAATCTTCATTATATTTTACAACCAGGAGATACATGTCCACATCTTAATGACAAAATGTCAATTTTTGTACAGTTTAGTTCCCATAAGTTTTCCTGGCACCAACCCTCCGATTGTCAATCACGCTTTCAAGTACATTAATCTATGAAAGTTTACTAATGCAAAACGTTAATTAGTTTAGATATATTATTTTTGTAAAAATGTTATGCAAAATGTTAACTGTTGTCCTAGAATGATGAGCATTACAATATAAAATACAAAACATTTCTCAATGTAAATATTTAACATATAATATTACGGGTACAAATATAGCTATAAAAAGAACAAACTTTATATCTAATATCTAATATCTATATTTATATCTATCTAATTTGCTCTTTTTATATATCTCTCTATATTATCTATCACCTATCTATCCTCTATCTACCTATCTTTGTCTGTCCATCATTCTATTTAATATATATCTATCTAATATAATATATATTATTATATATAGGCCTACATATATTAGCTTTTGGGGAACACTTATATTAATCCAGTCTATCTCTGGTACAGTTTCCTCAAGCTGTTCTTCCACGCATCCAGTCTATCTCTGGTACAGTTTCCTCAAGCTGTTCTTCCACGCATCCAGTCTATCTCTGGTACAGTTTCCTCAAGTTGTTCTTCCACGCATTTCTTGGATTCTCCCCTGAAACTGCAAAACAGTCGATGCTATTTTTGATTAATTTTTTTATTGTATTCTTGTTCTTTGCACCCATTGTTTACACAGTTCATTGTGTCAATGTGCTCAATGTTACCTCAGTGTTCTATTTCCTGAAATAACAAAGACAACTTCCTTTTTTCTAGGTTAGTGTTGCAGATTTAAAAGTTAAAAGCATAAAAGTTAAAATCAAATATTTAAGGAAACGAAAAAAAATAATCCTTCCTTTGTTTGCTTATTGAAAATTTACCTTCGTTTTTTAATGGGAAAAAATGCAAGCCAGTAAAGAAATTGAACGTTTGTGTTTTTCAATTGATGGAAGTTGTTCTCGGACAGATAAGACATGCGTTTTCTAATCCAATGTTCGGAAAACTTTAAAAAAATAGTGTTCTAAAGTAGGATTTCTAATTCATTCAGCGTGCCAACACCATAAACAGCCTGCTATAGTACTAAATTTCTTGTAGAAGAGAATTGAATTGGCTTTATGAAGGTCTTTCGCGTGATTTTGAAAAATTGCCCTGTGTTCCAAGTCTGGCACGCGTCCCGGAGGTTGCCAACCCATGTTAATGTTAATGTCTTCCATGCAGTATAACTTTAGTGGTGTCATTTGAAAGTGTTGTTCGTTGTGGGAAAGTTTTAGTTCATTAGATGAACGAGTGCTGCACGATATGTCAAAAAATATCGCTTATAATGCTTTAAAAGATTATAATACGTTGTTTGAAAACCGTTTCAAACGTCCCGGGAATCATAGATTACACGACGTGTAAAATAAAGGGTTGCACGTCATGTGAAAGACGTTTTGTACGTCAGTCATATGAATATGTTGTTGTTAGTTATAAGGAAGATAAGTGTTGTTGTTAGACGTAAAAAACAAAGAAGTTAGGTACGCTATATTAATATGTTGTACGTCAGGTGAGTATGTTGTAAGTTATTGGGAAACTTTTAGTACGTCAATTGAGTATGTTGTAAGTTATTGGGAAACTTTTAGTACGTCAATTGAGTATGTTGTAAGTTATTGGGAAACTTTTAGTACGTCAATTGAGTATGTTGTAAGTTATTGGGAAACTTTTAGTACGTCAATTGAGTATGTTGTAAGTTATTGGGAAACTTTTAGTACGTCAAGTGAGTATGTTGTAAGTTATTGGGAAACTTTTAGTACGTCAATTGAGTATGTTGTAAGTTATTGGGAAACTTTTAGTACGTCAAGTGAGTATGTTGTAAGTTATTGGGAAACTTTTAGTACGTCAATTGAGTATGTTGTAAGTTATTGGGAAACTTTTAGTACGTCAAGTGAGTATGTTGTAAGTTATTGGGAAACTTTTAGTACGTCAATTGAGTATGTTGTAAGTTATTGGGAAACTTTTAGTACGTCAATTGAGTATGTTGTAAGTTATTGGGAAACTTTTAGTACGTCAGGTGAGTATGTTGTAAGTTATTGGGAAACTTTTAGTACGTCAATTGAGTATGTTGTAAGTTATTGGGAAACTTTTAGTACGTCAATTGAGTATGTTGTAATGTCAATTGAAAAGCAGTGGTGTCAGTTCTGCAAACTTGTTTATCATAGTTCTAGTTATTCCATCTGGAAATTTTTATTTAAAAAAGAAGAGACTATTGATTTGTATCGTACGATTGATATCCATTAAACCAAATGAATAAATCCTGTAACTAAGCTTTCCTTTCAATCCGCATATTGTCTCTGGTCCTATTTGATGGTGATTTCCCACTAGGCTTAGACAGAGCCGGTAGGAACAAACAACTGTATAATTATTTATCAGTGATTTTTATTTTTATTTATTATCATCTTTTCATATCGTGGATAAACACACTGCGCAAAGCTCATACGAATGGGATGTTGATCCAGTTTCCCCAGTTTACTAAAGAGAAAACCAATGACGCATTTACTTAATGCAGACTGCTTTGTTGTGAGTAATAAATACATGTTATAATATTTTCATGGATAGGAATAAAAGCCACAACGCTAGCTTAAAGCTGGCTCAAAGCCAGACAGAAAAGTAGAGATTAATAAGACATTTAATTGACCTGCTGACAATTATTTGTTTTTGCTTGTACGAACATTGATATTTAAAAAAAATATCTTCTAAATTTTCGTTTTCATATGTGCGTTGCTTTATATAATGTTTATAATTGACGCTAAATCATAGTTTAATTAATCAGTGGCTAAAAAAGGGCTACTTTGTAATAAAGACTAATGACCATTTTTGGGGGATCAATAAATCGCTCTTATTCTTTTTTTCTTTCCAGCATTGTAATTGATTGAAACAATTCCCATCAATAAAAGTAAGTGAGCCTATGGGCGTCAAAAGAAAGGGAAAAGGCTGTCTGTGTATATGCGGAAAGCAAAGCGACAGAGTGAATGAAGACATTAAATAAACAGATGAGCCGTCCAATAAAAAAGCAACAACTTTGAACTTTATCATGGAATGGGTTAACTGAACCAGTCTGGAAAACCATGAAATTATAATTTAAAACGCTTTCTAAAATGTACCTCAAATTGCGAAAACAGTCTCTAAGTCTCTAAAGATGGAGCTCTCTAATATATGCGATAGAAGAGGTGATAGTTATAAAAACTCCGTATATATGCCTTTAGGTCGAAATTTTTTTTATGCATTGTGTATATAATATTCATTTGCATTGAATTAAAATAAATAGATAGTGAGAGAGAGAGAGAGAGAAACATAGACAGAGGGAGAGAGAGAGAGAGAGAAAGAGGAGAGAGAGAGAGAGACAGAGAGAGAGGGGGGGAGAGAGAGAGAGAGAGAAAGAGGAGAGAGAGAGAGGAAAGAGGATAGAGAGAGAGAGAGAGAGAGGGGCAGAGAGAGAGGGGGAGAGAGAGAGAGTGAGAGAGAGAGAGAGGAGAGAGAGAGAGAGAGGAGAGAGAGAGCGAGGAGAGAGAGAGAGGAGAGAGGGGAGAGAGAGAGAGAGACAGGAGAGAGAGAGAGCGAGAGAGAGAGAGAGAGGAGAGAGAGAGAGAGAGAGGAGAGAGAGAGGAGAGAGAGAGATCGAGGAGAGAGAGAGAGAGGAGAGAGAGGAGAGAGAGAGAGACAGGAGAGAGAGAGAGAGAGAGGGGAGAGAGAGAGAGGAGAGAGAGAGAGAGAGAGAGAGAGAGAGGAGAGAGAGCCTCAAGACTGAAATTAAACCAAATGAAAAAGAAAAATGATTTGCAGGTGAAGAAAATCTGGAAGTAATCAGAGAGTCGTGAATGGAATGTTCTGGAACGGGTGAACGGAATATTTAGTTCACATTTAAATAACATTTTCATGGAATCTTTTGGCTTTTGTCTCCGTGATTCAAATATACAATCTTCGGGAACTTGCACATCATCGGGTGATTATCACACAAGCCCGACGGAGTGAAATACGACTAAAGAAATGAGATCAAGATTAAAAGCTATCAGCCTGGGCTGTGCAGGATTACACTGAGATAATTTACATATTGGAATCTTTAATTAAGAATTGATGAAGCGATTTCTATCTATCTGAATCTATCTATCTATCTATCTACCTACTTATCTATCTATCACTCTATCTATCTGACTACCTACTCATTTTACTTTCTGTCAGACTGTCTATCCGTCCGTCCGTCTGCTAGCCCATCTATACAATCTATCATCTCTCTATATTGCAATGAAAATACATTCATTTTTTGGCACTGAATTAAAGCCCCCAATTTTTTTTAGTTTATAAATGATTGAATCCAAAATTGCATATAGTGTAGAACTTTTATGGACTCTTACGTTAATTTTGAGTGTATTGCTTAAAAGGTAATATTTGTTCTTAAAAATGTCTTCAATGTTAGTTTGAACATAAGAATTAACAATTTACCTGATATACAATAAGAGTAATTTAAAGATAAGAGCATTTTATAATGAGGCGAATATGAAGTTGCAGTGTATATTCATAAACATATATTATGTTATTTCTACCAGACGGCAGAAGCCATTTTGGAGGTAGTATCACAACCTCGACAGAAAAGAAAAGAACAGCTGGCCAACGGGAGGGAAAGTCTGGAATGCAGGAGAATTCAGAAAAAGGCAATAATTGACGACATTTGCTAAGTCAACACAGGAAACCAAACACACGGTGTGCCTACTCAATCATGTCCCGGATAATGGATCATTCCTCGTGGATACCTCATGGATACCCACAGTTCAAAAAACAGGACAGAGCTGGTTCACGTGATTAAAATAATAATTTACTTGAATCGGATAGCAGCTATATGAAAAATGCGAAAACAAAACGTACTGGTGTAGTGACTAGTTGAAATAAAACATTAACAATAAACCATGTTAAATTAAAGATTAAAAAAAAAAAAAATGCCTGCGTATTATATATACTAAATTAGTGTCGCCTATTGTTAATAAAAAAGTTAAATTTAATAAAAATGGCATAATAAAGTAAATAATTCTTTTTTTAAGTAAACGATTTCAAATTATTTAGGGAAAAAATTATTTGAAAGTCAATGTATCATTATAGCGAAGTCGACCTATTCAACGAACATCAAAGTAAAAGCCACTGACTAAAGATGAAAACGTTCAATAACAAAATTCTCTATAAGCCTGGATTAAAAAAACAAAACAAATCAGCCAATGATTTCTTAGCTAAGATCGGTAGACCAATGGCTTGTCATAAAAGCACGGGTCAGCGAGCACTTTTGTCTGAGGTTTTTGACTTACAAATGTACACTGCTGGTGTCTCCCTTCACAGCGAGCAACAATTGTCTATTTGGATACAAATAGTATCAAAGAAAAATCCAACCAATACAAAGTGGCAGTTTTATTTATTGAAAAAGTAGTAATTGATACCAAAATTCCATTTCCAATCCATCTACACAAAAAAAAAAAAAAACACACAACACACAAAAAAAAAAATCAAAAAAAAAATCAAGCAACGAACAAGAAAACGAATAATCTTATTGTACTATAATACCCCGAAATAACTATAGATTAGCTGTAAGTGTACAGGTGTAACTTAAGTTGTAAAAGTACGAATTCCCAGACTCTATTTCTTATATTATACACGATAACTTTGAACAATTATTTATTGTTTCTCTTGCCAAAGTTTATGCCATTGGCATTTCTCGTATTTAAGAGTGTAAACAAATATTCCTGAGAGAGTTTAGACGTTTACTCTCATATATACAAAATGTTTAGATGTATTCTCATATGTAAGTGTATCTAATTTTTAAAAAAAAACGGAGAGAGAGAGAGAGAGACAGAAAGACAGAGAGAAAGAGTGAGACAGCTTTATTTTACAAACAGTGTAAAGCTGACAATGACAATTTACTGGAATGATTTCCTATGATCTGCGTAAGTAAAGCAAAGCATCTATAATGTCTGTGAAGCAGCCTTCACACGTTTCAGTGGCCAGGTCATACTTGAGGATTTTGTGGTCAGCCGCTCTACTTTGCCCCCAACTAAAGTCAGCTTCCCATCAGATCCGGGAACAAATTCTATCCTTTGCCAGGATTCTAACCCGTAGCGTCAGTAAGGTCAGCGTGCCCCATATGATATGCGTAAAGCTCATGCAAATATTATCCCGTCACTTACCGATGCCAATAAGTTCCACGACATTCAGGCTTCGCGTCAGTTCTGTTTGGTGGAGGCTCCGAACATCCCAAGGCTTCTGTCGACTCACCGTCTCCAAGATATCTCTGCACCATCGCATTGTGGTACACTGGGGACATACAATAAGCAATTACTTAGACTTGGAGTTTACCACTCAAACACAATAGATAAACTAGACAAAAAAAAAACAGTTTTACTGAAATTTCGACAGTATCAATAATCAATTTACTTGTATTCTATATGTGTAAGTACAGCTCTACATGGCGGGAAGATGTGCAAAAGAGCAAGTAGATAGCAGATGCCACCCTTGCAGCAGAGAGCGCAGAAAGGGAGAGCCAGGAGAAAGGCAAAAGGCGGAGAAACTGCACCATCGTACCATGAGGACAGACGAATGTCATATATAAGTAAAGCTTTGAAACTTTATGTCCAACAGAAGAATTTTATACGACTCTGGCATATAGTACCGGTCCAAGATACCGGCAGCTTTACATTTAAAACGAGACGTAACTTGTTGAGCAACACCAGAATCAAATCTGTAAAGGGAGGTGATTAACCCGTTTTCTTTCTATTAATTCTAAAATATTACTTTTTTCCTTTATATATCATAAATGCTACACAATTTATAAATTGAAAAATAATATAATTTTTAAAAGATATTAAAAGTTATTTAAATACTATATTATAACTATACATTTCATATGCACATTTTTAAATACCAGATTAACTACCGAGTTTGTATGATGACTTGCGCATGCACTCTTTTAAAGAGGATCGTGATAACACAAAAGATGATACATAAATATAAAATATATAAAATTCTTTCAACTAGTCCAAACTTTCTCATTTGAAACTGAAATGTACAAGAAATATTGTTGCTACAATGCTCCATTATTTATTAAATGAGAACCGTTTCAAGATGGTCGGCTTTTGCATGTGAGATTTGTGTGCTCGAAACAAAAAGTCTACATATCAATTGAATCTAGTAAGCATGTCAATTATTAAGACTTTATGCATTATGTTGAAGTCCTTACTTTTGTATTTGGGGCGGCCAAAGCTACTCCAACATTCTACCCTACTTTGGGGTAACTTTGAGCCATAAGGTATGAACCACCCGAAAAATGAAAATATGACACCTGGTAATGGGAACTTAATTTTTTTGTTTTAATGATTAAATGTCAGTGTATGTAAAATAAATTATTTAAAATAAGTCGTTATGCTATAATTTTATCCATTTAATAAGAAAGGGATGTTAGTATTACCGGTAAATCTTTTTTTTTTACCATATTTTAGAATAAAAAATGCCCCACACTTACAGCCCAAAACAAGGGGGAAGAAAGAATGGCATCTGTAACGAAGGCATATGGCTACTATTGATGGCTCTGAGGCATAATACAAGTGGTCAATGCATACCTTGACAAACAAAGGCGGTCTAGTTATATTTTTAATTTTAACCGATTATAATATTTATTTTAAATTACTTTCCCAAAATGTTTTCAGTAAATTAAAATTATATTTGTTAAATGATTAGATTTAGTCAATATCATTCTGTTCATTAAATTAAATTAAATTGGTTACTTATATAGCGTTTCTATCCATGCTATTTTAGCATGCTCAGTGCGCTCTGTAAACACAATGCTGCCTGCTGGCGCAAATATGCATACAGGCCCAAAACTCCTGCAGGGCGACAGGGATCCGCCGGTGGCCGGGCTAGAACCCGCGACGTGTCAGTTGGTTTTTGGTTGACAGTCCGGTGAACTAACCGCTGGACCAGCCGGCTTCCCAAGTTTATGAAATGTTTATCTGTAGATTATCTAGGTCGATCTAATTTTTCCCGGGCAACGCCTCGGAATTTAGCTTATATATATATATATATATATATATAAATTAATATTTTTTTAAAAGTTTTCTTTCAATTACTTTGTAAATTAAATGCATTCAATTCAGTTTGATTTGATATACTATTATCGGCGAGCCATTAATTAAATCATGGCAATTTGGACATCTCCTTACGGCACTTTAACTTTTTACGTGTTTTCAAATTGACCAATGGGGATCGGATTACAGACAAACAAGGATTTTATATGTATATATATAGATGGGGGTTTAAGTTCTGCTTGCCCAGGGCGCAAGCAACCATTGAACGTCACTAAGGCTCATAAGGAAACAGTGTCCCTTGACTTTTTCCAAAATCGGTTTCGATGTGAATGGGTTGATCGTTTGATCGGATCTATTGATTTCCTGCTAAAAACAACAACAGCAATACAGGGAATTGTTTTCCAGAATATGGAAAATGTCCTAGAAACTAGTTCACTCCCGAAAGATGGCATTAGTTGCAAACAATATTAAAATCGACTGATCACTGATCATTATTACAAAAAAACACAATTACCATTGTACGTTGTGACCCAAAAAAATCGTAAACTCTGATTTCGCAAGCCACAAGGAATTCAAACTTTTCTGTAGGTGATAATTTCTTGTTCTATCTATCGCAGTTTATCAAGTATATGGCGACCATTCAATGTAATAACATTTCCCGAAACCCGCCAAATGAGATCCATTAACTGTCTCGATTCTAGATGGTTGAAACATTTGATTCTTTTTTGTTTTGGTCTTCTTGATTCTCATTTAAAAACTTTGATTCGACAATAAAACGACAGCAACCGTTTCGCTAACTGAAGCCATAAAAGTCAAACGAATCGATTACTAGATGGAACACATCGATATCAGATCGGTCTTGTGTGGGTAATAACTAAAATGAAACTTTTGTCTTCGCAACACAGATTGGTCTTTGGTGGGTCATGACTAAAATGGAATGCTTCGTCTCTAAACACAGCGATCGGTCACTAAATGGAACTTTTGTCTTGTCTAACCCTGATTGGTCGTTTGTGGGTAATCATCACTTACGGAATTAACACGAAAATATCGATAGTCCTTTTTTTTTCCAGAATCGACTTTTCAACTCTTAAGTTAACAATGTTAAAAAAAAAAATTACGAGTTATTTATAGCACAGGTTAACTTATAAATACGTGACCCTAAAACATACTTTATTGAAATTGAAAGTTTAAACTTGGTGGGCTTAAGTGGGCTATCCGTTCAATAGTATGGGATGTTTGCGTTTCCACGGAGGCCAATTAAGATATCGTATCTTACAAATTTACAGACGCTTATTCTAAGAAGAAAGATTTATTGCGTCCTACCCATACCGGTGGCTCAAGTCTTGTGTTTCATTTTGATTAGGATAATGTTGTTCTCCTATTTCAGGTAACCCCTTTCACGCCCAAAATGCCACTTGATTATAAATGTATATATTGAAATGTTTACTTTTATTACCATTAACATATTCAAGGTAATCGTAGAACAAAAGACAAGTACAATAGTATATTTGAATGACATTTAAATGTTTTATCGAATTAAATACATTTAGTTAAGTCATCAGATATAATTTAATATAAGTCGCTTAGGAAATTCAAAGATTTGATTTGTGGACTTTTACCCGTTACCGTAAAGATTTCTACATTTTTTTTTACAATTTTTCCAGAACTTTCCTCAAGAGAATAATTTATTTCATAAGGTGTACATACGTGAGTGTTATTTTCACGGAGCAAGGCATTTTCTGGAGTTGGTATATTAATACTGTCCTTGTCTTATGATTAGTTTACTTAACAACATTTTGTGTTCTACTGAAGTTGTATTGTAACAACACCATGTTCTTTTTATTCATTTTTTAAAATTATTTTGTGGAAGCGTGTAAGTTATTTTATTTTTTTACTTATTGTATTTTTTAATATCTTGCAATGATACAATCATGTTTTTTTTTATAAATTTGGTCTATTTGTACTGTTTGTTATATAATAATGCAAACATACAAACAAACTCACGATAGTTATATATTTTTTTTAAATATTGATAATAATATCCTACGCCGTTTGACTGATCGACACAAAAGTTAAATGTATAAATCGGAAACGGCCTCCAAAAGAAATGTTTATTATATAAACATTATTGCTTAATTCGTCAATTTATGTTTTAAATAAACCTAAGAAAATTACTATTTTTTTTAGGTTAAAAACAGGGCGCCATTTCAGAATGATCTCCCTTCACGGGCGACCGTAAACAATAAAAAATAACAAAAACTAAACACCGAAACAAACGTTCTTAGTAAAGTTTGTATTGTAATATAGTTTGTTATTTTTTTCTTTCTCTCTTAACAAAACACATTGTAATCATTCGTTTCTCCGTCATTTTGACGAGCATAACTCGTAGTTTCATAATAAAAAATAAATATTCCAAAGTGTTTTAAAGAAAACAACAACAACTAAACCCATTGTGTGTTTACAAAAGGACAAACAATGATTACCTTTTTATTGATGTTAAAAATTTGTGTAAGATTAAATTCAATTATTTCATGGACAGATCATGCTGTTAATATAGCACACGCTAATTAGGTTGATAAGGATCATGTGTAATATAGTTGCTTTAATTGGCTGCGACACAAATTGCTTTAAGTTTATAGGGACATCAGCTTGTTTTGAACATTACAACATAAATTGCTTTTTTGCTAAATTGCCTAGTTGGATGAATCACTTTGTATTTGTTTACCCAGGGGGCTTGGGGGGCGGGAAGTGAGAGGCAGTGGGCATATACAGTTTTATACTGAGCTAAACAAGTAATAACGAATAGGAGTTTATTTGTTTGAAAAAAACAACAACATTAAACCCACAGATTTTCATATAAACTTAACTAGAAGAAATATGTCATGTATATAAACATAATAGAAGCACAAATAACGAATACAAAATAACACTTTTGAAAATATTTTAGAAATACACTTGTTGCAAAAGGTGTTAAGTCAAGAGAAACAGATTTATACATAAAATCTACTTTTTTTTGCGTCACAATATGGCATCTTATGCATGGCGCTTCATAATTCTATCAAATTATAGTACTTAAAAACTTTTTACAGATAGGAATATAAAAAAAAATACGTAGGCTTAAAGATAATGGGGATAAATCATTTATTTAAAACTTGACAGAAGCAAGGTAATCCCTTGGGCCACATTGATCCCTAGGGCCGGTGAAGCAGCGTTCACAAATTATTGCCATAGCCACGGCATACTAGGGGATTGTGCGGCCAGCCTAACGAACAGCGGCCTCTACATTTCCTCCAACCGAAAACCCCAAAAGGTATCCATCACAGCAGAGTAGACTAAGGGGCAATCCCTCCAGACCCGGGAACAAACCCTAGCCTTCACAAGGATTCGAGCTCAGGACATTCGGTATGCAAGCCGAACGCGCTTCCGCTCGGCCGTGCCGTGCCCCATAAAATGTGACCTAGCACCTTTTTGAAAGCGGACTACTCCAAAAAAATAAATATATTTAGATAACTTAGTCAATTTTAACGTAAGCGAGATCATATGTCCGTAAAATGAACATTCAAGTGTTCTTGTGTGCTTAACACAAAAAGCAGTATCCGGGGACAGGTGTAGAATGGCACATTCGACTGCGCGAGAAGGAAAGAATCACCCGGCGTGACACAAAAAAAACACAACAAGAACAACAACAACGCCGTACTCAACAAAAGCACAACAACAACCAGGGTAGACGGTATCGATTGGGATGGGCGACTTGCGTTAATTCTCTCTCGAATACGAATCGAAAAGAAAAAAAACAAGAGTATTGATTCCATGTCAGTTGTAGTGCCCCCGGGGAGGGGAGGGGGGAGGGAAATAAATAAAAAAAGCTGTTTCTACAACTGCAAAATATGAAGGCATAGGTTGAGGCTGAGGAGGTGGGAAGGAGGGAGGGGGGGGGGGGTAGAAGAGATGGTAGTGATTAGCCTTACTGGGAAGGGGAGGGGGGGTGGAGATAGGGAATCTGTAGAGACGGCATTTTTTAGCCTCAGTTTCGGATTCTGACTTGGGCTACCTTAGTTGATGGGATTTGTACTCGGGCGTTTTGATTGTACATTAGTTTATATGTTAACAGATGTTCATTGTTCACAGAATATTACATGTCAATTTATCTATCTATCATCTAACATCTATCTATCTATCTATCTATCTATCTATCTATCTATCTATCCATGGGCGCCCGCAGAAAATTTTCTAGGGGGGGGCAAAATATTTTTAGTAATGTTTTAATGTAGTTTTAATTTACTGAGCGTATTTGTATGGTGAACGAACGGACAGAACACTGTAGTAATGAAGGGCATACTGTAGCAACAAATTTTTTATTAGCACAATATATGTAGGCCTATATAATAGACGTAAACCATACAACAAACCTTACTTTAAACAAACAATATTACAACGTAAATTTAAAAAAAAATATTCTTAATTCAAGAACTGGAGTCGTCTGTTATCGCTACAAAACATATCTCCGATTTTGTCCATAAACTCTTTTTTGTTACAGTTCACTTTGTCTCTGTGTACGCACAACATGCACAACCTTGACAGACGTTCATCTGACATTGTAGATCTAAGCCATAGGTTTTAAACCTTTTTCGGCTCACCGCCCCCTTTTACACTTTTTCCGCTCACGCCCCCCAACTTAATGTTAATTAAACATATACAGGCCTATATCACTATATCATGTAATTTTTGTAATTATTAATGTTTTAAATATAAACTCCTTAAATGGACAAAACAATTAATGCAGGAAATGTTTATTTACAACTGTTTAATGTAAATTATTTTAATCATCTAATAATTAAATCTTGTTATGAATACCACAATGTTGAATGTATATAATGTATATAAAGACATAATAATAATCAGTAAAATTTGTTATATCACAAAACAGAACTTTTTTCGGCATCACTATTGAATCAAACGTGGAAACATTTGTTGATTAAAGGGAGATAATTAATTCGTTTCATTTGAACTAATATTTCTGTATTTTTTCTTTTATATAAAAAATTAATAGCTTACACTTTTAACTTTAAAATGATCAAACTGTAAAAAATATTTGAAAATTATATAAATATTATATGACTAAATAATTTATATGTATATTTTTAAGCACCACAATAACTACTCAGTTTGTATGATTGCTACATATCTATACCCATTTAACGATAGCTATGACATTAATGTAAGGGATTCAAAACTGAGATCTAAATATAATTAATATTAACATGTGTTAGGGCGACAGTGAACGGCCACCAAGGTTGACAGTCTGGTGAATCAACAATAGGACCAGCCGGCCGCACACCATATTTACCCTACTTTAACGAAAAGTCATTGCGATTCCTATTCCTTATTAGTTGAATAACCCCGTTGAGAACCTATGATCTAAGCCATGATTTTACACGACGTAATGTGCTACCATACCTGCCTCACATCTAGGGGACAAACCCCCTCCAAGATCATTTCAGTTCAGCTTGGAGCCTCGCAGCTCCAGTGTACATCCGCCACCACGAGGAGGTACTGCATAGGACTTGTTGTGGAAAGGCTATATACTAGCCAGAGAGACTTACTAATTGCACACCTTTTACAGTTACACTGCTAGCCAGTGGTGACTGCTAGCATAGTGTTGTCACACTAGACGCGTCACACCGCCATTTAGCAGATTTTGTTACATTATATAAGAACAAAGGGGACCGCAGCGACTGCAAAAAGACAGAGGAATCTCCCTCTTGAGCATAGTTGGTAAGATCTTTGCAAGAGGCACTATCAAGGCTGCAGGTGCTGGCATTTAGAGTCTATCCAGAGTCTCAGTGCGGTTTCAGAAGCGGCAGATCCACTATAGACATGATCTCCTCCCTTCGACTGCTACAAGAGAGGTTCCGCGAGATGAATAAGCCATTATACATTGCTTTCGTTGATCTCACTAAAGCATTTGAAATGGTCAGCAGAAGTGGACTCCTCAAACTCCTGGCAAAAATAGGATTCCCTCCAAAAACTGCTCTCTTTCATTGCCTGTTTTTTTTTTTTTTAAAACCAGGTGCACAGTGAAGTTTAATCGGAGCCATTTGAAGTCCGCAGCGGTGTTAAACAAGACTGCGTACTTGCACCCACCTTGTATGGAATATTCTTCTCGTGTCTACTGCACTATGCTTATGGAGACTGCAATAAGGGTGTCTACCTTGACACAAGGAGATCTGAAAAGCTTTTAAATTTAAACAGGCTCAAAGCCAAAATCTCAAGCAGTGTGCTCCTAGTTGGGGAGATTAATAATAGAATAGCTAAAGCCATGGGCACTGTGGCAAGATTTAAAACAAAAGATTCTGGATTAACCCGCTGCTTACACGCTCCACTAAGTCACTTGTTTATCGAACATGCGTTCTGAGTACCCTGCTGTACGGCATTGAAACATGGAGCACATTTTCCTGGGAAGAGAGAAACCTGAACACCTCTCACCGCAGGTGTCTCAGACGCATTTTAGATATAAGATGGCGGACAGGGTTTCAAACGCAGAGGTCCTACGAAGAGCAGAGTGTCAAGACATCCGCATTACTCTCAGTAACAGACGTCTCAGCTGGCTAGGTCATGTACGCCGAATGCCACTGGGTCGACTTCCACAGCACATTCTATATGGAACGTTAGCTTCGGGACAGAGACCTGCTGGACGTCCAAAACTGAGATTTTCGTATGTCTGCAAAAGAGATATAAAACAACTCCAAATTGACCCAAACAGTTGGGAGATCATGGCGCAGGATAGACCCACTTGGAGGGCAGGAATCAAAGAAGGTTCCAGGCTTGCGGGAGAGGAGCGCGCCAGGAAAAAGACGGTGGAGAAATATGTGGTCCACTTCGCTACATTCAACTGCAGCAAGTGTGACCGTGCCTGTACGTCCAGGATTGGCCTCTTTAGCCACATGAGGGCCTGCAAGGGAAATGGATCGTCTCTCGAGACGTAAAATGCCGACGAATTTACTGAACGATTGCTCCACCGTACATGTTGTTGCTGGTAATGTTAGCAAAACTAGTAAGGCATACATGACAGTCGGATAAAACTTTGTAAAAGGTAACAAGTCGATGAAATCTTGGCTACTTTTGTATTCTCGCGTTTTCCAAAAATCAAACTAACTCAAGGCTTCACAATCAAAATTATCAATGTGATATACCTGATTAATCCCCAAAGATAATGAGATCGATATGACAATGGAAATAGTCACAGTTGTTACAATTAATTATACATTTTGTAATTATTTTTTTTTTCTATTTTAGTAAAAAAAAATTTTTTTATCTATCAATCCGGGGGGGGGGGGCACTTTTCCAGGGGGGGGGGCAAGTGCCCCCCCTTGCCCCCCCCTGCGAGCGCCCATGTATCTATCTATCTATCTATCTATCTATCTATCTATCTATCTATATATCTATCTATCTATCTATCTATCTATCCATCTTCATAACCCAACTATCAAATATATTTACTCAAATTGGATATCTACATAAACTATCTTTGTATCTTACTGCCTATCTGCCTAACCTATCAATCTATCGATCTTTTTATTTATATTCCTTTCCATCATTTTATCTATCTAACTATTTGCTGCATCTATATATATCTCTGTCTATCTGTCTGCCCATCTAACTATTCATCTTTCAATCTTGGTTTTCCGCCTGTCTATGTATCTGACTGATCAACTGTCTATATTTCTACCTCCTATAATCTCCAACCATCTAGTTGTGCTGACCTGCACAGACAGGAAGGTTTCGTTCAGAAGAAGATAAAAAAACTAATTAATTCTCGGCATTGAGAAAGAAGAAGAAAGAAATGCAAATCGATGATTAGTTAGAACTAATATGAAAACAACAACACACATTGACAAATATAAAACAGATGTAAACAAAATAAATACAGCAACGGTAAACTTGTGTGAAATAGAATATAAAGAAACGAAGTTATTCTTTCATTTAAGTGTGATGTTTGAAGTCTGGAGGCGTAGATTCAGTTAGGAAAGAGTTAAGAACTAATGTTTAGGAGTTGTTCTGACATAACTGGTCTGTGCAACCGGGATCAGATTTGAAGCGTACACGTATTGATTATCTGATGGGTGCTACAGTTCAGGTCTTGGAGCATTGGGGCGATATACTGTGATGTGGGCGACGGGGCGCCTGGGTTTTCATTATAGAACAGTGGGGAGCTGAGAATAAAATGACATTCAGGGAGTCTGAATTTTGTTACTAAGGAATTTGTCTGGGAAGAGAACAATAGGGCGATTGAAGAATCTTGATTGAGAAAAACGAAACAATGATTGTTAGTGAATAGTGGAGTTAATGATGTTTAGCTGATACACAATATGAATGATAGGATATTTGAGTCTGTACAAATGTAGAGTTTTACAAATTGAATGATAGGATATTTGATTCTGAACAAATGTAAAGCTTTACAAATTGATTGATAGGATACTTAATTCCAAACACATATAAAATTATGTATGAAGCGAACGATCTGATATTTGGTTCTGAAGAAATACAAAGCTTCACAAACAGAATGACCGGATATTTAATTCTGACAAAAAAAACTATACAGTTTTAGAAATATTATGAACAAATATGAAACGAAACAATTATAAACTGAAATATAAGGAATGATCGAATTTTTCATTCTGAACAAATATAAAATTTAATAAAAACGAATTACCAGATAATTGATTTTGTAAAAAAAAAAAAAGGTTTTATACAACGAGAGATCGGATATTTTGATAGTCAAAAAAAATTAAAACTTTACAATTATAACTCTAGGCTTTAGTATTTTGATGATCATATAGAGATAAACTATTCGTTTTACAAAAAACAAAACACAATAGAGCCAAACAATTTTTATGTAAGTAAAGTTTCCGTCGGATAGGGCTGGTGAAGCAGCGTTCACCAGTTTCAGTGGCATACTAGGTGGATGTGTGGCCAGCACAATGCCCAGCCGCCTTTACCTTACCCCAACTAATGTCAGGTATTCATCAGAGCTGAATAGACTCGTGGTAAAGACTAGGATTCCTTCCCTGGACTCAATGGCGTTTCTGAGTCTATCCAGCACAAGGAATAGTAAAAATAACTTTGACATCTTATAGCGTTTATGCTTTGGCCTAAGAATCCAATTACTTTTACTTATGACTAGCATCTTCTTGGTGGTACACTTAATTGTCTTTTCGTGTCACAGAACCACTGACCTAAAAATGTCATGTTTTATTTGATCAGAATATGTCCCCGTCAAAAGAAAAAAAAGAAGACTGCAACTTTGAGCGTCTTACCGTAATACTTCCTGCTTGTAATACTCGGCAATACTTTCGGGGGCTCATTTTGTTTTTAGTCATACATTTTTAGCTATATTATTTATATACTGTAAGGTTATTACTTCCTTTATTTTAAGTTGCATTTTCTGTCTGCAATCGTCGTTCAAAACTTTGCTTCAATTTTTCGACCACTTCCCGTGGTCCAATCAAGCTGAAATTTGGACAGCAGACTTGCCCCGACTAACAATACATCCTATCAAATTTTCAGTTAAAACGACTTAATAATACTACACTTATGACAATATTCATTTCTTAACAGGAAAGTATAAGAAATATTTTAATTTCGCGTTAAAAATGCCTGTGCAACTTTTTATAGTTTTTTGGAGCAAAGCTAGAAAAAAAAAATTATGCGCTAAGATTATTTTTAGAACAATTCATACAGAGTAAGGAGATATTTTTGAGATTTGCGACACAGATATTTTTTCTGTACGTTTCATTTGCAGTAGTCAATCAATTATTTAATTACATGATGGTAAACTTAGTTTGCAAATAAAGGGAGTATAATAAAAAAACTTCGTTTTTACGGTTTTCTTGTTTTTACTCCTTTCATTTTAAGTTGCATTTTCTGTCTGTCTGTCTGCAATGGTGCAAAAATTGGCTTCGATTTTTCGACCACTTCCCGTGGTCCGATCGAGCTGAAATTTGGACAGCAGACTTGTGGCGCCTAACAATACATCTTATCAAATTTTCAGTTAAAACCACTTAATATTACTACACTTATGACAATATTTATTTCTTAAAAGGAAAGTATAAGAAAAATTTTGGTTTCACTTTAAAAATGCATGTGCAACTTTTTATAGTTTTTCGGCGCAAAGCTAGAAAAAAAAATTATGCGCTAAGATTTTTTTTAGAACAATTCATACGGAGTAAGGAGATATTTTTGAGATTTGCGACACAGATATTTTTCTGTACGTTTCATTTGCAGTAGTCAATCAATTATTTAATTACATGATGGTAAACTTAGTTTGCAAATAAAGGGAGTATAATGAAAACTTCGTTTTTATGTTTTTTTTGTTATTCCCTTTATTTTAAGTTGCATTTTCTGTCTGTCTGTCTGTCTGCAATAATGCAAAAATTGGCTTCGATTTTTCGACCACTTATTTAAGCAATGCGTTAGATTGTAAATATAAGTTTCATGAAATAAATGTTACGGTCGACGATGTTATATACTTATATATAATGTATATAAAACTGTGAAAGGACATATTGCGCCAAGCGCCATCCTATCGCACCAAGAAACTCCCTCTCGTATTACGGAACTGTTTAGTCCATATCATAATTTGTTGATCAATACGACAGTGACACTGTCGGTAACCAACCCGTGTCAATAGATGAAATGTTAACCTTCCAATCCAGAGCTGGTGAAATTATGACAAATAGTGTCTAAAACAGAATCAACAACAACAACTCATAATTAGACTTGTCATTTAGTGTGACATCTTCCTTTTAAAATTTCAAGCGTCTGTTTACAGTGACGGTTTTACATTGACGTTTTGTCATTGACGTTTTTTACGTTGATTTCTTTACGTTGCCGTATTTTACGTTGCCGTGATTATATTGACTTTCAAGCCTTTGAGAACCTTAAAACAATAAAGCTAATGTCTTATTATTATGGCTCCTATCTGTCTCGCAAGACAATGGATGCGCTCTCAGGATTTTAATGAGGGACAGCGCTAGCTAATGTCTTAAGTTAACTTTAATTGGCTTGCCATCTGAAAGTGTTTTATACGGATATGATATGATCATACAATCTTTTGAGGGCTTTGTGGCATTGACTTTTTTTTATTTCTGATAATATTTGAATGTAAAGTTTCGGGTTATTCAAATGGCGCTATATCTTGTGATGTTATATAATAAATTGTTTGTTGACTTATGTAGTATAGAGTAGTGGTCGGCAACCTGTAAAAGAGACTTGATTAAAATTTGTGGAGGTCTTCCGGGTGCCATTTAAAATTGTTCTGCGTGCCAAGGTTGGCACGCGTGTCTTAGGTTTCCGACTCCTGGCTTAGAAAATTGTAGCTCTTTTCTTGTATACAATTAATTCTATACATGTTTTTGTCTGAGCTTACAATATATTTGTTGGCAGCGCTACACAAATACAATTATACTTATTAGGTTATTATGCCCCCCCCCATAATAATAGCTGATGCCACTGAGTCAGGGTTAGTGACAACTATCTTAGTGTGGAGAGAACGAGCCATGCAGTAGAACTACAATCCCTACTGTACGTGGGAAAACTATTTTTAAACCAAAAAAAAAAGGCGGAAGTAGGGATAAAAACATTTCATGATACAGTCCATTTAAAAAAGAAATACAACACTGTAATCTAATAGAAAAAAAAAAATACTTTTGCTTAGTCCGTGTGCAGGAATTAATTCAAAGAATGTATAATTTTTTTTTTCCATTTTGTTCTTCATGGCACGGACAACGTTTACTGAGTTAGACGAACTGTTACCTCACGATCAACCGAAACTCTTATCATAATGTAAGGCAAGACGAAAACAACAAAATATAAACAAAAACAAAAAGTAGGCTAATGCATAAACAATTAATGCTACTAACAAAAGTTTTGCTACATCTAAATAAAAGTTACGCCCCCCCCCCCCCCATTCATTCTTAAAAAGCCATGCCTAAAATAATTAATGCTTTTAAAATTGACTGCTTAAAAAGAGGGAAACATTTTAACTATTAAACAATAACTAAAAAGTAATTTTTAAACTGAACAAAAGAATGACCCCAAACAAAAGTATTTTTTTTCGGGCAATGTTAAAAAAGTAATGTTCAAACATTACAAAAGTATTGCCTCCCAACCCCCTCCCCCATTCTTTAAAAACTAGTCATCTAGTCATTCCGCCACCAAAACAAAAGAACTTCACAATTGTTGAAAATTTCAAACAGGGGAAAAAATATCTAATCGATACAATTTTTGAACTTTACGATTCCGAACCAGGAAGCAAAGTGATGTCTGTAAAATTGTAGCTTGTTATGGGGGAGGGGAGTAATGTACAGTTTTTATGTTGGTGTAGATAATTGTGTAGGCCGGTGGATGTGGTAGGAATTGTATACATTGGGAAGGAGAGAAGAAAAGATGCAAGAAGTAAGAAATGTAGTTAAACAATGTGGTTAAACAATCTAGTTAAACAATGTAGTTAAACAATGTGATTAAACAATGTAGTTAAGCAATGTAGTTAAACAATGTGTTTAAATACACAAGCGAAATTCTTGAGATTATAAAGAAATCCCGACAATGTTATCTTATGTCGAAATCATTGACTATATTCAAAATGTTTTATGTATAGATATATATAAATATATATATATATATATATATATATATATATATATATATATATATATATATATATATATATATATATATATATATATATATATATATTATATATACACACACATGCGCACACGACCAGGGACTGGATCGTCTGCTGCAAGCCCTATTCTTAATAAAGTAACTTGTCATCGATACATAGATAATTATGTCGAGAAGGGCGGTCCTGTTCCAGGGGGGCGATGTATGAAGATGGCAATATTCGGTGGCTACAGACTAATCTATCTTGGACAGATCTATACCGAAGTTCCCCGAGGCCAACCCTCGTAAGCATCCGTGGAAGAAATCGGTCAACATTTGGGTGGGCATAGCAAGAGATAGAGAGGGGAGTGGTGGGGGGAATATAGTTTGGGAGTCAAGTGAACTAAGAAACAAAGGAATTGTGAAAGAAGAGAACATGGAAATAAAGTCATCATTTCAAAAACATCGTGCATGATAAAAGTCATGTTTCAAAAACATCGAGCATGATAAAAGTAATGTTTCAAAAACATCGAGCATGATAAAAGTAATGTTTCGAAAACATCGAGCATGATAAAAGTAATGTTTCAAAAACATCGAGCATGATAAAAGAAATGTTTCAAAAACATCGAGCATGATAAAAGTAATGTTTCAATAACATCGAGCATGATAAAAGTAATGTTTCGAAAACATCGAGCATGATAAAAGTAATGTTTCAAAAACATCGAGCATGATAAAAGAAATGTTTCAAAAACATCGAGCATGATAAAAGTAATGTTTCAAAAACATCGAGCATGATAAAAGTAATGTTTCAAAAACATCGAGCATGATAAAAGTAATGTTTCAAAAACATCGAGCATGATAAAAGTAATGTTTCGAAAACATCGAGCATGATAAAAGTAATGTTTCAAAAACATCGCGCATGATAAAAGTTAAGTTTCAAAAACATCGAGCATGATATAAGTAATGTTTCAAAAACATCGAGCATGATAAAAGTAATGTTTCAATAACATCGAGCATGATAAAATTAATGTTTCGAAAACATCGAGCATGATAAAAGAAATGTTTCAAAAACATCGAGCATGATAAAAGTAATGTTTCAAAAACATCGAGCATGATAAAAGTAATGTTTCAAAAACATCGAGCATGATAAAAGTAATGTTTCAAAAACATCGAGCATGATAAAAGTAATGCTTCGAAAACATCGAGCATGATAAAAGTAATGTTTCAAAAACATCGAGCATGATAAAAGTAATGTTTCAAAAACATTTATAAAGTCATGGTGCAAAAACATTTAAAAAAGTCATGTTTCAAAAACATTGAGCAAGATAAAAGTCGTTTCTGGAACATTAAGCGTGACAAAAGTCATTTTTCAAGAACATTGAGCATGATAAAAGTCATGTTTCAGAAACAGAAGGATAAAACATTCAATAATAATTGAACGGGGCAACAAAGTAAAATATCAATTTTGAACAAAAGTATTAAATGTATAAAAATAGCAAGTTCAATAAATAGGTTGCATACGGCAATATCAATTAAACAAATCGTGAGAAATCAATTAAATATCAAGTTGAATAAACACGGCACGCACAGAAATATCAATGACGGGAATCAATAAAATATCATGCAAAATAAACATCGAGCTGTGAGAATCAGCCACAAGGGCCTAATATACATAAATAGAACACGAGGCAACACGATTAAACATAAACTTTTAAATTAAAAAAAGCAAGAACAAATAATTATTTTTAATAAACATTAAGATAAATAAAATCAGTTGTCAAGAATGAGCGCGAAACATAGAAAACAAAAAAAAACACAAGTTTAGTAAATAATTTAGGCCTTTATAAGCAAAGACTATAATAAGATGGGCCGCTTGCTGCAATATTTCTGCTATTTGATGACTCGAATGACTTCTTTTCCTTCTTTTCGGAATTCCCGATTCCCTATTGTACTATACTCTTCCGTTTTATTTAATTGCTACGATTTTCTCAATGAAAAATTAAAATCGAAATGTATACAGTGGAAAAATTTAGGCAAACGTAGGAGCGTAGAAGTCATTTCAGACAGCGTTATTGGATGCGCTTGGAATAAAAGAACATGTAAGCTCTAAAAATAGAGCATGGTCCATCTTATTATGGTCTTTGATATAAGACATCAATTGTTAAATTCGATGAGCAGTCAAAATATTTAATCTGTGTTAAACCAATACTAGGGGGCGCACCTAGTCAGTAGTGCTGTTTTATCTTATCGTATATGTTACTGACGCTCCTTTAATAATTAGATTATTGCGTCCTACGCTCATCCGTTGTCTGTCATTTTTCATTAGTGTTTTATATGATGTTAAGTTACTAGCTTTCCAGAGAATAACATAAGAGAAAACAAGGAAAGTGTTTCATAATAACACATATTCAACAGAGAGATTTAAGAACTCTTTTGTTCCACTATCAGTGAGAATCTTGCAAAAGAATCACCAGTCAGCCAGCAAATACAATGGCTCAATAGCTGACTCCTAAATGATAATTTTTTTTTTCTTGTATGATAAATAGTATGATAGTGTGCGCGAATGCCTACTGTGTTTGAGTACAAATGGTTCTTTAATATTGTTTTAATTACCGGTATGCTGAAAGACGGAATTTATGTAATCAAAATTTAGTTCAAATTTATGTAATCAATTCAAATGTCCATTTATTTGGATCAATAAAGCAATGTTATCATATCTTATATTGAAATTAATTTCTTTCTATGTTTCATTGGACTTGTTGAAAGAGTTATATCTGAGTCATAGAGCGATTCTTAAGATTCGAATTCTTTCCCTAAAGGGAGGGAAAGAGAATGATAAAAAAAAAACACAGTCAAAGAACAAAACAAATAACATTGTCCTAACATCTTTACGGTGAGTGATTCGTTGAGTGATTCAATTAGATATCGTACACACTATTTATTTAACTCTCTGTGTATTGAATCAAGCAAATTAAATCCCAACTAAACATTGTTTGCTGTATGCAAGCATTCTCGCGTAATTAACTTATCACGATTGTGAATTAATGTGTGCTAAACACGGGGACAAGTGAGTGCTTTCCCACATCGCTTCGTCAGTGAGTGGTTTTTCTGAATAATTCACACCCATTTCGGTCTCTCATAAACAATGCTAAATTATTCTTTCATTGACAGTTTTAGATCACAAACAATGTGTTTTTTTTTTATTAGGGGTAGGATATGCTTAAGTTATACCGTCTTTATCTTTTAAAAATTTAAACAGAGTCGTTTCAAATTACTTTTATTTTATACACTGAGACATCAGAAGATTTCGTAAACAGTAAGAAAAAATTAAACTTTATGTTAGATGGTATTAAAGTTCAACAAAGTCATTTAAATAACAAAAGTAAATCACAATATGATATAAATCAATATTTATAGAAAACATTATTTTTGCAAGTAAATGGCACACAGAACACATCTTTAACAACATTTGCACATTTTTCTATTTAGTGAAAAGTTAAGTCTAATTTTAAACAATGGGGAATGTATTCCTTAACAGCAAGTAGAGGACATTGAAAGTAACAAAAAAAATACATGTCAGTGCTACTCCTTACGAATTATTTCGAGAAGACTGGCAGGCAGATAGAAGGCTATCTATTATTTCATATTTCTATTTTATAATATATAAGTTTAAAAATGCTTTATTGATCCAAAGAAATGCAAATTTGACTTCATTACAGATGTTCCGTCTTCCAGCATATTTTAAACAATATAAAATAACTATTAGTACTCAAACACAGAAATGTACTTATAAAAAAAGAAATGCACGCAAACTATTATACTATTTATCATACAAGTAAAAGTATAATTAGGAGTTTAGGAGTCAGCTATTGTATTTCTGGTTGACTGGCGACTCTGTTGAAAAATTCTGACTGACTGTGGTACAAAAGAGTTTTTAACCATTACAGTCCCGGGCGCGTATATAGCGGAACTGAAGGCAGCATAGATAAAAGTAGGTCGGTACGGGATGGGTTAAATCTCTATGTTCTTGTCCTTTTTGAAAGAAGCCTCCCACTTTGTCTAGACGCTAGACCTAATGTAGTTGTCGTGTAATGGGTGCTCATATTGTGACATATAGTTATGGTGTAAAATAAAATAAATAGCTAAATTAATAGTTAGTGAACTAGATAGATAGATGGATAGCTCGATTGGTCTGAGTTATAAACATTGAAAAGTAGACTTATGGACAACTAGATAGATATATGGATATAGATAGATGCAGATAGAATAACAAAGAATCAGACATGAAAACAGATACATAGATACATAGATATGGCATGCATGTGCCTACTTGAACACATTTTTATTTCTACGATTGTATTAGCTACAACTAAATAACAATTATCCAGTTCAAATATATCCCAATGACATTATCGATTACAATTTCTGTCAGATTACTGTACACTTGCCCCCTGTAAAAGCTTTTCAGAATTCTCTGGAACTGTGCTGGAAGCTAAATTCCCAATTGAACCTACTTTATGCTGTTAAAAAAATGGTGGCAACAATCCCCTCCCCCCCTCCCCTCCTTAAAATAAATGAAGGCCAGCCATTGGCTAGGAATAAATTAGTCGTCCAGTGAATTCCCTCAACGTTACTGATTGATTATTCAATCAATTTACATTCGTCTTGAAATCTAATATCAATTAGTGTGTTGATATATAATATCAAAAAAATTATATGAATTGTTCACTAGAACCGTTAGTGTGTGAATGCGTGTTAGTGCGTGCTTGTGTAGCTAAAATCACACAAGCTATGAATACATGGGTTTATTAAAAAAAAATTCTTAAGTTTTTAGCATGCTCATAATTATGTACACTGCACATTTACACCGCGTTAAAACGACTTGAATTTTAAAGATAATCCTAAAAATAAAATGACCACACACACACACACACACACACACACACACACACACACACACACACACACACACACACACACACACACACACACACAATATAGCCTATAACTTTCATTATAAAGTCTGTTAAAGAGTTGAGTTGATAAAGTCAATGAGCGATATAGGCACATATTGCATGCGTATGGCGCATGGAGGCACATATTATTGCATGCGTATTGCCCATGGCAGACCAGAATAACGTGACCAAACTGGAGTTAACTTGTGTATGTCATGCCTCTTTAAACTGACACATTATGACAAAAAAAAATATGCCCACAATAAAAACCACCGAAATACGATCTGGAAATAGTCTGGGAGAAGCTGTGACAATATTATAGGGCGTTGGGAGTGCCCGGGAGGCATCTAGAGCGATAAAGTGGGGATGAGGAGGAAGGGGGCATCCTTAGCGAGACATAACAGCGGTGTGGGAGGGGGGAAGAAATCCTCCTTGGCCAGAGAAACAGCTGAAACTGTGAGGTGAAATATAATTAAATTGATTTGGCTAAAGGGCCAAAAAAAGGGAGTAACTCGTCTAAAGCGGAAGTGGCTAACCTGTGGCCCCCCGGGCACTTGGAACTTGTCAACCCGGGCTCAGTGTCAGCTCGAGGTTGGCAGCACTGAGTGAGACTGGAGTGAGGGCTTTAAATGTTTAGTCTCGGGGACGAAATATGTGGGTGGGGTGGGGAGGGGGGGCGTTACGGACCAGCGGTGTATTAACACAACAAGGTAATGATGTAACGAGGAGGTCAGTCGATAGCTCTTGTTGATAGCGAAAGCAAGGGTGAATTTTTATATAAGGCTTTTAATGTATCATTTTCACATGCATTTTACCTATCAATTAGTCGGATATTGCCCGCTCTGCCCCCGGCCGCGCACTATTTCTTCCACCCTTTACACTGTTTGACCTCCCCCCCCCCACCCGCGCTCCCCAACTCACCCTACCTTGAAGTATTTGTCCTTTTGAAATCGAGAGGTTAAACGGGAGAGTACCGAAGATAATGAGTTCGATTCGTGGTGAAGGCTAGGATATTTTAGATCTAAAGGGTGTCTCTGAGTACCCATGTTCTGAAGGGCACCTATGAGATATTTGGGCAAAGTAAACGTCAACTTGGCATTGTGTGGCCACACAATCTACTAGTATGTGGTGGTCATGGAAAACTGGTGAACGCTCCTTCACCGGCTCCATGGTCCGACTTTCATAGAAGAAACCATATAACCATCTCCGCGTAGACAAACACAATTATCTGAAAAATCAATACTTATCTTACCTAACATGTAGAGTAAATGTGTTTTATAATTGTGATAATAAATTCTGTCACGATGTTTTATGATGCATGCACAAGATGAAGATGCTAGAGATAACACAAAAAAAAAAGAAACAAACATAACGTATTTCTTATCTTTTAATCAAGAGAATTACGTTGTAAATATTTTTACTACGACGGAAAAGAATCGATTAAAAAAAAATTAAAGATTCGACGTTCCATTTACAGTTCGAATATTGTTGATGGATTTTTGGTTTGTTTAGACCATAGGTTCTCAACCTTTTTCGGCTCACCGCCCCCTTTTACAATTTTTTTTCGGCTCACCGCCCTCCCCTCCCCAACTTTCTTTTAGCCCCCACTCCCCCCCCCCTTCCGCCCATCTGGACTATAGTTCCCGCAATTTTTTTAGCGACTAGACTTTTTGTGTGATTAATTATCTTTAAAAAAAACTGAAAAGGAAACATATTGTAAGAATTGATAGATCACAAAATTGCCTTAACAAAAGGTTTAAATAAATCAATATTAATGCTAATCGTTTGCCTGGTGTGTTGCTAGCAAATTGTCTATTTTCGTTTCAATTTTAGTTGCAAAAGCTGTAGGTCTAATAATCTGTAATATTTGTTATATTACAAAACAGAACTCGTTTTGCATGACTATTGAATCAAATATGGAAACATTTTTTTTAGTTAAAGGGAGATAATTAGCCCGTTTTTTTAAGCTAATATTTCTGTTTTTTTTTCTTTTATAAAAAAATAAATGGCTTACAATTTATAACTTTGAAATGATCAAACTCTCAAAATATTTGAAAATTATATAAATATTATATGACTAAATAATTTATATGTATATTTTTAAGCATTACAATTACTACCAAGTTTGTATGATCACTACTTATCTATACCGCTTAATCCGGTGATTCATAATATTAAGGACATCACGGTATAACTGAGCTCAAAACATCATTTATATTAGCATATGTTAAGCTACAGTGTTCGGTCAGCAGGGTTGACAGTCCGCTGAACCAACCACAGGACCAGCCGGCCACACACTATATTTGCCAAATACATACCCCTACTTCATCGAAAGTCACTGCGATTCCTATTTCTTATTGATATAATAATATGTAGGCATAATGTTGAGGGGGGGGGGGGGCATCAGATATTTAGCAACACTTGCGTTTACATCACATTTCATTCTCCAAAAAAACAAACTAATCGATTCAAATAGCTGAGGTGTTAAAATATATCAGGTACGTTTGTACCGCCCACTTGCCCTTTACGCCGCCCAATCGACCCCGGGAATGTCAGCGCCCCCCTAAAGTTTCTCACCGCCGCCCCGGGGGGTGATATCGCCCCCGTTGAGAACCTATGGTTTAGATTATCTAAAGGATTTAATATGCAGACATGATATATCATTCGATGATTATAACTTCTTTTTTTGTAACGTTGTTGATAAAATTACGGCAAGTAGCAAGCGAGAAATTTAGGTGGTAAACGAGAAAAATTGCTGATATATATTTATTAAGCTTTACCTTTATAACACAACTAGACTTGAGAATTTTTTAAGATGTAAATAATCTCTTGATGTTTAAGGGCCAATGACAATTACTACCATTACCGTATCACTATCGGTCTATTTATCTGTATATATATCTTTTTTTTTATCAGTCTATTAGTGTATCTATCTATTTATCAGTCTATCAGCCTATCTATATATCTATTTATTTATTTATTTGTCCATCTAATCACCAGTCTATCTTTTTATCAATCTATCTATCTATCTCTCTAGTTGTCTGTTTGTCTATCTATCTTTCGATATCTATCTATTTACCTATCATCTATCTCTCTATCTCTCTATATACCAATCTGTCTATCTATAAAATTTCACATTGATCAGGATATCTAGCTCGTCCAGAAATGCCTCCTATATAAATCTTTGGATATAAAATAACAAAACTCATTGATAAGCTTGTGTTACCGCTGAATAATTTATTCTACCTTACAATCTTATGATTATTTATATGAAAAGAAAACGCTGAGCCATGCGTATTTTAAGTTAAGAACTGCTTTACTAGTCCCGCATTTAGCGATATATATGTGATGCTCGATTTGATAATTTGTTCATATTTATTATAGGTTATCGTATCTAGTCACTAATGATACACTTACATCCTGTGCAGATAGTAGCCTATTTCTCTCACTTTCATTCTATAGGTTATTATTAACACTGTAATTGACCACGCACAACTCAAAAAACACCAATCATAACAAGTTCAATAAAACTTATTTCACCAGAAAAAATATATTTAATATGAATAGGACAACTAAATATATAACCCCCGCAAAAAAAAAAGATGATTTGTTCAAACAAAAAAAATTATAGAGCTTGCACATTAAAAAAAATCACTAACAAAATTATGTGACACCATGTAATGTCAACACCAGAAACAAAAAATAATAATGCATTGTTCATGAACGCAGAGACAATTAAAGTAATTTTGTTAAGGGTGGTGCTGCTTAGGAAACCCAAATCCATGAATAGGATTATTGGGTTTTTAAGGTTGTTATTTCACACCGAGACACAAATTCTAGGGTAGGAAATGAATTTCAACATAACTCCGTTTTTTTTTTTTAACTTACATTTTATTACATGTATACTCGAGTTGTCTAAATGGAACAGCTTGCATCAGACACTGAGGGAATCTGAGACATATTAATCTTTTAAAAGAGACCTTTCCCGAGTGCACCGAGTATGCCAAATTTAATAGCATGGCCACTAGCGCTATATAAATAACCAATATTATTACTTGTGCTGTAAGTAATTTTACCCACTCGTAATATGTGATAACATTCTGTTGCGTCAGAAAGGCTAAATATCTACTATGGTCTTCAAACAATGCAGATGTTGCTTTATAACAAATTTATTACTGTTGGTTTTAATGATGTCTTTTTGGGCACGGGGGCCGAGCGGCAGCGCGTACGTCTAGCCTTCTTAAGGGTTTGGGTTTGAATTTTGGTAAAAGCCAGGTTTTGTAAAAATCTGGTCTGGATGGTGTCCCTGAGTCTACTAGCCAGCTTTGATGGGGGATATTCTGACTTTAGTTTGGGGTAAAGATATTTACAAATAAAACAACAACTCTATTCTCTTATTCTTAATCTTGTATTAAAATTCTCTCTTTTCTCTATTCTTCACGAAACAAAATCAAACAAAAAAAGAACAGATCTAGATCTAATTAGATTCTAACCACATCTGTTTAACTTTACTGGAACAGTACAAGAGACACCAGTAGCACTAGAAAGTTAGTTCCTCAGATGTAACTACAAAACTAAACAAATCAGTTACAAATAACACTTTTCCTTTTTTTTCCTTCAAAATCTCCACCGACCGCGGAAATCTTTTTAGTCAACGAATTCACTGGAATAAAAGACTTTTTCGAACACTTCCCATCTCCCATCCCAAACACACACACACCCATACAGGGGGAGATTACTGTTTGCAACACAACTTTGGTTTCCCATAGCAAGTGGTTTCCCCCTGTTTTTTTTTTTCTGTTTCTTTTCAGTGGGTGTTTCTTTTTTTTTTTTTTAACGCGTTACAGCTCCGAATGATTTGAGTGTCTTCGGAGCCTCTGCAACAGTTACTTACACGTGAACTCGTGAACGGAAGAATTTTGAAACAGGGGGGAGGGGGCACAATTCTAGCACTGATCAATAATCCTCAAAACGTAAATGATTTGTAAAAAAAAAAAAAAGAGAAAAAAATTACATTTATCTGTTATCTGCTTTATATCGATCTTGTGATCAGAAAGGGGAGGGAACTAGCAAAAGGGAAGGAATTGCAACGGGAGAGATTGGCAAGGGAGATAATGGCAATAGAAAAGAATGGAAAGGGGAGAGAATAGTAATAGAAAAGAATGGCAAGGGAGATAATGGCAATAGAAAAGAATGGCAAGGGAGATAATGGCAATATAATAGAATGGCAAGGGGAGAGAATGGCAATGGAGATAATGACAATAGAAAAGAATGGCAAGGGAGATAGTGACAATTAAAAAGAATGGCAAGGGAGGTAATGGCAAGGGAGATAATGGCAATAGAATAGAATGGCAAGGGAGATAATGGCAATATAATAGAATGGCAAGGGGAGAGAATGGCAATATTATAGAATGGCAAAGGGAGATATGGCAACAGAATAGAATGACAAGGGAGATAATGGCAATAGAATAGAATGGCAAGAGAAGATAATGTCAAGGGGGGAGAGAATAACAAGTACATATAAGGACAAGGGACGAGGATGAAAAATGGGTTAAGGGTGGTAATGTCTGGTGTTTTGATTAGGGGGTGAGGGTGAGGGTGAGGGGGGTTGAGATGATTCTTTCTGTTTTGTAGACGCTCTGCATTACACTGCATAACAACCAGCGCGCGGGAATTAGTAATTGTGTCTGCTTGGCATTTGTGGGTAAAGTTTGGCTAGGAAGAAGATGAGACTACAGAATGGCAATTCAATTCCAAACCAGTGTTCACATTATAGAGAGATTTAGTTGTTTTTTTTTTTACAGAATTCAATTATAGCCTTCACTTGTAAGTTAATTTTTTCTTAGGTGTATGGTGGAAAAAACAGATTTGAATATTTTAACTCCGGTTAAAGTTTAAAAGTTTATGCAGTTTAACCCTGTTGTTTACTGAAATAGAATTTGTATCGGCGTTTGCGAGAAGATATTTGAACAAAACAAGGTTAAGCACTTTGTTGTCTTGGTCTTATTGACAAGTCTTAACGTGTATGCATGCATAAAAGGTCACGTGCAAAAACATTTCCGTTCTTATTCGATCATTTTCTTCGAAACAATGTCTGTCTGCTGGGTTACTGGTTGTACTCAAATTAGTTGGGGATTAAAATGTATTTCATTTCCAATAGATGTTTACAAAGCAAAACAATGTATTGTAAAAGTCAGAAGGGAATAATCACCTTTTTATAATAGCAAAGTTATAGCTTAATGCAAAAGAATTTTTGTTATTCGTTTTTATGAATTTACGCATTTTGTTTTTTAATAACCAAGAAAACGCAACTCTTGACTAATTTATTTTGTAAAAAAATAAACATTTAAGTTTGTTATCTTTAAATATCAGGGTTAGTGTTTGATCCTATTTGTTCCATGTTAATTGACCGGAAGCAGTTGAGAAAGTCTAGAGCAGAGGTCGGAAACCTACGGCACGCGCGCCAAGTTTGGCACGCCGAGCGATTTTCAATGGCACGCGGAAGACCATCCAAAAAGTCTCTTCTACAAGAAATTGTGTGTTATGTGCTAGAGCATAACAACTTTTAAGCTGTTGGTACGCTGACTGAATTAGAAACCCTGCTTTGGCACACTATTATAAACGGTTGCCGGCCCCTGCTCTAGGGGATATGTCTTCTTCACAGTTGTAATGGCGTGCGTTTTACGATTATTCATTTTTCTTTGTAAAAGTCTTTTGCACTGATTAAAAACTAATCTTCTGCTACTATGATAAATTTGTAGACGTAAGCATTAAATTTTTTCTTAGAATTATAACACAATAACAAGCTATTACAATGCTCAAATAAACATAAGGATAAGAAGCTTGTTTTTTTTTGCTAATATATTATATGCTAATACTATTGCATATAAGTTTTCTTTCCTGACGAGAATCTAATGGGTTGCCTGAACAAACTAGTAAAACCAATAACTTGACGTCATTTAAAACATTAACCAAAAGGCAAGACTCAAACCATGGACAATCGTAGTACACAATAATCTTCTGTACGTATAAGATAAGAAAGTTGTTTGTTTTCTTGCAAATTATGGGATAGTCAAAACAATGTCTTTATTTTCTTCTATATTGTGTACATCAATATGGACAGTTGTTTAAGTTGGTGGAGTTTGTACAATGTATTTTTTTTCCTTCTATAGTTGATCTTGCAATTTTCTTTTCATGCACATAGTTTTCTTATGGGCACTTTGGGCCCGCAGGTCGACTTGTATCTTTATAAGATCAGGGTTAGGGTTTACATAGGGATTGAATGATGAATGGTTTTACAAATAAGGGGCAGGGTGGCAGAGCGGCAGCGCGTGAGTTCGAACCCTAGTGCAGGCTAGGGTTTTTTCCCTGGTCTGAAGGGGGTCCCCGAGTCTACCCAGCTCTGATCGGGTGATGACCTTAGTTGGGGTAAAGTAAAGGCGGAGGTGCATAGTTCTGGCCACACAATCAATCCCTTAGTATGCCAAGGCCCACAGAAACTGTTGAACGCTGCTTCACCAGCCCTTTGATCAGTTTGGTCCGAAAGGTACTTTACTTTTTATTATAACGTTTATTCACCGGCCCTATTATAACGTTTATTCACCGGCCTATAGACCTTTTCATTTTATTAATTATTCCAAAAAAGAGGTCAATGTCTACGCATGCGCAGTAGCTAGGGGGCAGAAGTTGTCAATAAAACCTTCTTCGCCTTTGTTATTTTACTGGGGGCCTAGTGGTTTTTGGGCGTAATTATATTAGCTTTTCATTTTACAAAAAAACTAATTCATAAAAACTTTATACCCAGAAGCTAGGGAGCGAACTGTACTTTTCTTTTACCTTTTGAACCAGTTTTTAACCCAAAAAACATTTATTATACATTCTAGGCCTAATGCGTCTATGGTTACCATCAACCATGTCACCATGTTAATACAGATTGGCGTCGAGCGATCAGTAAATCGTCTTTAAGCATACAAATAAAATTTAACATAGTTATATATTTATAAAGCTTTGTTTGTGTTGAAGTATCAACGCGTAGGCTATATTGTATTAAGTTATTATTTGTAGCAATAGAAATCGTAACTTTTAATTATTTTAATTTTTTTTATCGTTCGATTTCGATGTCACAAAAGAACCTTGAAAAGCCAAAGTAAGCTCATCATAGTTTGATTCTGAAAAGGCCTAGGTCTATGTCCCATAGGCCTATGCTATTGTTTGACTTGTTCTGGGGTTTTATCGTTAAAATATTGTATGTAGAAGTAGTTAAGCGGGATTATAACATATTAGTAGGCCTAGACCTAGCTATAGGACTATAGGCTTATAGCCGCCTATAGGCTATAGTAGGCCTATAGGGGCTATAGGCTATATAGTATTATAGGCCCTAATAGGCTAAGCTAAAGTAGCCTAAAGGCCTATATAAATTATAAATATAGGCTTATGGCTTATAGGATAGGCCTATAAATTATAATAGCTATTACTATTATTTAATATAATATAGCATATCGAATCGGCCTATCACATATAGTTTACTATAATAATAGGCCTAATTATTAGCCTGCCTATAGGCCTAGGCCTATTACTATTAGCCTATTAGTACATTAGCCTATTATAGTAGCCTAAAGGTTATAAGCTCAAACAGTTTAAACTATTAAACAATTGAAAATATTTACTATTTACTATAGAAAAGTGTTGATTAACCGATTGCGATTGCATGAAATAATTAAGCGAATATGAAGGTAGGCTATGCTATATATTTGATATTTGCAAACTGGTGCGTGTTTTCTTCATGAATTTTTAGTTATAGGCCTGTTATTGAATAATATTTCATGCATAGGACTAATGAAATGACAATAAGTCACAATATGAATAGGCCTATAGCCTATAGGCCTATATCATCTATATCTATATCTAGGCTATAATATATCATATTCAATATGGAAAACATAGGCCTACGCCGACATACGGTCATAGGTCCGACTATACGACATAGGCCTATATATATTATATATATATATATATATTAGCCTCTTCCTACGAACAATATATATTTTTTTAAAGTTTAACATAATATTTGCTATGGCCTATGGCTATGGTTTTTATAGGCCTATTCGTGAAGATGCATCGGCTCTTATGCGTCTGTCTCTATCAAACATTCAACATGAAATATATCTAGAATTATATTTGCCTTTTTTATTAATCAAAACGAGCGATCTAGGTCTAGGGCTAAGTTAAGCAATAGCTTGAATAGCCTACAGTAATAAAAGCATTATAGGCCTAATTATTTTTTTTTCGATACAAAACTAGTTCTAAACGTAATTTTTTTTTCACATTGATTCTCATTGAAGAAACTCAACAAAAAGTAATGACACAGTGATCACGATAGAATCGACCATAATATTAAGGTCCAAAGCATAGAGTCCAGGTCTAAAAAAAATTTTCTTTAAAAAAAAAAGAAGCTCTAAACGTTATTTTTTAACAATTCCCTTCCTAGGTTCTTAGTTTAAGATCTCCATGTGTTTTTATGGTTTAAAGTTCAAAAACAACTATAATAACATTAAAACCCCCCAACACCTTTAGTAAAATACTATATGGAAAGAAGGAACAAAAATCTTTGTGCCCCCAAAAGAAATATATGTCAGTGAGTCTCAAGGCCACGCCCCTTTTCCGGGGTCAAACTAAAAAGGTCTATTATAACGTTTATTCACCAGCCCTATTATAACGTTTATTCACCGGCCCTATTATAACGTTTATTCCCCGGCCCTATTATAACGTTTATTCGCCGGCCCTATTATAACGTTTATTCACCGGCCCTATTATAACGTTTAACCACCGTCCCTATTATAACGTTTATTCACCGGCCCTATTATAACGTTTATTCACCGGCCCTATTATAACGTTTATTCACCGGCCCTATTATAACGTTTATTCCCCGGCCCTATTATAACGTTTATTCACCGGCCCTATTATAACGTTTATTCACCGGCCCTATTATAACGTTTAACCACCGGCTCTATTATAACGTTTATTCACCGGCCCTATTATAACGTTTATTCACCGGCCCTATTATAACGTTTATTCACCGGCCCTATTATAACGTTTATTCCCCGGCCCTATTATAACGTTTATTCACCGGCCCTATTATAACGTTTATTCACCGGCCCTATTATAACGTTTATTCACCGGCCCTATTATAACGTTTATTCACCGGCCCTATTATAACGTTTATTCACCGGCCCTATTATAACGTTTATTCACCGGCCCTATTATAACGTTTATTCACCGGCCCTATTATAACGTTTATTCCCCGGCCCTATTATAACGTTTATTCACCGGCCCTATTATAACGTTTATTCACCGGCCCTATTATAACGTTTATTCACCGGCCCTATTATAACGTTTATTCACCGGCCCTATTATAACGTTTATTCACCGGCCCTATTATAACGTTTATTCACCACCCCTATTATAACGTTTATTCACCGGCCCTATTATAACGTTTATTCACCGGCCCTATTATAACGTTTATTCACCGGCCCTATTATAACGTTTATTCACCGGCCCTATTATAACGTTTATTCCCCGGCCCTATTATAACGTTTATTCACCGGCCCTATTATAACGTTTATTCACCGGCCCTATTATAACGTTTATTCACCGGCCCTATTATAACGTTTATTCACCGGCCCTATTATAACGTTTATTCACCGGCCCTATTATAACGTTTATTCCCCGGCCCTATTATAACGTTTATTCACCGGCCCTATTATAACGTTTATTCACCGGCCCTATTATAACGTTTATTCACCGGCCCTATTATAACGTTTATTCACCGGCCCTATGGATCTTTGGTTCCGACAGGATACTTTTCTTTTTTATAATTCTACTAAATGTTAACGAATTATTATTAATTATTATACGATGTGTCTGTGATGCTTGGTTATAAAACTGATCCACAGCCAATACAATAAACAACAACAACAATAAAAAAAAAAAAAAAAAAAAAAAAAAAAAAAAATATTTAAAAAAAAACGAAAAAAAAATCCACAAACAAATGATATGCACATAAATTAGCATAATATTAGTTTCTTGTTCTTTACGTCAGCACAAGAGGCAACAAAAAAAAATAGAATAAATTAAATCAACACCCGGTGGTGAAAATGACAAACAGTCTTGCTGATCTGGAATCGCATTAACTCCCATGGTGCTTTTGTTGATGATCTTAGATTACATCCGGTGAGCGCACCAGTCTGTGCTGGCGACCCTATTCACAGCCAGAGCCAATCTACACCGCTGATACTTTAGAATTAGACTTCGTATGATAATATAGAATAGTGCCCTTTCCTTACTGTCTTTCCTCAGATTCATAATTTGTTTTTTTTTCAGCGGCTACAAGAGTAAAAGCTATAGTCACGCAAAGTTATATGAATATTGTAATATTTATGTATATCAATGTATGAATCTCATTATAGTCTTCTCGATTCCATTTCGCTAGAGAAATGTGCCATTACTATCACCCTGTGGCGCATTACGGCGCGCGATCGGACCACCTTATATTCGTGTTTATGTTAATTCTAGTACTGGAGTAGAAGGTGTTAAATTTGGCTATAGTAATTGAAGGTGACATAATATGTTAACACAAAGAAATATATATCTATATTGGTTCTATATACGTGATATAGGCTAATACTTTAATTTCGGTCTAGTAGCTAAGAGGCGTAACTATGGACAATGGCGCGTTGGGTGGAGGTCTAAATTGGCACCTATCTAGACGGATAGTTTTTATTTTTAGTAAGCTAACTGTACGTACATGTATATAGCAAGGTAGGGTGGTGTGTTGAATTTTTAGTAAGCTAACTGTACGTACATGTATATAACAAGGTAGGGTGGTGTGTTGAATTTTTAGTAAGCTAACTGTACGTACATGTATATAACAAGGTAGGGTGGTGTGTTGAATTTTTAGTAAGCTAACTGTACGTACATGTATATAACAAGGCAGGGTGGTGTGTTGAAATCATTGCTTTTCTTACATTGAACTTTATGTCCAAAGATAATTAACAAATTGTGTTTATTGTATGTTATTATGATTTTTTTTTTAAATTGAAAGAACGTTAATTTGGCACCTATCCAAACCTTGGCGCTTGGGACTCCCCCCCCCCCACCCCCGGCCGCTTTAGTTACGCTAATACTGGATGCTAATTTATTGCGCGACACTTGTTGCAATTATTTTGTGTATCTATTTACTTTACGAAGGCAATATTATTTGTTTTGTTTTTAATTTGCAATATGGATTATTTTAAGCACTGATGTATAATTACATAGATTGTTCTGGATACCTTATTAGTCACTGACCTATAAAAACTTTAATAAATTCCTTGGCGATGTAAAATATATTTAAACCTAAATATTTGTTGTAATTTTAAAATACAATTCTTATATATAATTTAGAAATTATATTTGGGCATTGTGCTGGTTACACATCCCACTAGTACGCCGTGGCCACAGAAACTGGTGAACGCTGCTTCACCAGCCTTATGATCAGTTTGGTTTGCGAATGGTACTTTACTTTTATATTCAACATTATTTTAGAATGAAAAACGTTAAGGACTAATTTTCCCAGAGTTGGTATAGGCCGCTACGGCAGGGAAAATCACACACATTTACTGCTAGTGCTAATATCCTTCCAAAGTATATATATAGATCAGTGATCTTAACCCATTTCAAAATATAAATCGGAAGAATAGATCGCGAATAAACTCAACAATCAGCTAAGGCCGGTAATCATTATAATTATATGCAGCCATTTATCGGGAAAACCCGAACCATTATCAAGCCCACTAGGCCAGGGATCGGCAACCTTTTGCTAATAATGTGCCAAACTAGGATTTCTAAATCAATCAGCGTGCCAACAGCCTAAAAGTCAAACCCGCGCTATTATAGGCCTACTTTAAAAAAAATTATTTTTATAGCACAATTAATTTAACTCCATAGCAAGGCAAAGACAAAGAAGGTTATTTATATAGAAAATAGTTAAAGCGTTTTATATTTAATAAGAAAATTTACGTGTTTGTGATTATCATCCTTTTTATTAAAAATCTGCATTTATATCCAATACAATATTTTATAAGTCTACTTAACTCTCCCATTTTTGATAATTATTGTCTAAAGTCTAAACATTATTTTAATACTCAAGATGAAGATCTAACACTTACTACACTTTCTAATATTAATTATATTGTGATCTTTTTTTTTGTTTTCAACAATGTTTATTGACACTTTTTACATGTACAATAACATTCATATATTTGTACATTAAGAGGAAGGATAGAAGACATTAATTGCAATTTTTACAATTCTAAAGGATAGAAGACAACATAGAATATTTAAACAAATTTAGATAATTTATGTAGTTGTTGTAGTTAGGTTTAGACTTTCACATCCATTCATTCTGTTTATTTGACATAGTTTTCCATTCATTCGTTACTTTCGTATCATACTTCAATAGTGTACATGCATCTTATACATAACATATATATATCTGATTGTATAAAGTAGAAATTATACAAGTTTACATTGGGGAAGGAATAGAGGAAATTTTAATTTTATGTTATTAATTTTATTACAACAAAGCCAGAGAAAAAGGAGTAGAGCAATAGAAATTCATTTATGTTCGGGAGTCTTTGTGAGGGGTGGGGGGGGGGGGGGCTATCGAAAATAGGATGATTGTAACCAAGTGGGTACCTCTACAATTATTTAGATTGGCGAGAGATGAGGGGGGGGGGGGGAGATAGGCAAGATTTAATTTACGCTAATATTGTAACTAACTTTAAATTTAAATTCATTCATTCTTTTTTATTTGACATTCTTGCTTAGCATCCATACATATTTTAATTAATTTAAACATATAATAAACGTAACAATCCATTATTAACTGTAAGATATTTAAAACAACATAATATGAAGATAAATGAACCCAAGTTTGGTAGAAATTATGTACATCTAGCTTCAATTGTTATATCCCTTTCGGAGTATATATTTAATTTTAACCAACAAGCGCGGTCTTAAATGTATATATATATAAAAAAAACAAACAAAGAAAGGGTCACAGATGACAAAGAAAAGTGAAACACCCATAGAAGACGGGTGACGAAAGGTGTCATTCACGGGTAATCCCACAACGGGAACCTTCACAAGTGAGAAAAAAATCTGTGCAGTTCTCTAAAAAGATTAAAAAACTCCCAAGTTGTCTTTAGGTTTCAAATAGCGTTTAGCCGTTCCCATCGGCATGAACTATTGAAAGAGAGATAGGGAAATAAATGCAATTTGTTTGGTAGTGACATAAAGTTTAGAAGGCCCGACTTTCCTGGCCCTCCCACCTTCCCAAGCCAGCGTCGCCGGATGACCGGCCTGCACCAGTTAACACCCTGGCGAATGTGCCAAAAAAAGGGGAAGTTGGGCCGGTATTTGTATATCGGTCCTTCTTCTTGTACTATACATTGATGTCACTCTGATAAAAATAATTTGAAGAAAGAAGATTAATATTAGACATAAGTTTTTGTATTAGATAGGTAACGAAGAAAAAATTAGAAAAGAAGGGTAAGGAATAACGGAAGGAAAACAGTGAACCTTACTTCCATTCCGTGGAAGGCAGTGAAGCTAAAAGTAATAAAGGAGGCAAAATCGGTGAAGACGGACCCAGAAAGGCCAAGTCTCTCTCCTCGTTATTTCATGTGCCATAAGCCATGAAATTAAAATATCGTCTCCTAAACCTTTCAACAGTTTTAACAAAATACACCCGTAAACTTATATAAAAATAATATGTACATAGTGGTGCGTAAAAAAACAAAAAAAACACACCACACACAAACAAAAACAACACAAAATTTTACATTCACTGAAAGAGACATCGCACCGGAAATGAAAATAAAAATTTGCCCTTGATGAATAGTTAACAACGTGAAACTTACAATACAAGGTCATCTCCGTATTTAAAACAACGCATTAATAACATATGCATGTAATTACTCTACCAATTAAACAAATGAACCAAATAATAAAATACATAAGAATCTCATCTATGAAATACATTATAATACATAAAACAGTTATAAAAGCAAACTATTAAATGAAATTACAGAGTGGGCGGTTGATGTTTATCTAAATGTGTTTCAAGTTTTTGTCTGAATATGTCTTCTATGATGTGTGGGGGGTAGTGTTTTTGGTCAAACCGTGTTTTAAGATATGTTTTCCATATGTGTTGTTTGTATTCTGCTAGTGTGATGAGGTTTAATGTGTGTTTTGTTTTGTTTCTAAGTCTAGGTATTTTGAAGAGTGTAATGGCTAAATCTATGTCTATGTCTGACTGTGTTGTTGTGTCAATGATTAATTTTAATGTTTGTTTTGTTGGTATGATTGCGGGGCATGTTAGATAGATATGTTCCTCATTTTCTTGTGTATGTGAGGTACACATCTTGCATATAGGTGTGTTGCGTGTATTTTGTTTCTTCCTATCTAATGTTGGTGTCATGTTAAAAAGGAGTCTGTACGATATCTCTTTTGATTGTGGTGCAATGTGTTTGTTATGTAAACTGATGAATGTGTCATGAAAGTCTGTAATCCCTAGCTGTCTCCCCCATTTAATCCGTGTATGAAGTGGAATCTGGACCCGTGTAATGAGTGATATGTAAATGTTCTTTGTTTTGCTATGTATCAAGTGTTCATTGTTATGTAAAATGCGTGTAACTGACTTGTAAAATGAAGAGGAAAAGTTGCCAAAATAATGAGGTGTATTGTTTTGAATTGGAATAAGTTTGTTTAGCTTTAGACCATAAAAATACATAGCTAAAGGCAATTTATCAGGTGTACGTACAATTTGGCCTATATATTTTAATCTCAGTGCTTGTATCTTTGTTTTTATATCTTGCAAACCTATCCCGCCATCCCGTTTATTTTGTATCAGTGTGTTATGATGAATGGAACGAATGGTAGATTTAAATAAAAAGGCTCTAATTTTTTTATTCATATTGGTTATGAAATGTGGTGGAGGTTCTGTAACTGAAGCTATATAAATGATTTTCGGTATAATGAGAGTGTTAACGATTGCTGAACGACCAAAAATCGTGTGTGAGACATGTGTGTACATATTTATTATGTTATCCGTTGTTTCTAACAATCCATTGTACTGTTCTGTATTGTAAGTGTGTGGATTGTTGTGCCAAACGATGCCTGTAATTTTGATTTTTGTTTTATTTTGAATATTTGACGGAAAATGTTCTTTTCGTTTCCAGGCACCAAGGCCCATTATATTCGATTTGTTTATGTTAATTTTCCCTCCAGATGCGGCATTGAAAGTTTTAAAATGTTCCAGAATTTTTTTAATGTCTTTTTCTGATGTTACTGTAAACGTGGTATCGTCGGCATATGCCTGTACCTTCAACACCTGTCCTCCAGGCATTGATATGCCCGTTATACCAGCATCCGTTCTTACTTTTTCCAGGAGCGGCTCCAGACACAGGGCATATAAAAGCGGTGAGAGCGGACAGCCCTGCCTGACAGATCTTTCAATTGGGAAGGGTGAGGTCAGCGTATGGTTTACAAGAATTCTGCTACATGGTGAAGCATAGAGCAGCCTGACCCAGCCTTCGATCTGACTTCCTACGTTGTTTTTCCGCAGCACTTTGAATAGATAGCCGTGGTCCACTCTATCAAAGGCTTTCTCCTGGTCTATCGATAACAGGGCTGCTTGCGTGTTTTTGATGTGTGTGTATATGATAATGTCCCTAATAGTGTGATTGAGAGTTTCTATGTTTCTGCCTGGTATGCCGCAGAATTGATTTTCGTGTAAAAGTGTATGCAGGTATGGTTGAAGTTTGTTTACCAGTATCTTAGTGAGAATTTTATAGTCTGTATTTAATAATGAAATGGGTCGGTAGCCCCCCACAGATATTCTGTCGTCCGGGTTTTTCTCCAGGACGGTGATATATGCTTCACTGAACATCTGTGGAAGGGCTCCCTTAGTATATGCATGTGTGTACATGAGTGATAGTAAGGGAACTAACTGGGGTGAAAAAAATTTGTAAAATTCTGATGTCAAACCGTCTGGTCCTGGGGACTTGTCCAATTTCAATTTGTCAATTGCTAATTTAATGTCCTGTACTGTAATGGGTGTTTCTAAAAGAGTTTTATCTTCGTCTGGTAGGTGTTTACAATAGGTCAGTATATCATCTTGTTCCCTGTCGTCAGTGTGTTCCTTAGAATAGATGTGTATAAAGTGCTCTTTAAAAGTGTTTGCAATTGCTACATTTCCTGTATGTATTGTTCCTAATGAGTCTTGTATCCGTGCAATAATGCGTCTTCTTTGTGTGTTTTGTTCTAGTGTGAGAAAAACCTTGTTTGGGCCCTCTAACATACCTCGTGTCCTACATCTTGTTTGTGCGCCCATATACTTATGCTCTTGTATTTCTGTTAATTGTGCTTTTATTGTATGTGCCTCTAAAGTATCTTCTGGAAGTGTATCTAATTGCTGTTTTAAGTGTTGTTCCGTCTCCCTTAGCTGCGTATTAATGTATTTGGATATTATTTGTGTTAAGTGTTTGATGCTATGCTTAAGTACTGTCCACGTCTCTCCCATGTCAGTCTGTTGGTCTAAGGTACTAATGTCTATTGTGTTTTCAATGAGAGTTTGAATTGTTTTTGTGTAAAACTCACTCTTTAAAAGTGAGTTATTAAATTTCCAGTGGGGCGACCCGGTATGCCTGTGTCGGCTCCACGCTGCTGTGGTCACCGACACTAGCACCGCTTTATGATCCGTATACTCCAATGTTTCCCCCAAATGAGACACTCTGGCAACCGTATCCCCATCCGGTACATAAACCCTATCTAGCCGGGACTTAACTGGGTGAGCGTTGTAGGCAAACGTCGTGTCCTGTCCAAGTGGGTATATTTTCCTGTAAGCGTCGACAAGTGAAAATGTTGTAAATGTATTATCTAACCAGTGACTACTTTGTTTGTTTTTGTTAAGTGTGTTCACTCTGTCAAGTTCGTCATGTGTATAATTAAAGTCTCCACCTATTATAAGTTTATCATGTTGATATGTTGTATTTAAAATGTCATTTAAATTATCAAAGAAGGCAGGTTTTTCTGTGTTTTGTGTAGGAGCGTAGATGTTAACTAGTGTATATTTATTGTTACTGTTTTCTATTCTAATTATAGTGAGTCTACCCTGGTTATCTTTATGCTTGTGTGTGACTTTGTATTTATCTGATGTTTGAATTATGGCTGTTCCTCTAGCGAATGTACCTAAACTAAAAATGCTATCTCTGAAACCCATTTCTGTTATGTATCTGTCTGCAGTAAATTGTTTGTTTATGTTGGTTTCTTGCAAGAAGATAAAATCGGGTTTATGTTTCCTTGCAAGGTGAACTAAGTATTTCTGTTTGTTCCTAAGGCTATGTATGTTTAACGTGACTATTGTTATGTCCGCCATTCTTCAATTATAGAGTGTTTGATTATTGACCTACTGTTTGTCATCCTTATCGTCTTCGTCTATAACCAGAGGGAGTGGCGATTTTATCAAATCCATCTCCTCTGTCTGGTCATTGATATAAGTTTCACTGTTCAGTGAGCTTATTGGGGACTCTGCTGAGAAGTGGAACAGTTTTTTCCTGCTTGACTCAGCAGAGCGTTTTGAGGGAGAACTAGGAAGAGATTTGGGGCTTTCATCACTCTCCTCATATTGCCGTTTTTTGGCCTGAGGTACTTCCCACACCGACATAAGGGGAGGTATTTTGTTTGGAGATTTAGTGGGTGTTTTATTGGGGGATAAAGGTGTTGAAGGAGTACTCGATAAAGGGGTTGTTTTTTGACTCTCTTCATTTGGAGGCATTTTAGGACTTCCCACAGTTTTATTCATGGAGGGAGATTTGGGTACAATACCCGTTTCCAATAGGGAAAGGGGAAGGCTATTAGTATTATTATTCTTACTTTTGCCAGTCACCAGGGTATAACCATCATCATCTACGATGGTTTTCCCTGGCGCACCTTTAGCCGCTGCTAGTGGTGGTGTTGAAACTGGTGCCGGCTTAGATGAGACCGTAGCCGCTGTTACCACCGCCGCATAAGACCTTATTGTTTTCTTACACTGATTGGGCCAGTGTGTGTTCAGCCCACACTTGTAACAGTTTTGTCGACGTCCGGGCACTGTGACCAGAACTTTATACGTACGAGGGTCTCCCTCGTACGTCAGGTTTAAATAGTGGGGTAACTCCACTCCCTTTTTGGGGGTTATGAAACCACCCCACTTGTCTGCCGCCCCTGACAGTCTTTGGACTTGGGGAGTTGTCCCCGGCTCAGACAGAGCCTGAAACATTTCTGTCACCTTAGTAACTGTTATGTTGGCAGATAGCCAATGAAAGATGACCTTCACCTTCTCGGTCTCCAGCGGAAGTACCGATACGGTGAAAGTCTGATCCGTCCCAAAAGTCTTGTTAACTAGCCTATCGTACTCCTGTTGTGTGGTTTTTAAGAACCACAACAAAGGGTTTTCAAACCGATATATAGCCAACGCCGATTGGCCACTTAACTTTAGAGTGGCCATCAGCGTAGCCAACGACACTCTTCTGGCCTCAAGGCCACTTAGATTAAGACCAAGGGTGTCAGGTGCATGCACCAAACCACCCTCCAGGTCTTTTTTGCCCACCGCGAAGGACACAGTTGCCATCGTGCACAAAAGGGAAGAAAATATGGTTATAAGACCCCACCGGTAAATTTAAATGTTATAATCAACTATTTGCAGCAGCCCGTCTATGCAGTCGTCAAAACAGATGACTGGTTATCACAACTGTACACAGTGCATACAGGAGCTGTACATCCACACAAAATGTCAAATACTGATGTCCGGATATTGTAACTCAATAAGAGTTCTCCACACAGAACGAATATTTACACTTTGCATACACTAGCATAAATAGAATATCACAACCGTTGAATGTTTTGTATTATCCACCGGGAACTTGTTTACGGCGCAGCCCGACTCCGCAGTCGTTGAAACTACACTCAATCAATATTCTCCGAACACCGTTATGAGATTTAGTTCCAAGAAATATAACAAAAATAAATACCTTAATACTCAAGAATTACACAACAAAAAATAGCATCACCGCCATCTTGGTGCGAAAATCAATTGATAATTTGTTCAAGACTAGGCTTAAATGAATTATTTTACTGAGATGTCCTTTATGCGTTTATGGGCTAAATGTTGCAAGCTTTTATTGATGTTAGGTGGAATAGATACGATGTTATCAGCCAACCTCGGTAGCTAATGTAATGTTTGAAAATATAAAGATAAATTCTTAAGTCATATAATATTTATTTACTTTTCAAATACTTTGAAAAGTTTGTTAATTTCAAAGTTATTGTAAGCCATTTATTCTTTTATAAAAGAAAAAAAAAAAGAAACATACTAAAATTATTAGCGCAAATAAAAAAAGCTTTAATTATCCCCCTTTAATTAAAAACGTTTCCACACTTCAATATTACTGACTTTTTTTTATTTCTTTATAAGTGTAAGTTGAACCAAAAGCTGAAAGTAGTATCAGTTGACAATAGCAGATGACTTTCCTAAAAGATTTTTTCCGCAAATTGGCACATTTGGATGCCCATTTTTGAAAAGTTTTTTTAAGTGTTGCCATTGGTTTGAAAACTCCGCTTTGAGTACTTCGATGAACTTCTGTATAAGCCCTAACTATCTATCTAAATATATGCCTTAATATAGGGATGTACATGTAATTACATGTCTTAAAATTGATTTCACGGCAAGATATATGTCCAGTTTCAATGCAAATCTATTCCAGTGGTCCTTGTAAATGCAAGTTCAACTCAATGAAATGTGTCGCTGTCATTCAGATACATATGCTTCAACAGTCAGTTTTCCTCATTCAGAACCAGAAAATGTTTTTTTTCATCTATAAAAAAAAATATAATTCTTGGAGGTATCTCGCGTGCCATTGAAAATCGCCCGCCCTGCGTGCCAAGTTTGGCATGTCTTAGGCTGCCGACCCTTGCACTAGGCGATGGAAACAATCGGACTCAAATCCAGAAATAGACTGACTTCCCTTGGATTCAATAGAGCTACTTCCCTTGGATTCAGCGGTTTAAAAGCTTAAGATCAACAAAACAGCTGAAATGCTACGGGTTGATTTACGGCAGTTAAAAAGGCATGGTAGAATGAGTTAGTTAACACGAACACTTCCGCTAGGCCGAGTCAGGTGATCTATTTTAGGCGACACATTACTGCATGGTGATTTATATATATATTTTTGCTAACCGGTTACACAGCACCGTGCGGCAGCTTTTCCCCGTATGATGCAAGTCTTCGATATGCCGGCCCCTTAAATGTTTAAATTGTATTTAGATTTTGCTGCTAATATGGCAGTAGAGGCCGAACGATACCAATATTATAAATTGACTTTCGACCAAAACTGAAGCCTAAACCGAAAGTGTCACTACACCTTCGGTCGAAACCGAAGGAATAAACCGAAATTGCCAAACAAAAGATTTAAAAAGACTGCAAATATTTGTTTAATATTTGTTTAATATTAACTAGTTTATGGATGCTCTATTTAAGTAATTCATAGAAAATGTAATATACATTTATATATGCATATATTATATATAATTATATTCTGAATTGAATATTCTTTAAAGTGTAATAACCTAAAAGGCAATAAATATTTAATATAAAATTTTTGTATCTAAATATTATGATTTAATCTTTATAAAATTGGACAAAACAACACGAAAATGACGAATTCAATAACATAAAAAAACAGGTGGTACCTAGGTGCATAACACATGGCTATTTTATTAAGCCATATTCCATTGTTCGACATTTTTGGGGGTGATTAAATTTTCCGTTTATTATTAAAACTTCAATTTTTTACTTCACACAAAGTGAAAATATTTCCTTACGTCACACTAATAATCTATGGTCACGTCACAATTCCTAGTCTTGTGACACAGATGGCACATTATAATTTATTACTTGGCACATCCTGAAACATCCTATAACTGGCACACACATACACAATCAGCCGACCACTTGCATTGTCGTCGAATTTTCCCCTCACCCACGTGGCTAACCATGTCATTATTTCCATTACGCCATGAAGTCAAATGTCACGCCTCCGCCCCTCCCCCCCTCGTCTTATATAAGCCTGAAATCGAGCTGTCATCTCTATGTCGTTGTTAATATATATATTTTTTTTTAATGTCGCAAATTCTTTTCACGTTTGTTGTTTGTTTTATTTTGTTTGTGGTCTCCCCTTCATGAAGTGACGTCACTATATCCGAGACCCAATCTTCTTTGAATCTATTGATCAACTTTATCTTATAATCTCCCCCTTAGATTTTTTTTTTCTCTCTTCTAAATTTCTTTTTGTTTTTGGTTTTAACAAAAAAAAAAAAGTTGAAACATGAACAAAAGCAAGCATTGATTAGAGATGTGGATTCATTTATGAAGATGTAGCTTTTTTGTTGGTGTTTGTTGTTTTTTTGTTGTCGGTGCTTTTGTTTGTCATTTAAAATGTCAAGATGTCTTACAGTTGAACCTGTATTGTATTGAAACGGAGACAAAAGGAGACTTGGAAGCCATTGTCCCGCTGATAATAATCAACTCTTTGGCCAACGCTGTCATCTGATCTATAAATAGAGTATTATGGTTCAGTCGGTTCACTTAAGGGGCCAGGATGTTAAGAATTAACACTAAAAGCTAATGTTTTTTGTTTTTTTTTCAAGCAGAATGTAAACTTTGTAAAGGAGAAAATTTTTTTTAGAAAAATCTAAACACTGAAAGCCAACATTTTGTAAGAGAAGGAAAACCACTGACAGCCAACTTTTTAAAAAGCAAAATGTAAATACTAAAAAGCCAACGTTTTTGTAGCCGAATGCAATTTTTTAAAGTTATATTATTTTTTAAATGTAAACCGAAAAAAAATTAATAACAGTGATTTTTTAAAAAGATTGTAAACTTAAAAAACCCAAACTTTTTAGCAGAATAAATGTCTTAATAAAACAAACTTTTCTTAGCAAAATATAGCGCCCCCCCCCCAAATTTTGTATTTATTTTTCTATCAAAATTTCTACATTAAAAAATCAACTTTCGTTTTTATTAGAATTTTTAGATTTTAAAATCAATTAAGTTTCAAACAAAATATAATGCTGAAAACATGTAAACATGAAAAATTAATTTTTGATTGGAATATAAACCTGAAAAATCAGCTTTGGTAAACATTGTGCTCATTTAATAATATTATTGTTTAAACAGTACCAGAATTACTTCAAACTTTTTAACTTTATTAAAAATACGTATCATTTATAAAAAGTGTGATGTACTATTGTCTAATGTCAGTCAACACTTTTCCTATCTTGAACCATCTGTATGACCCGCTGAGAACCGAGTTACTGCACCAACCCAACCTGAAAAGAATTCCCCATCACAAACCTTAAAACAGCAACAGCATGTCTATAATATAAAATTATGTTACAGACGTTCCTTCTACAGAGTAAATTATTTCTTCCCTTGCCAAAACCCCCCGGAGCGCTGTAGGGATTCGACTTTAACAGGTTTCGTACCTGCGTCGTCCTGTCGACAGACCTGTCTGCTAACCACAGGACCAGTCGGCCACCTGATTAATAAAGAAACTGTATCTTATCTTCTCATATTGCTTTAAACAAATATATTTTCGTATCTTATCTAAACCTTATAGTATTTTGTCTTATATTAACAAATGTTATCTTATATGGCGTATTAATTCAGTTATAACCCAAGATAACGGCGACAGACAATAACAACAATCACGATTGCATACTTTCCGTTCGGTGTTTCCGCCCTCTGTCTTGCTTTCGTCATTGATTCTAATTTACGCGCATCGCGGACAAACAAACGAACACACAGAAAGACGAAGAATTTCTATCAATCCATATTTATCGATCTTATGTCATCCTGAGAACCGCTCCCCTCACTAGGTAAGGTAAATATACCATTAGATGAGCTGTCCAGTTGGTCAATAACTCGAAAACAAAAAATGTTCAAGCGTTCGCCAGTAGGTCAGTAAATACAGAATGCTCGATATTTTAGTAATGTACAAGTGGGGAACAAAGCTGGTTGGACAGTGAATATAACGTTCAAATAGATGTATGGTTGGTCAGTGAAATATAACGTTAGATTAGATGTATGGTTGTTGCGTGAATATAAAGTTCGAATAGCTGTATGACTGGTCAGTTAAATATAACGTTATAATGGATGTATGATAGGTCAGTGAAATATAACGTTATAATGGATGTACCTATGGTTGTTAGTGAAATATAACGTTATAACGGATGTATGATAGATAATAAAAATATAACATTAGTGTAGATGTATGATAGGTCATTGACATTTAACGTTATAATGGATGTATGATAGGTCAGTGAAACATAACGTTATAATAGATGTATGGTTGATCAGTGAAATAAAACGGTATAATGGATTTATGATAGGTCAGTAAAATATAACGTTAGAATGGATTTATGATAGGTCAGTGAAATATAACGTTAGAATGGATTTATGATAGGTCAGTGAAATATAACGTTAGAATGGATTTATGATAGGTCAGTGAAACATAACTTAAGTGTAACTGCACAGAAGTTCTTTAAAATATAACTTTAGAATAGCTGTATAGTATGTTAGTAAAATATAACTGGTACAGCTGCCCAATTAGGTCAGTGAAATATAAGTCTAAAATAACCAACTAGTAAACACAAAAGGTTATCCAAAGCAGCCAGTAGGTCAGTAAAGAAACCGTTAGATTGGCTCCAGTCTGTTCCAAGCATTGACTTTAATAGCAAAGGGGACTAACTCTTTTCCGTTCTTCCCACTAACCCATCCGAAGTAAATTTGCGTAAAATCATTAGGTTTGGTGTGACGAGGTCAAAGAGGTCGCCCAGTTAGAAAAAGGCCAACTATAAATGAACTCAAGCACACACTAAGTCACTTAAAGGAACAGCTCATTCTGAGACTACGTTTTTTTTTTTTTTTTTTTTTTTTTTTTTTTTTTTTTTTTTTTTTTTTTTTTTTTTACTAATGTCTAGTGTAAGACCTATTACTATTTAAGTTGATAAATCAAATGAAATGAAGTGGGTTTGTTGGTATAGGGTCTAGCATTTTAGAAGAAAATTATAATTCTGGAAATGTTGGATATATTTTTTGAAATAAATCTTTCATGGGTTAGACTGCATAAGTACAATTTAGTTCAAAGTAATAAATTTGATAGAAAGAAATATATGAAGTGTCGGAAATGTAGACTCTATGGTAGGGGTCGGCAACCTACGGCACGCGTGCCAAACTTGGCAGATATTTTCAATGCCTCCCGAAAATGGTATTTAAATCTCTTTTACAAGAAATTGAGTGCTAAAGCAGGGTGACTTTAAGGCTGTTGGCACGCTGAATGAATTAGAAATCCCACTTTGGCACACTATTACCAAAAGTTTGCTGATCCCTGCTCTAAAGTATGAACATGTTTTTCATGGTAGGTCTTATATACGACGTTGCTTTTATCCAGAGGATTGTTCCGATAAGGGTTTTATATAGGTCAGTGGTGTTTCTAACCAGTGTTTTCTTCTTCCTATTACTGTGGGGACCCCGTTAGGCCCGAGGAAAGAAGTCCACAATTTAACTACATATACAATTTCATAACATCACAAACAAGAATTACAAACTGAAGACATAGTTTCACTTGAGGTATTTAGTCCGAACCCTTCAGTGAAGATTTGAAAGCCGGTACAGAGGGGGCAGTGATGGAGGCTTGGTTCAGTGTGTGTCGACAGAGTCTAATGGCTGACGGAAAACTGATCCCAAACTATGACAGAAGACGTGTAATATTGAGACTAATGATCACTTAGTCTCTCATTGCAAAGCCTTACTCACCTACTCGTTGATCAACCCATTTTCTAATCAGTAACCCAGCCATAGCAGTAGATTTCTAAATGGCACAGAGAAGTAAGGCCAAGACAAAATTCACACTCCAAGCCCCAGAGGAGAGAAGCCCCATAAGATGACGGCGCTGTGTTAGATTGCTCCATATGAGAAACAAGGTGTGGGAGCATCAGAAAATGGACAACCAATTCAAACACACACAAAAGGCTCCCTTTTATTGAAACTGGTAGAAGGCAGACGAAGAATAAGCAGTTTCGTTGGGGAGAGATGACTCATTGAATCAATGCTAGTGGATCATCAGTTCAATACAACGGGCCAACATAGCTGAAGCCATTGATGCAATGAACGATGCAAAAGAATCATTCAGAAAACAACAATAATCGACTCAGTTTGCGAATCACTTGATTTATTTAAATGAAAACAATTGACTTTGTTTGCATGAACGCTAACCTGATTACCTGGTGTGACTGGTAGACCACTTGTTGCACGTTCAATCAGCGGCAATTAAGGGAGGGATTGCGTGGCCAGATAAACTCTCAGTGTCGTTTTCCCCCGCCCCCCTCCACTTTGAGATTCCTATCATGGCTTGGTGGACCCCTGGGATTGGAACTTGCGACCATCGGTATCGACTAGGCCCCGCTGACCCACAGCTAACAAAATACAATTTTTTTAAAAAATTTACGACTATATTTAAAATAAAAAAAAACATCAACGGAAATATGAAAAAGTCTATATATCGTACTATAAGTGTACATTGGCCAGAATCGGCTACAATATTGTAGCATTATTTATATCTCCAAAAATGGAGTTTATTCATTGAAATTGCATAACATTTTCATTTTCAAATTTCATTTGAATTTTAACTAAGGGGAAAGGAAAGAAGAAAAATGTGTACATTTTTTACATAACAAAAGGGATAGAAGACAGTAAGGAAATTTATTAAAATCATTTTCCTTATTGGGAAATAGAGAAAAATTTCTAAGCGTAAGTACATATTCATATTATATCATTTTACATATAGAGAGGATAGAAGAGCATGATTTTTATTTTTACACATCCAAAGGATAGAAGACAAATGTGGAGTGTTTTGATTTATTTCTTTTTATAACAAGTTTCCAACTTAAAAAAGGGACTCTTTTGTTTTAATATACTGTTTTCAAATGGGTAGGAAGAAAAGGAGACATTTAATTTCAAACTTTTAACAATTCCAAAGGATAGAAGACTGGTAGACATTTTAAAATCATTTATTCATCGCTTTATTTATTTAAAGGGATTGTAAAGGAAGGAGTAGTGTTTTGCTTGGCGCGCGATGTTCCCCTTACATCACTATCCCTTATAGTTGGAACAGTGTGTTATAAGTTGACTGGAATTGAATTGAATTGTTGAATTTCCGGCTCATCAACATCGAAGGTTATATAGGGCCTTTTTGATAACGTTGTTGTCATTTTTCTCTTGTATCCATTTTATTGTTCTTATATCTTTAGATTCTGTTGTACAGTTGTATGTCTTTAATATAGTTTATTATATGTTTTGGTTTAATTTTGCTGAAAAGTTCATGAAGAGTTCTACAGTAATAGAATTTACGTCGAATGTCATCAAATGTATTACATTCCAACAAAATGTGAGACACTGTTAAGTTGGCATTGTAGAAAGCACACATTGGGGCCATTTCTCGTTTTAGGATAAACGAATGTGTTAGTTTCGTATGTCCTGTATGTAGTCTGCAGAGAATAACTGCGTCCTTTCGAACAAGTTGGCCTGTATCATGCCAGGTTTTTGAATTTTCCAAATACTGCAGTTTATTGCATTCGGTTTTCAAGAAGTTAGTCCATGTTTGTCTTTCATGTTTAATTATTAAAGGTTTCAAGTCTCGATATGGTATTGGGATAATACTCTCTGATAACAACAGGGTGGCTTAAGCCTCTCTGTCAGCTTTTTCATTTCCATCTATCCCTGCATGACCAGGAACCCAACAGAAAACGACACGTTTGCCTCTTTCATATATTGATTGGTATTTTGTCAAAATGTCCAAGGCAGATATATTCCTGGTATTACAGTTTCCCATAGCAGTAAGACAAGATAACGAATTGGATAAAATAACAACATTTTTGTTTTCTGATTCCTCTGCAATGTCTAATGCCAGGCATATTGCTAAAGCCTCTGCAGTATTTATTGAGATACTGGAATTATATTTTCTTTTTTTACTTTTATTTGAGGTAAGAGCAACCGAAGATGTCGCTGTATCATTTTTCGATCCGTCTGTGTATATTTGTACATAATTTGGGTATTTTTGTATCACTTCTTGGAACATATCCATGCAAGGATCCTTTTTATTTCTATGGTTTAATTCTAAGTTTATAGGCGGGATTTCAAAAAGCCATGGTGGAGTTTTTGGAATATAATATCTTTTTATAAATCTAAATTCAATTTTAGTTTCGATCATTTCTTTTTCAATTCTAAGTCCAAAAGTTGGTGTGGACTCTGACACTGGTATAGTCCAGACTTCAATCGTGTATGGTGTAGTTTAAGGGAAAGGAAAGGAGGAGGAAAGAGAAGTGTGAGTGAGAGAGACAAAGTAAAAAAGGGGGTAAGGTGGGAGTGTTTTTACTACGGTTCAGCGAACTATAGTAAGAATCGGAGGTTAAAGGAAGGGGTGGGCGCTGGGAACAAAGGGGAAGGGGGAGGGGGGATGGATACGTGACTGTCGTCTTGAGACGGGGTTTTCAACAGGGGCGACTATCGCTATGAAAGACCATTTTCGAACCTTAAGAATTTTGCCTCTTAGCTACAGTGGAACATAGTATGATATGGCATACGTTATGGAATCACGTGTTGTAATACAATATTATCATGTATATTATTGTCTATGAATATATATAGTATATGTTAAAGTGTGTATGTACAACCAAATGCGAGCTGAGATTTAAATTAAATTATACAAAAGTGGACTTCAAATTAAATTAAAAAACCACTTATTACAATAGGTTTTATGCTAAAAGGAGCCACGATTAGTGGTTTATAACAGAAATACAATGCAAGGCAAGAGTTATTAAACTTTGTAATTGTGTTAGTTACAGGTTTAATGGGAAAGCATGGGGGTGTGTGCTCCCGAGTTTATCCCGTGCGTGACCTGGCAGTCGGTGTGTCGCTGGATAACGTAAGTCGTTACCGTGTCTGGTGGCTTTGTTTTTTTATACTTGTTGCTTTAGACGAAAGTTTTGTTAAACGTCTAAAAATAGATGTTAATAAATGTTTTGTCCTGTATTGGCTGTTCTGTTAGGTTAAATTTATTATATTTAAAAGTGTCGTTCAGAGGGTTTAAAGATTAATTTGGGAGGGGGGGGGGAGATGGGGGGGGGGGGGTCATTTTATGGGTTAAGTTGCATTTATTTATTTGTCCAAATCTATTTCAAGGGGTGGAGTTTCGTCTGGGTCTTTTTCATCATCGATGTCTTCTGCAGATTGCGGGGGGTTCCTTCCGGTTGCTTCATGGTAACTCGTGAAGAGGTGGTAACCAGGTTCAGTAATATTCAGTGTTGGATCCGCCTCTCATTTCAAGCCCTGTGTATAAGGTTTCCCCGTATTCATCCATACATGCCTGCGAGCGGGGGTATAGTGGGGAAGGGACCCTTTGAAAAGGGCGTTTTGTTTTGGTGTGTTTCCCGACGGGGGTTATAGTTTCACGAGGTGTTTCAAGTGTACCTTTCTGTGTAGGAGGGGAGGCGTCTTGTTCATGGGCCTTAGGGTTTCTGGCGGTTTCCTCGCCCTGGTGGTCGAGAAGGGCGTCCTCCGAAGCCTCTGTCCATGAACCGGAGTGGGTCACAGGAGAGGGGGGAGGGGCCGTGGAGGTCGCTACGGTGGCTTCCTCATGGAAACCTTCTGTGCGATCAGGATCTCCGCATGTGAACCCATCGATCTACGGGCGTTTCTTCTTCGGTGGGCGTATGCCTCTGGAGGTCTCCGTGTCCTTCTGAGGTGGAGGTTCTTCTTGGTGGCTGGGTGGACGGATTTCTGTGGGATTGGGAGGTGCGTGTGGGGGATCGCCCTGTTGGTTGAGAGGGTGAGTTGCAAGAGAGGTGGGGATTAAATGGATTGCCCCAGTACTCTCCGCCTGTCTACTAGGTTCTACCGGTGCAGCAGGAGGCGGCGGTGGAGGGTGTGTTGGAATGTCAGATGTAGGGGGCTGGGTTTTGATGCCCATCAGTGGTCGAGGGGCACCCTGAGGGCGGGCTGCTGCCGTGGCGTAGGTCCTTCTGGCCGCCTGTGGACATTGGTTTGGCCAGTGGGTCTCCAGTCCACACCGGTAGCACTTCTGGCGTCTACCGGGGACTGTCACCAGGGCTCTATATACTCGGGGGTCCCCGTCGTATTCGATTGTTGCATAGTGTGGGATCTCGCGGTCCTTCCTTGGCCTTATCTGTGCCGCCCACTTATCAGAGGGAGCATTTTTTGGTCTTGTAACTTGAAAGTCGGTTCTGCGAGATCGCGGAAGATTTTTTTTTTACAAAATCCTCTTTTATCTCCGCAGAAAGCCAATGCAGAGTGATCCATAGAAGGTCGGGCTGGTGGGCCTTTGCTCTTATTGAGAACAATTCTTTATTCCCGAAATCTTTATTTATTATTCGGTTTCTTATTTCCAAGGTAGTCTTTAGGTACCATATATTAGGGTTTTCATAACGGTACAGGGCTTCCACGTCTTAAGTTTTTAGACCGATTGTGGATATAACTTGTGCCATATAACTTAGGCGCGTGGCATTCGCCCCTGAAAGTTGTAGTGTCAAAGTGTCTGGTCCGTGAGTACGGCCTGCACTTAAGTCTTCTGATTTAGCTTTGTAATGTGTCGTCGGGGGGAGAGGAGGGACGGTTTGCCATGGTCGAGCACGGAGAAAAACAAGTGGAAAGCACACTTACACCTCTGCTATGACAACTAGGATCGCTCAGCGTGTTGCCCTGTGCGGTTCCTGTTGGGTGGCGTCTCTCGATCTTCGACAGCAAGTGACGTCACTCGCCGGGGTTCCGGTTGCTGGTCTCCGGAGGGTGGGTGTGGTGCCTCTGCACTCGGGAGGTGTTGCTGCTGGTCAGGCAGGGCTTCCGACCATGGGTGGCCACGTGTTGATCGACAGGTGCGTCTTCGAGGGGACGACCAAGGTTGGCCACGTTAATCGGCAAAGGTTTCCAAGGGGACGACCAGGGTTGGCCACGTGTTAGGTCTGCCGTTCACCGGCCTTTTTAAACATTAGCTAATATATTATTACTGATGAATATCGGATTTCATATACGGAAAGAAATCAAAGTCTTTAAACCTTAAAAATAAGGCTTTTCAGAAATTTGAGTAGTAAAAACATATACTATTGGGTATTGGGAATAGTTTTCAACTAGCAATAACCACGTCTCGGTAAAGCCTCATTGACTATGGTACCGCCACTGCGCAAACTGATTTACTCTATTATTTTAACCAGAAAATATAAACCCAGACATTATTGTAGCATTATTTATATCTCCAAAAATGGGAGATACCTTTACTTTCTTTTTTTACGGTTACTTTTTTTTTTTTATATTTCCTTTAGGAGGCGCGGCGGAGTATGATCTCCTTGCCCCTCCTTTGGGCCTACTAGGCATCGTATAGTTTTTGAGTGCCGTAGCTCGGGGGGTGGGGTAACTCAGACCTCCTACACAGTTGTGAAAAATCTAATCGCACAAGGCGGAGAAGATCTACACATTGTGTGAGGAAGCCAGAGTGATCGAACTTAGCCAAAAGGCCGAGCGGTTACAATTGTTTACAGAAAGATCAAAGTGTCACTAATTAATACATATCATTGGAATTAATATATAAATAAAAAAATCTAATAATTTTATGTAATGTTTATAAATGTACATATAAATGTATATATAAATTTATTAGTCAAATCATATTTATATAATTTTTATAAATCGTTTTAGTTTCTTAAAATTTAAACTAGAAATCTAAAAAATAATCTATTTATTATTTTTAAAAAAAAAGGTAGGAAAGATTTTTTGAAGTATTAACACAAAGCAAAAGGGGTTTATTATCTCCCTTTAATTACATTTCCATTTCCAAATTAGGCACTCTAGTGATGCCAAACAAGTTATGTTTTGCAATATAACTAATTACCTATGGTTTTTATTTCAAGAGTAACTTAGTTGTATACAATTAATTCACGTTTAACGGTTGTAAATTAACATTCCCAGCATTAATTGTTTAATTTAAAAGGCGGTTATTTTTAAATCATTTATAATTAAAACAATTACATAAAATAATACTAGTATATAAGCCTCGTACATTTATTAACCTAATAAAACAAATAAAAAAATTGTTTTTTAATTAATTATATTTCTAATTTAGAAATACAACAGACAAAAAATCTGTTACAATGCTCAGATAAACATAAGGACAAAACCACTTTCCTTAGCACTCAATTTCTAATAGAAGATACATGTACTTGAATAGTTTTTTTAGGAGTCTTTCGCGTGCCAGTGAAAATCGTTCTGCGTGCCAAGTCTGGAATGCGTTCCGTAGGTTGCCGAACCATGTCTTATGCGACAAACAATGCATATAAGTACTCTTTCTTCCCCAGTAGCATCCGGACATGGAATGGGTTGCCTGAACAAATTAGGAAAACCAGTAAAAACATCAATCATTTATAACACTGATCAAAATGCAAGACTAGACTCCAACCACGGATAAACGTAAAACGCAATATCTTATGTGTAGAAGGAGCGTCTGAAACATATAAGATGTCTGTAACGTATAAGTCTGTAGCATATAAGATAAGCAAAGGAAACTTCACTTCTCTACGTTTATATTATTTTACTTAGAAGCTTAATTCATAGAGTGATATTTTTTTTCATGAGTTCCACGTGAGATCTAAAGAGCGGGTTTTCTAATTAAGTTCCAACACTCAACAAACCTCTCCTTATGAACACAGGCCAGCTTTATTCACTGAAACTAATTTCTAATATCAGAATATGTGTCTGTGTGTTAGACAGATAGACAGAAACAGAAAGAGAGAGAGAGAGAGAGAGATAGTTAGAAAGAGGCGGGAGGTAGGGAGGGAGTAGAGTGCTTAGGTAATAAAATCCTATCGGCCCCCAGAAGTGAAGAGCACCAACAATGGACTACTTGTAAGGAAGTCTGTTGACACTCTTAGGCACTTTGAGAGATGTGTCAGAGTTCAAAGTTCAAACCATCAAGTTCTTTCTTCGCATCACTTTTATGAGATTTAATATTTCGAGAGTTGAATTATGAACTTGAAAAAAAACAACAACACAACAACATAAGCTTATAATGTCTAGAGCAGGAGTCGGCAATCTACGGCACGCGTGCCAGACTTGACACACCGAGTGGTTTTCAATGGCACGCTGAAAAGGCCTTAAAAGTCTATTCAAAGTCTCTTCTAATTTAGTGTAACAGCAGGGTGACATTTAGGCTGTTGGCACGCTGAATAAATTAGAAATCATACTATGGCACACTGTTATCAAAAGGTTGCCGACCTTTGGTCTAGAGAAAAGAGAGAAAACCATTAGAAACAATATAGCTAAGATGTTTTGTTAAAATGATAATAGTTTATAACTAAAATAGATGTCAGATAATTCTCAAGTCTTTCAAAAGTTGATAATATTGCCAAGACCTATACAAATACAAGGACTCACAACTTTGCAATGGAAAAAAGTAAAATTTTCTCGTCGGACCAAATTCATCCATAGCCTAGGGCCGATGTAGCATCGTTCAACAGCGTACTTTTTGTTCACAGCATACTAGGAGATCGTGTGGCCAGCACAACACCCAGCCGTATTTACTTTTCCCAAAACTGATGTCATGCATCACTCAGAGCTGTGGTTAGATTCATGGACCCACCAGAGCTGCGAGTAGACACAGGGAATCAGGACTGCCGCTCGGCCACCATGCGCCCCCCCCCCCACATAATGATTACGACTTAGTTGTCCAACCTTGTGCACTATAAGGTGTTTTGTTACTTTATTAAACACTAGATTTGTCTCTGACATTAAAAAACATATCTTCATACACTTATAGCAATTAATCTACTACTGTACAGAATATAGAAAGAAAAATGAACTGTTGACTTTAAAACTAAGAGATCAATTCACAATTAATAGATGGCCTCTGGATGTGACGTATCAATGAATAGATGGCCTCTGGATGTGACGTATCAATGAATAGATGGCCTCTGGATGTGACGTATCAATGAATAGATGGCCTCTGGATGTGACGTATTAAGGTCATTTTCCCTTCAGCACTACAGGTATTATTTTTATATTTTATATAATGTGTCAGAATGTCCCGGAATGGAAGTGGGAAGACAAGCACCAAGTATGTTACGCCCATTGACCAAAAGTTATACAAATTAGGCACTGACTTCCGGTAGGGAACGTACAAACATCCAATTGTACACGGCTTATCACCACATGGCATTTTGGTTATAAGATATATAAAAAAAATATTTTTCATTTGGTAGAATGAAGCAAATATTTCTGCACAATTAAGAAACCCCCTTGTTTTGTAATTATGATAAAAACATTTAATGTTGTATGTTCGGCGTTTAAAAAATATGTTACGGTTCAGTGAAATACAAATATACTCTACACTATATACGTTACGACCAGAAGTCATGCGCCATTGTTCACAAACATTGTTTAACGGCTTTTATGCGGCCATCTATGTATTCATTGTCATAGTCGAGCAATGGCGTCTCTACAAACATAACTTACGAATTACGCCTTACGTCGAATACAAACACACGAGTTATATTTTACGTTTAAAAAGACACACCAGTTAGTCCAACGTCGAATACGAACACCAATCTTTAAGCCTACACGAAATGGCTGTAAAATATAATGTTTACCTAAGCTAAAGTTGAAAACTTTCATGGCTATTTTTAGAAAGAAAAAACAACATTTCCTTACTATTATGAAAATTAATTTTAGTGAAGAAAATCTATTCAATAAGAGCACATTTGATATTTTGTTTAAATCCTGTCCGAACTCAGCCGAGCGACAAAAAAACACAGAATTCCGGACTAAATATTATTTCATATCTTAGTAGCGTCTCACAGACCACACGAAAAAATTTTGTCACGTAGAACAACCCTCGGGGGTTTTCTGGTACTTGCTTGTTCTATTTTTCATATACATAATTAAAAAAAAATAATTAAATTTGGAAGAGAAATGAAATTTTAATGATAGAGAAATTAATGAATGCTAGAGAAAGTGTCTTTCTCTTCTTTTTTTTTTTAAAGTGGAAATAATGCTAATGAAAGTTACTATCAGAGAAAGTAAACGTAAGGGGGGGGGGAATGGGGTCTCAGAGAAAATAATTTCTTAGTAGATAACATAAGAGAAAATAATGTGGAGAAAAAAAGTTATATCAATTACAGAGAGACGTGCTTTTAATTTTTTTTTAATGAAAGAAATTAATTTGTGGTATGTAAAATGAAACGGGAAAGGGAGATCACTGAATGTGTTTTTAGAAAAACTACTAATACCTAAAAAAAGTTATGCCTTTAAAGTAGTAAAGTACCCGTCGGATCGAATCCGGTAAAGCAGAGCTCACTCACCAGTTTCTGTGGCCACGGCATACTAGGTGATTGTGTGGCCAGCACTATGCACAGCCGTCTTTACTTTACCACAACTGAGGTCAGGTACCCATCAGAGGTGGGTAGACTGCTCCAGGATTCGATCCCGGGACCTTCGGAACACCAGCCGAACGCGCTGACGCACGGCTACCGTGCCCCCAATGCCTTTCTTGTACTGTATAAAAATTTCTGCCTTTAACTTAAACACTAATACACTAAAAAGATCATAGACTATAATATACATGGACCGCTTGCTTTAGTATTTCTGCTATATGATGACTTGAAACACTGATTTTCGGAATTCCCGATTCTAAATAAAGTATTTGCTATACAGGACAGAAAGTTATTGAAATACAAGTTCCGTTTTATTTAATCGCTTTGATTTTCTCAATGAAAAATTAAAATCGAAAGTTGTACAGTGCGGAAACATTTAAAGATCAGTGTTGTGTGCGCACGGAAAAAAAGAACAAAAGCTCTAAAAATAGAGCAGGCGGTCCATCTTATTATAGTCAATGATAATAGGATTAATAGGCCCACAAGTATTCATTTAAAGTCGAAAAACATGCGAGTTATAATAAACGGAACATGTATGACAATTACTTTATTTAGAATCGGGCATTGCAAAAAAAGAAGATAATAGCATAAAAAACTAAAGCAAGCTGTCCATGTATATTATAGTCTATGATAATAGCATAAAAAACTAAAGCAAGCGGTCCATGTATATTATAGTCTATGATAATAGCATAAAAAACTAAAGCAAGCGGTCCATGTATATTATAGTCTATGATAATAGCATAAAAAACTAAAGCAAGCGGTCCATGTATATTATAGTCTATGATAATAGCATAAAAAACTAAAGCAAGCGGTCCATGTATATTATAGTCTATGATAATAGCATAAAAAACTAAAGCAAGCGGTCCATGTATATTATAGTCTATGATAATAGCATAAAAAACTAAAGCAAGCGGTCCATGTATATTATAGTCTATGAAAAGATCGTTACAAAAAAATATATATTTAGAATAATACTGCTTTTAAAATATATATGCTTAAAAAGAGTAATTAACAAAAAAATGTAATGCCTAAATAAAGTTGTACCTAAGAAAGTAATACCCAAAAACGTAATGCCTTAAAAGAAATAATGTCTAAGAAAGCAATGACTAGAACAAAACAGTATTAATGCCCCCTCCCCCCAACCCCAGCCCTTACAAAAAAAGTAAATTCTTCATCAACATCAAAATGAAACAAAACAAAATTCTTCAAAATTGTTGGGACTTTCAGGCAGGGGAAAAAAAAATCTAATCGATACAATTTTAGAACTTTTACGATTCCGAAGCCAGGAAGAAAAGTAAATGTCCGTAAAATTGAAGCTTGTTGGGAGGGAAATGTACAGTTTTTATGTTGGTTTAGATAACTGTATAGGCCGGAAGGTTGGGTAGAATTTGTTGACATTGGGATGGAGAGAAGAAAAAAAAATGTTGGAATGGAAGAACAATATAATGCATTTAGACAGATTCCTTAAAAAAACATTGAATTTCACTATTTATATATCTGCTAAGCTTTATATAACTATTTATGTATTTACGTACTTATGTATTTATGTATTTATTCATTTATGCATTTATGTGTTATGTATTTATGTATTTATGTATTTATGTATTTATGTATTTATCTATTTATCAATTTATCTATTTATCTATTTATCTATTTATCTATTATCTATTTATCTATTTATCTATTTATGTATTTATCTATTTATCTATTTATCTATTTATCTATTTATCTATTTATCTATTTATCTATTTATCTATTTATCTATTTATCTATTTATCTATTTATCTATTTATCGATTTATCTATTTATCGATTTATCGATTTATCTATTTATCTATTTTTCTACTTATTTTTAAAATTATTTATTTTTCAATTTATTGTCATCGGTCTGTCTGATTGTCTATCTATCTAACATTTTATGTTAACATGTTTAATTTGCCATTTAATACGGTATACAAATGTGACTGTGCTGATAGGTATTTAATATAACTAATTAAAATCATAAAAATGAATTGAATAAATTTAAAAACAAATGTGGGAATAAAATAAAAACTAAATCAAAACACATTAAACACGCACAGAGTAACTTCTAAACTTCGTCCTACAGATTGCGTTTTTATTTGCATCTTAAACCAAACTTATACGCAAAAAAACAGTAAACGTAAAACTATGATATATTAAACAGCTCTATTCGACGCGTTTATAAAAATTTAAATATGGTTTTTATTTTTAAAATATTTTTTTACGACAAAAGGATCAATGACAGAATATTAAATTTGAGATTATTCATGTAAAAAAAAAAGCCCAAATAAACTTTAAAATACATATCTAAAATAATACTTTACAGACTGTTAACAATTGTAATGGAGTAGTGGATGAGAATGATCCAGTCCATTATTAAATCAAACCCTAAGAAAATATTTTACAGTAATAGAATTCAAAGGTTTCAAATATATTTTGCTTTTTCTTTAAAGAAAGAGTCGATAATTGTCTAATAATTACTATTTTTTTTCCATAGATATTATATCATTTAACGTTAGCTGATGTTATTTCTTCTTCTTCTGTGCTTCATTTGCTATATCAAAACAAATTGTATACAATTATTTTACGAATATGACTTGTATAGTTAATATCAACAGTCTAGGGGGAAATTATTGTTAAAGTGTGCAGAAATGAAAACGATAATTATTTGTTACGGCATAGATGTGGTGACATGTGCGCTGACCATAAAGTATTTTTTTTTATCTCAGTAAAAAGAGTCTCTCTTCCTGGTAGAGAATTTGTTTTTAAAATACAGTAGCTTTTTTAATGGGAAAAAGGATCTGATATGATGAAATGAACTATTTAGGTCTAGACAACTAGACAAGATAAAAAAAAAGTCACGTGATTTACTGCACTTGTTTTAGAACACTAGAAATTAAAAACACACTTTTTTCGATTATTTTAATGGTAAATGTAGAGTGCATACGAAGTCTTTGTTATGAATAGCGCTATATAAATTTTAATATGTAATTTGTAAAAAAAAAATGTAATTTGTAGATAAATTTTGCTAATAGTGACACAATTTGGATTATAAATAGAAATTAAAATTTTTTATTGTTTGTAAAGTTACGCTATTGTATATTTTTATATGATCCATTAAATAAGTCATTGCATAAAACAAGGTACCATTTTATATATTGCTAATTAACTCTGCGCTTAATAATATCTTTACTATCTGGTACTGGCATTTTTTGGCCTAGCTACAGAGTCAATTGTTGCGCATGCGATTATTGTAAGAGGCAAAAGACACTACAAATACTTCTAGAGCCTTGTAAATGTAAATTATAGTACTGCATTTTTTTTTACACAATCAGTAGGTCGTACTTAGGGAAAATTTACACCAATATCAGTCTACATATTTAAAAATAATTAAGTTTAAGTTTGTGGAAAAATTATATATTATACCTATATAGCAACTGAAAATTATCAGTAAAGTTAAGTGAAGCGAAGCAAATGTTTTTTCAAAGAGATATTGTAAAACAATAAACTAGTATAGCATTTTTTTTAAAGTTCTGAAAGCATAAGATCTCTATCTTCTTGGAAAAGGTCAGACATTTATTGAGTTGTTTGTCTAAGATAGGTTTGAATAATGAAAAGAATACTATTGTTTTAGTAGGTCGTCTCATCCTACTGCGTCTGTTGTCACAATCGCTCAGTCAGTGGCACGTCATAATAATGTAATTAGTTCCCTGGTAGGATTTGCCTTAAATCCCCCAATCAGCCTTGTAGTTTAGACAGCAGACCAGATGGCACTCAACGGTTCTTGTGAGAGGTGGGGAGTGCCAGGAATGTTTTTGTTTACCTTGAAACCGCCACCCTAGTACACAATTTTTACAGCAGAGAAAAAAATAATTAAACAATCCCCTAAAAAAACATATTATTTTTTTTTTAAATTCCTTAATATTTATTTCTATTTAGCATTCGGAAGATTTTTCCTTTGCCACCCCTTGAGTAATAAAAATTACAAAACACGAAGTTAATAAGCCTATAATTGGAATTATAAAATAATTTAAATATAAAATAAAAAATTATATATGAAAACCAAAAGAAACGCGTCGACTATATTGTATAAAGAGAGAAATGCATGTTTAATTCAATTACGGTGTTTATTTTTTTGTCGTGCAACAGCCCTCTGAAAATTTGTAATTTTTCCATTTTCCACCAACATAGTTACAGAAAAAATGAAGTTAATATAAAGGCACATTATATAATATACATAGATGGACATAGCGGTCTAAAACTAAATTATTATTAGCACAGCTGTTCGTATTGACTTCAAATATAATATCAAAGAATGTATGCAACGGTATGCAAAGAACTAAATAAAGGTATATAATGAAATAGAGTGAGCACAAATGTATGCACTGACCTAAATAGATGTATAGAGTGTCCTAGAACGCCTCTCTAATTAACGCAGCCAGCAGTATCGGACCTGTTCAGATTTTTATTTCCCAGCTCGATACAGCAGAATTGATCCTTGGCAAGGGAACATCCAGCCACTCTGCTGTAGTCAGATCCAGAACACAAGCTCCGTGTTAAGCGTCCTACATACTGGCTTGACCTTTTACTTGTTAGATGATGGACTGGGTCATTTTGTTTTTCGGGCTGGTCAGAGCTTGAGATGCGGACCTACTGATCTAAATAAGAATTGGGGAGGGGGGAGGCGGGTAAAGGGCTAGTCCAATGGATTAAAATATTAACGGGGAGTAACCTCTACGAAGCTCTAGCTGAAGTCTTGGGATACATTTTTGGTATATAGTTATTATATTTACAAATTATTGCACAAACGTAAAACAAAGAAACGCATTTAAATAAGAAACTATTATTCATAAGACTTTACGACATATTAGTCTAATTGTGTTTAAACACGCGTGGTGAAATATCACTAATTTGTGCCAGGCTGTATTAACACTGAAGGTTCATTACTAGCGAATATTGACATTTAACAAGAGTAACACAAATAGTTAAATCACTAAACCTAGAAACACTAGAGGACAGAAGGGCAAAGAGTGAAGTAGTAAAAATATATAGAACATTACATTCTAACCCAGAAATACAACATCATAACGATCTATTAAAATGCTCAGATAAACATTAGGACAAAGACACTTTTCTTATGCCATATTATGATGCAATGGTTACCCGACATTTAAACATGCGACAGATAAACATGCGACACTTAAACATAGACACTTAACCACACGACAGATAAACATACGGACATTTAATCACACGACATTTAAACATACGGACACTTAATCCCACGACAGATAAACATACGGACACTTAATCACACGACACTTAAACATACGGACAGTTAATCATAGTGACAGATAAACACACATTTTCACTATACCATTAAAATAAATCGGAAAATAATATAGATTATGTTGCCAATAGTAAAAAAATCGGTATAGAGGGAAGGTAAATACCTCATGGCATCAACAGGCCTACCGGGACACCTATGCCCTACGCCCACCCTTGGTTTTTCTCACTCCCATTTCATCGTTATTTATAATGACTTTAACCTTAATATTTATTTCTTTTTATTGAGTTTTTTTTTACTAGAAATCTATGTATACATACAACATTAGTTAAACAAAAAAAAAAGCGTTCAGTGTGTTATCCAGACTTTTTGCTCAGTAAAAGTCTTGCATACTATTTATGAGCAGGGCAATAGAGATTCTTCATTGGCACGCTCGGTGAAGTTAGACAAGAAAACATATACTACTTGTGCCAAGTGCCCTATTTGCGTACGGTAGTTCACAAAAAAAAAAAGAAAACATATCAGTACCATAGTCTTATACATATCCAGTGCTCAATTATAAATACTTTATTGTTCTTAATGTTTTGGTTATTAGAATTTTAAAACGTATTCATATTTTTGCATTTTTGGGAACTTAGTTATAAATAGAGTATTTTTATTCTTGCCACCATCCTTATCAAATTGATTTTAAAAGCTGTTTCTAAATAATCATTGACCAATGCAATTAAAAGCTATATGTGTCAATTCGACCCACTAGTCAGTAGATATAAGAAGTATTGTGTTGTTTTTTTTTAAATAAAAAGTGGTGTATGAGTTACATTGTAGCCGAATACAGTTAAAACACGAAGCAGGGATGGCGCTAGTGAAGACATAGGCCTATCGGATAAGTGGATTATGTAATACTGGCCGTCCGATCGCTGGTCTGGGCAGACACGCGTGAACTTCAACGTGAAGTAAGTCCCGCCCCTTCATCCGACCAGACAGTAACTAAAAAAAACTGAGGCGTCACGTTCAACAGCCCCGGCCCCTATCCCGACAGATAAACACACATTTTCACTATACCATTAAAATAAATAGAAAAATTATATAGGCCTAGATTTTGTTACAAATAGTAAAAGTAATGGGATAGGGGGAGGAAAATACCTCATGGCATCAACGGGCCTACGGAGACACCTGTGCCCTACGCCCATCATTGGTTTTCCTCACTTATAACTAAGGTATATAAGTAATCTTTCTTCCCGAGTAGCATTCGGGCATGAAGTGGAAGCCTGCAAAAACCAGGAAAAACCAAGTAACTTAACTTCATTAAAAAAAAGTAAGCAAAATGCAAGACTAGACTCAAACCGCGGATAAGTGTTCGACGCAATAATCATCTTTATAGAAAGATCGTCTTTATCATATAAGATAAAAATCAGCCTCTATGACACATTTCGAATTTATTGTCTATAGCCATTTATTTTCTTATCTTTTTTATTACATACGCTGGTCCTATACAAATCATTATTTCATCTTATGCTCCGTAGGTCTTAATCTAGTCTGGTTATTTAAGAAAAGAGGTTGCAGGCATTCATACATTCTTTGCCCATCCTAGAGCTATACAGACAGTTATACTATCATAGATTGTTTTGTTTTTTAAGCTTAAGACTTAATACTATCGACTGGACTTGTTTCAAATCTGTATTTACAAATCGTGTAAGATTAGGAACAGATTAAAACGATTCCGGAAATCAATTACGATTAGATTTAAAACTATTTCTGTATCAGAGGTGGTCTTTGAAATAAAGATTTTAAGAGTGAATTTTTCTTTACTAAAGTAGGCTTAAACGTTATACAAAATGATGAAATCTTTAATTGTTCCCAATTACAGTTCTAAAAAATTAGAAAGAAAGTAAGAAGAAAGAAAGTAACAATTTGAACATTTTTAATAGTTATTTTAGGTATTTATTTTTAATTAAAATTGTATTTACTTTTGGGTTGTCAATGTAAATAAAACAAATATTTTGAAGAATCTTATCTTGTATGTTACAGACGATTCTTCTATATAGAATATAGTTGCGTGTTTTTATCCTTATGTTTATCTGAGCATTGCAAAAGATTGTTATTGTGTGATATTTCTAAGTTAAATATTTAATGCTTTATGAATTATTACTACTTTGCTCTTTGCCCTTATAACAAAATGTTCTGTAATTTCCCATAGTTCTTAAAAAACAACAACAACAATGGTATGGAATTCAAAGGTAAAATTTGTCTGTAATCAAAGCATTGAAAAAACGTTAGGTTCCTAATTCCTAACTTCTCAAGTTCTAAACGAGGCTCTCGTCCGTTGAAGAAATAATCCGTTTCCAATGACAACGCCTTTGATTTCTCTGACCAGTGGCGTGGGCAGGACTACCTAGAAATTGTATTCCAAAATGACAAGCCGTGTAGTTCCCATAAAAAACTACCTTTAATTATCTATTGAAAGCTGGGGCAGGAATGGTTGTGTGTGTGTGTGGGGGGGGGGGGCTGCGTGTAGACATTACTGACGTTTAGTCCTACAGGATTTAAACAGAAGGCTGATTAGGCGAGAATTTTAATAAATGTACTGAGGTAGTATTCTATAACATTGTTTGTATCTATCAATCTATCCATCTATCTCTCAATCCAGTATATCTAATCTACCTTAATCAATCTTGATCTATATTTATCTATATACCTATTTATCTTTATATGTATGTATCTATTTATATCTATCTATCTATCTAACAATCTATCTAACTATCTATCTATCTAACTATCTATCTGTCTATCTAACTATCTATCTATCTATCTATCTATCTATCTATATTTCTATCTATCTATCTATCTATCTATCTATCTATCTATCTATCTAACTATCTAAATATTTATCTATTTAACTATCTATCTAACTATCTAACTAACTATTTATCGATCTATCTAACTATCTATCTATCTATCTATCTAATCTATCCACCTCTATCTATTGATTTATCTTAATCTATCTATACATTTAATTAATCAAATCTATTTATCTCTATAACTAGCTCTCTAGTTTCTAGTCTCTATCTATAACCCTATTTCCTTCTATCTCCCGCTCTACCTATCTATCAAATTCAACATTTTAAACCAATGTTTCCTGACTCGGGGCTTTAAAATCTATATGACTATTTTTGATGGGATGGTCTAAAAACTAGGACGCCCTGACAAGTTGATCGATATCGTGGAGCGTGAAGAATGTAGTTTTTATTTATTGACCACCCTTGTATTTGCAAGCAGAGAGTTAAAATTAAACACACACACACACATACACACACAAACACACATACACATAAAAATAGCATTCTTATAATATAATGTAAGAAAATATAATGGCATATTCGGGGGGGGGGGGGGGGGTAGGGGGTACATGCCCTCTTTTTTTCGGCTGGCGTAGCCGACGCCAAAGAGTTCGAATCCTGGTGACGGCTGTGGTTTTGTTCCTAGGTTTGATGGGTGTCCCTTAGTCCAGGGACGGCAAACTTTTGCTAACAGTGTGCCAAACTAGGATTTCTAAATCATTCAGAGTGCCAACAGCCTGAAAGTCAACCTGCTCTATTATACTTTTTTTTAAATTATTGTTTTATAGGACAATTTATTTAACTCCATAGCAAGACCAAGGCCACAAGCAAAGGAGGATTAATTATAGAGAAAATCGTCTTATATTTAATACAAATTAACGTGTTAGTAATTATCATCCTTTTTATTTTCCTACTTTATATCAAGTACAATATTTTAATACTAAACTTTCACATTTATGGTAATTATTAAAAACATAAAAAAATAGAATAAATTCAGAAAAGAGCTGCAAGGTTCATAACTAGTGAATATTCCCAATTAACAAGAGTAACACCATTAGTCAAATCATTAAATCTAGAAACACTAGAAGACAGAAGGGCAAAGAGTAAAGTAGTAATAATACATAAGGCATTAAACTCTAATTTAGAAATACAACCCAATAACAGCCTGTTGCAATGCTCAGATAACATAAAGACAAAAACACTTTCCTTATTATGCGAGAACAAATGCATATAAGTACTCTTTCCTTCTGAGTGGCATTCGGGCATGGAATGGGTTGCCCGAACAAACCAGGAAAACCAAGTAACTTAACATCATTTAAAACATTAAACAAATGCAAGACTAGACTCGGACCACAGATGAGCGTAGGGCGCAATAATCTTCTGTATAGAAGGCCGTCTGTAATATATAAGATAACATATTATCGAAACAGAAAATGAGGATCTAACTATCTAACACACAATATAACTAATTATAATTTGATCTCATTTTACTGAAACTTCCTTTTATCCGATTGCGTTAATTTAAACTTATTTTGTTATTAGAGTATCGTTAAAGTATTGATACGTAGTAATTATACAAACTGGGTAGTTAACGTAATGTTTAAAAATATACATACACATTCTTTAGTCATATAATATTTATATAATTTACAAATATTTTGTTACAGTCGGATCATTTGTATGTTATAAAATAAATTGTAAGCCATTTGCTATTTTATAAAAGAAACATATTAGAAATATTAGCGCAAATAAAACGGTATAATTATCTGCCTTTAACTAAAAAAAACAACTTTCAACATTTGATTCAATAGTAGTTATCTTTTGTAATATTGCAAATATTACTAATTAATTATTATTCTTTTATCTAAATCCAACTTTATGCTCTTCATTACAAGATTTAATTATTAGAGAATTAAAATTAATGTACGTTAAACAGGTGTAAATAAACCTTTTCTGCATTAATTGTTTGTCCATTTAAGGAGTTTACCTTTTAAACATTAAAAATTACAGAAATTACATAATATAATGCTATTGAAAGGGTCGCTTATAATTATTAGATTGGTAATACAAATACATTTGTTTAAGATGTTTAGAATTAAAGAAGATAAGCATAGAAACTCGTTTAAATGTAATTAGTCTGTATCAATAAATGATCACCTTGACTTGAATGCCCTGCGCTAATTGTTTAATGTCAGATACATATATTGTTACTTCTGAGAGGTCAAGTATAAGGGACCTCTTTTTATGCTTAAAACAGCTTTCGTGTGCGATAAAATCTGTTCACAAGTGTAAGTTGAACCAAAAGCTGAAAGTAGAATGCCTAACAGTTGAGAAAAGCAGATGACTTTCCTCCTTCGAGATTTTTTCCACAAATGGGCACATTTGGATGCCCACTATTTTAATGTTTAAAATTCAACCTTCTGCATTTTAAAATCGCCAATATCCCTGCACTTTAAAAAATATCTGCATCTAAGATCAAACCAGTTAGGCTTGATGTGTTATGAAAAAAATGGTTAGATAACTCCGCTTTGAGTGCTTTGATGTACTATTGAAAAAGCCCAACTACCTATCTTAATATTCGCCCTAATATAGTGATGATTTTATGCCAAAATATGTTCAGTTTCATTGCAAATCTATTCCATTGGTCCGTGTAAATGAAAGTTAAACTCACTGAAATGTGTCACTATGTCATTCAGAAACATCGGCTTCAACTGTCAGCTTTCCTTATTCAGAACCGGAAAATGTCATTTTTTTCATTAATAAAAAGACAATTCTTGGAGGTCTGTCGCGTGCCATTGAAAATCGCACTGCGTGTCAAGTTTTACACGCGTGCCTTAGGTTTCCGACCCCTGCTTTAGTCTACCCGACTCTACCGAGTACGTGAAATTAGTTAAGGTAAAGTAAAGTCGGCTGGGCATTTTGCTGGCCGCACAATGCTCTAGTACGCCTTGGCCACAGAAATTGTTGAATGCTTTGCTTCTCCAGCCCCATGGCTCAATTTGGTCCTACGGGATATCTTACTTTTTATTTCTATAACGTCATTTTATTTTCTCACACTGAAGCCAATAAAAGAGTAATGTTTATATCATTGAAATGAACTCGCCCAAATGCTCACGTCGCGTGCTGCATCATACTTAGACTGTTCCCTCGTGTCCAATACTGTATACAGGAGACGAAAGTTGGCGCCGTAAAACTACGAAGTCCAACATTCCGTTGGTGAGTTTATCCAACATTCATACACTGTAATTAAATAAATAAGCGTGTATTGCATTAAATCGGTTATAAACGTCGATCGAAAGAGCGTTGGGTTATCATTTCGAGGGTCTGTGGTTTCTAATCCTTTTAAGGGGGCTGGTATATTTTACAGGAACATTAACGGGGCGCGATCGTGAATGTACTTATTTCTGATGGGATTGCCAGACTCTTAATGTATAAAATAAATAAAGTCTCCTGGGTATTGTTTTGTAAATACAATCCCCTCGTATGTCGTGGTTACGAAAACCTTTGCGATAACATCACTATATATCTTTAATGCATGCAAAGTGAGTAAAAAAAATAAACTGAAAGTTTGCGGAGAGGGGGAGTGGAGTTGCATGAATTGCTAATATTTCAAGTATGGTACGGCATTGCTTTTGATGGCGGAAGTGACGTACATGAATATGAAATGTCCAATCAACAAGCGCTTTTAATCTTCATGGACTTTGTAGCATTAATAATGCAGGGCGTGATCAGCACACCTCTCAATGATTAATGTACCGTGACAACGTGATCTCGTGGACTGGAACACCAAACAACAAAGGCACACACAGACACACACAGACACGCACACACACTAATATACACAGGGCGAAGTGTTAGCTTGATAAAGAAAAAAACAATCCACTTCTGGGAAGTTGTGGGGACTCGACAAACGCGCCCGACCGTGGCGTCGCAATATGCTGTGTCAGGAATAATTTCATCTCGACTCACGGCTGCACACACCCAGAGTTATATTACCGGGGCCGGAACTAGAAAGTAGTAGTGAGGCCCTCTTATACTCTTTAACACTTTTGTGCAAAAATGATAAAATGTATTAATACATATTATTATACATTTTAAAGAAAACCAGCAATACTTATTAGACTAGGTCATAGTTGAAATATTAACCCTTACAGTCCCGGGCGCGTATATAGCGGAACTGAAGGCAGCATAGATAGAAGTAGGTCGGTACGGGAAGGGTTAAAACGTGGCATCAATATACTTTTTATTTTTACAATTATGTTTTAAAAACGACAAATTTTTTTTGTCCCATAGCCATTTATTAACCCTTACAGTCCCGGGCGCCTATATAGCGGAACTGAAGGCAGCATAGATAGAAGAAGGTCGCTACGGGAAGGGTTAAACAAGTGTTTGTGATAATTTAAAAACAAACATACGGACTGTAGGGCTGAAAAAAGAAATGTGAACAACTAAAGAAATGATGTTTAACTGTTTTATATTCGGACACTCTAATAAACCAATAATTGATTCCGCTTTATCTTTGCTTGAAAACCAGGACGATAATTTAAATCGAACCTTTTACTTGGCTTTAAATATTTGCTTACATTTTACAACAAAAAAATAGTATGTACATATGCTGAAGTTATCTTAAAGGTAAATAGGCATGATTATAGATGAGTAAATATGTAATGATTATTTATAAGCATATAAGTATGTTTATATATGTTAATTAGGTATGATTATATATAGGTAAACAGCTATGATTATATATCATAGTTAGGTATGTTTATAGATAGGTAAATAGCTATGATTATATATGATAATTAGGCATGATTATATTTAGTTAATTAGGCATGACTATATCTAGGTAAATAGTTATGATTATATATGATAATTAGGTATAATTATATATAGGTAAATAGGCATGATTATATATAGGTAAATAGGTATGATTTATATATTTTAATGTTGCGATAAAATAATCACCCACAGACAGGAATAGACACATACAGAGAAACACACATCCACTATATATTCAGTTTCTTTAATTAATTAAAACCGAATTATCCTACAGTACGCTTTTACGCGTAATATTCTTATACTATTGAAAATTACATCAAATGATAATTTGAACCACTTGTGTGGAGATTGGTTTCTGTCTGATGATAAATCTATTTCTGATTATTCAAAGGCATTCTTCACTAAACGCCACAATTGGAAAAGGTATGCCTCGTGAACCTGACGTGACCAATGAGCTTTGAGCTATTCTAGCGCCTTAGTCGCTTAATAATAATTTGATTGGACGGCATAGTCGGCCATTCTTTGCGGTGTATTCACACAGGCCGAAAAGGGTAAAACAATGGCGGATGAAAACAAAGTCTTGACAAAAAAAAATACAGTCCAGTAAAGAAATTAGATATAAAGGTTTATAAATAGGATACTTTTTAAACGAGCTTGATTAATGAGAGTGGATAAAACGGATGAATTATTGGATCAATGGAACGTGAGAAACGACTTAAGAAAGATTGAGGGAGGGAGAGAGAGAGAGAGAGAGAGAGAGAGAGAGAGAGAGAATTAGATGGAAATAATGCTCACCGTGGGAATTAAGAGAGGAGGCAGACAGATAAAGGGTGAGAAGATAAAAAAAGAACCCCCCCCCCCCAAAAAAAAAAAAAAATAAAAAAATAGTTGTTTCTTTCTAAAATGATTTGGCTATACCAAATATATCGGGTGACAGTTATTATAGTTATACTATAACAAACACATGAACGATGGGAAAATATGTCTAACAATTATCTTACAAAGAATATACAGATGAGAAACCCTAACAAATGAAACCTTTTACTAAATATTACCATAAGGAAGAAAACTCATCAAATAATATCGTAAGCAATAAAAAGTTATCAAACAAGATATACACAAATACACATTTTTACCAACTAAAATCTATGTAGGCCTAATAAAATATTTCATTTCAATCTTACCAAATAAAAACGTACGTAATAAAATCTTACAGTAAAATTTTACCAAATAAAACTGGTCGGATCAACTCTTTCAATAAATACTTACAAAATAAAGGAGAATGAAATAAAAGAGAATGAAATAAAAGAGAATGAAATAAAAGAGAATGAAATAAAAGAGAATGAAATAAAAGAGAATGAAATAAAAGAGAATGAAATAAAAGAGAATGAAATAAAAGAGAATGAAATAAAAGAGAATGAAATAAAAGAGAATGAAATAAAAGAGAATGAAATAAAGAGAATGAAATAAAAGAGAATGAAATAAAAGAGAATGAAATAAAAGAGAATGAAATAAAAGAGAATGAAATAAAAGAGAATGAAATAAAAGAGAATGAAATAAAAGAGAATGAAATAAAAGAGAATGAAATAAAGAGAATGAAATAAAAGAGAATGAAATAAAAGAGAATGAAATAAAAGAGAATGAAATAAAAGAGAATGAAATAAAAGAGAATGAAATAAAAGAGAATGAAATAAAGAGAATGAAATAAAAGAGAATGAAATAAAAGAGAATGAAATAAAAGAGAATGAAATAAAAGAGAATGAAATAAAGAGAATGAAATAAAAGAGAATGAAATAAAAGAGAATGAAATAAAGTCTTATGAAATACAACTTACGATATAAAATTCAATCTTACTTATAAAATTATTACCAAATAAGAATAAACCATTACCATTTTACCAAATAGAATAATGAAATAAAACAATAAGGGAGATTGTTAAGACCATTCGTCAGTTGAAGAACAAACCATTAATTCATTAATTTGAACTAAATGTCTTTTTTTATAATAGGAGATATTCAACTGAGTAGATACTTAACGGAGAGTTTATTCATTACATGCATGATTTATCTATCTATCCATCTATCTATCTATCTATCTATCTATCTATCTATCTATCTATCTATCTATCTATCTATCTATCTATCTATCTATCTATCTATCTATCTATCTATCTATCTATCTATCTATCTATCTATCTATCTATCTATCTATCTATCTATCTATCTATCTATCTATCTATCTATCTATCTATCTATCTATCTATCTATCTAGATAGAGTAGATACTTAACGGAGATTTTATTCATTACATGCATGATTTATCTATCTATCTATCTATCTATCAATCTATCCATCTATCCATCTATCTAACTATTCACCTATATATCTATGTATCCACCTATCACCCCCACATGTCTATATGTGACTGCCTATCTATATTTGATATTATCTGTTTGACTGTGTTTGTATGCATTTACGTCTGTTCTCGACTCCATTCTATCCGCTCTATCAAACCCATCTCTCAATCCATCCCACACATCAACAAATCTCTCAATCCATCCCACACATCAACAAATCTCTCAATCCATCCCACACATCAACAAATCTCTCAATCCATCCCACACATCAACAAATCTCTCAATCCATCCCACACATCAACAAATCTCTCAATCCATCCCACACATCAACAAATCTCTCAATCCATCCCACACATCAACAAATCTCTCAATCCATCCCACACATCAACAAATCTCTCAATCCATCCTACACATCAACAAATCTCTCAATCCATCCCACACATCAACAAATCTCTCAATCCATCCCACACATCAACAAATCTCTCAATCCATCCCACACATCAACAAATCTCTCAATCCATCCCACACATCAACAAATCTCTCAATCCATCCCACACATCAACAAATCTCTCAATCCATCCCACACATCAACAAATCCACCTGCGTAGGACATTGCCTTGAAGCTTTTTCATTTTGATTCTTCACCTTTAGACTTCACCAGCAACAGTCTAAATTCTCCATTGCAAAACTAAATTCTCCATTGCAAAAAACAAAACTAGAACTTTCTACAAATCAATGACGTAGCAAATTAGAACGTAACGTTTCGTCTCTCCTCTAGCCTTACTCGGCTGGAAGATCATCAGTTTAACATCAATTAAATCTAAAGACAGAAATAAACATAATTGCCTGCAATCAGACAAGCCCCATATAAGTTCATCGATATAAATCACATACACACAAACTCATAAATGCAGACACAAGTACTACACACACAAATACATAAAGAAAAACACACACACAAACATTAAACACACACAAAATAACAAAGACAAACACTTAACACATATTTACACACGTGAAGCGTTAAAAACATACAAAGTATAATATAACTTGGAATCTTACCGAATAAAGCAAATGAAATACAGTCTTATGAAATACAACTTATGATATAAAATATTACGATATAAACACAAGTACACACATAAATACATACAGATAAACACACACACCAACATTAAACACACACACGATTACAAAGACAAACGCTTAACACATATTTACACTCGTAAAGCGTTAAAAACAAACAAAGAACAATACAATTTAACTTGGAATAATTCTTCTCTAATAGATGTTTGCGGACATTGACTACAACCTGTATTAAGTTATTATTTTTTCTATAAGGATAATTAGTTAGATAGTTTAAGGAAAAGCTGAGTCCATAGAATATATTGAGTTCGGATAATGTAAGTAATTGATAGTAAAAAGGCTTAAAATAAATCAGTTGAGCTAGAGTTATGGATACAAATGTTTAATATGAATTAACCAGCTCGTAGTCGTTAAGTCACCCTGTTTTATTGTTCTATTTACAGCTGACATATTTTCCTACTAATTTTTCCCATGCCAAACTATCATCTATAGTAGCTCTCCGCAACCTTTTGATAACAGTGTAGCGAAGTAGGATTTTTAATTAATTTAGCGTGCCAACAGTGCACAAAAATCATCTTGTTCTTTTCTTTTAGAAGTAACTTGAATTGCATTTGGCGCGTGGGGATGGGGGGGGGGGATCTTCCGCGTGCAATTGATAATAGTTTTGCGTGCCATGTTTGACACGCACGCCGTAGGTTGCCTACAGCAGATCAATACCATTTTTTTTCTTCTGATTAGTAGATCTAAGAGTTATTCATGGCCAAATGCCAGACGTGTAACTTAAACTCTGTGCCTCACTCGATACATTCTTGACAAGACATGCTTATTTTCTGCTACACTTTTATATCGATAGATAAATAAATCGAATCATTTAATTTGTTGCACATTGCTAAGAAATGTTCTCCCGTTTTTTGTGATGTTGTTTTTGCCTGCAATCACAGCAGTCCCCCAATGAAAACAAACGTGTATATTGTGTCTGAGTGACAAGTTTGAACAGCGTCCGAGTGACAGGTTTGAACAGCGTACGAGTGACAGGTTTGAACAGCGTACGAGTGACAGGTTTGAACAGCGTCCGAGTGACAGTGTTGACATGTTTGCCGTGAAACTGAGTCGATAATATTCGATATCGTCATACCAGTCTTAACCCATTTCTACTAGAACAACGTGGTTTGAGACAGGGAAAGTGTGCTCTGTTGTCGTTTGTACGTACAACATCTGTTCTGCTATTAGACCACCCAGCACGGAATTTGACTAAGCCATACAAGGCAATGGCCCACGTGGAACATGGAACATCTTGCAAAAGTGCCCTTTCCACAGATAAGCCCAGAACTTTTGTCTGGCTGTAACTCTTTCCGTGCCAACACACGATATATCGTCGATTCGGTTTTCATAGCTTATTTCGTTGCTACTACCTATTAATTCGACTTTTTTGTAGACTCAAATGAACGATAACTCTTTTTACTTTCTTTCTGTTTTGTTAACTTTCGGTTTCTTAAATAATAATTCCTTTTATTTTTAATGCAATGACAGAGCAAGCAGGTACATGCCTTACAAACCCCCCACCCCCCAGTAGCGTAGCCAGGGGGACCGCTCCCCCTACGATCATTTTAAAAAAAAGGGCCTTTTCGGGGAAAAAAATTATTTAATCAATAATTTTAACAAGTCAGGAAGCAGAATTTATGCTGTTTGTAATTTTCTTTAAATTGCATTACAACAATTTAATTTATTACAATCATTTTGAATCATTCAGCGTGCCAACAGCTTGAAAGTCAAACTGATCAACTATATTATTTTTTATAAGACAATTTATTTAGTGCCGTAGCAAGACCAAGACCAAAAGAAAAAGAGCGTAATAAAGAAAATCATTAAAGCGTTTTATATTTATTAAAAAAATTGACCTGTTTGTTATTATCAGCTTTTAAAAAAAAACTTAGATATTACACAATTTCATTACTCAAATTGCACATTAATAGTTATCAACATTTGAATTCAGTTGTCATGAAATGATTCAAGTTTAATTTACAACGTTAATAAGTCTTTAATGTTTGATCTCAGAATAACTGAGATTTACACTAACATAATATTTTCACTGCAATATGTATAATTTTGCATTCATTGCAATTTTGAAGAAGAGATACGAAATAATCATACAAACTGAGTAGATATTTTAATGTTTAAAAATGTACATGTACATTCTTTAGTCATAAAATATTTATATAATTTTCAACTATCTTGTGTAATTTAATCATTGTAGAGTTATAAATTGTAAGCCATTATTTTTTTTAAAAGGGAACAAAAAAGAAACACATTAGAAATATTAATTTAAAGAAAACGGGTTTAATTATCTCCCTTCAAGTAAATTCTCCAAAGTTGATGCTAGCGATACCAAACGAGTTAATTGTTTTAATATAACTAGTGTACAGTACACTTTTAGTGTACTTCTGAAAATGCTCACCTATCTTAATTTGCCTTAAATTAGGGAAAGAGTTAAATGTTTTGAAATTGATTTTACGGAAAGATATGTCCAGTTTCAATGCAAATCCATTCCAGTTGCCCCACACTTCAATTGCTTTTGGACCCAGTCTTGTAAATGAAAATTTAACTCACTAAAATGTGTCGCCAAGTCATACAGAAACATTCGCTTCAAAAGTCAGTTCTCCTCATTCAATAACGGAATTTTTTTCCATTAAAATACATCTTAATTGCTTCCAGACAAGAAAAAAATCTATCCAAGACTTTACCTATACTTCGTATGACTTTCTTCTAGAAGAGACTTGAGAAACTATTCAATTAACTATCTTAACAATAGAGTCAATCTCAGATCGCTAGTCCAATGATGGGAACTTTGCATACAAAGATTCCTGAACTAAAACAGTCGACGTCCAGTGTGATTCCCATATAGTTTGCCATGCAGCACCCACTAATAATGCTGATAAACGTTGTTTTCACTTGCATTAAACAATATTCTTGGCGGTCTTTCGCGTGCCACTGAAAATCGTTCTGCGTGGCAAGTCTGGCACGCGTACCTTAGGTTGCCGACCCCTGCTATAGAGCATTCGCGTTGATTCTATAAATACTTTTCGATACTAGATGTTTATCCCGAAAATGAGCAGTAGATGCAATCGATTTTGCAGAAATTCCCATCATTAGATATATTAGCTGTCAGAAAAAGAATCGTGAATGGTTAAATAAAAACTGCACTATTATACAGTGTGTGTATCCTGAGGCACAGGGTTTCCTTATAACACTTGATACGTACGAATTCTTAGTTACTCTATTGGGGCCTTTTTCCTAAAATTTCGCTCCCCCCAGCGTCAAAACCTGGCTACGCCACTGCCCCCCCCCCCACACACACTATTTTGTACTGCAAGTATGTCCTTAAGCAAAAAAGTGGTTTATATATAGAACTCACTCTGACACTGGAGGGGTGAAATAGTACCATTTCCTTTATAGCGGCACCCTTTTTACTACGCCAATTAAAATTTCACACCCGTGAGCAGGTGTCTGGGATGATCATATTCCAAAAAGCCGCCACACTTTGTATAAAAGCAATAGAAAAAAAAATATCACACGTTCTTGTTGTACTAAACATTGAGCAATGAGTTGATTCGAATACAAACTTAAAACACTTCCAGGTTTTCAACAACCGTTTAAACATGTGGCAAAGTCTACATGCGATATATATGCCCCCTTGACCCATGTTTCAAGTTTTAATACAGTAATGAATTACTTCATCACATGTCTGTTGTTGTTGGTTTGTGTGTTTGTTTGTTTTCTTTTTGTTTGTTATCCATGATGAGCAATTTGAAAGATGTGCGTTGAACCGTACATCGCAAGACAATCAAGATCATTAATCATGCATGATTAAGGAAAAAAAAATCTCACTGAGATTAATCTGGCATTTTTTTTACGAACCTGTGATTTTAAAACAATTCACACACACACAATTAAACACACACACACACACACACACATACAAACACATAAACACACAGGGACACATATACAACTATAGAGTATTTACAAATACAATTCTTTTTCGTTCCATTCTTTGTTTAGCTTTTCTTTTGGTTTTGGTAAAGTATTTTCTTTTATCACTGATCGAAGGGTTTAAGTGAATAATTTTTTATTTTTTTTGCTTTGATAAACTTGGTATAAAAGCGGCCCTAAGCTTAGATTTAACGTAATCCAGTGCTAGACGTATTTTATTATGACCAATGCCGGTTCAACATTTCGTCTAACCACACAGTTGCCCGGAATCGTCCAATAGATGTAAAGCTAACATAATAAATATATAAATTGTTTAAATATAAACCAGAAATATAAAGAGAAAGAAAGGGAAAGAGAAATAGGGTTAGAGATGGAGAGAAAGAGGGAGACAGAGAAATATATAAAGAGATAGACCGAAAGAGGGGGACAAAAATAAACACAAATAATCAAAGATACTCGGGTATCAAATGCCTTGATTTTTTTCATTACCATAGGGGGCATTGATGATTCTTTGGGCAAGCCCATGGGCGCCAGAAATGATAGAGCCGGCCCTGCAAATATGAAGTACGCGTCTATATATCATGCTTACCAGTTATAAGACATTGTATCTAGTCTTACAACACAGCGGATGGAAGTATTGGCAGTAAAGATGAACGTAAAATCAATTTGTTCGCACAACTCTCTTATATCCCTCAGCAACAACTACTACACAATAGCTTAAACAAGCCAACAATGTAGCCTATCATTTTATGGTTTGTGGTTTTACATAGCTGTGGAGTAACGAATAGGGGTGGGGGCGAGGACCGGAGGGGGGATCTGTCACTACATATATTATATATTACGAAACACCAATACATCGATTGCCAGTTAATTAGTGTGACAGAGGAAGACCACGTTGTTAAAGGAATTCACCGAAAGCACACTGTATAATTATTTGTATAACATGTGCGCACACACAGATATACACGTACACACAAAACACACACATGTATAAAGCTTATAAATGTGTGTGTGCATATGTGTATGTTATTATGGCGTCAGATTCTAGATGGTTGGGGGGAGGGCGATTTAAACCATCCAAAAGATAATCAAAACAATTAAAATTAAGGGAACAATAAGAAAAGAATTAGCAATAATACGGTCACTGGTAAAATAATTATGAAGCAGTAGCGCTAATTCACACTTCAACTTTTTATTTCAACGAACATATTTTTTATGACAAATTTTGTGCCAATTATTTGTATTGTGACCTGAAAGAAGATAATAGAATGGTGGACGAGAGAGATATCTCTTAGCTCCGCCCCTTAAAATCGAAAAACAAAACACAAAAATAAAATAAAAAATGAAGCAATAAATTATAGAAACGACCTGGATGTTCGAGAGAAAAAAAGAGGAATTGACGTTAAACCAACAGAAGGACATTCTTCTTTTACAAAACAATGTATCGGAAAGTCCAGACTATATAGAAATACATCGTATAACCAAAGACTATAATAAGATGGACCGTTTGATCTATTTTTAGAGCTTATATGTTCCTTTTTTCCTTGCGCATCCAATATTAGTGTCTTAAATGATTTCTACGATCCTACGTTTGCCTAAATGTTTACATTTTAATTTCTCATTGAGAAAATCATAGAAATTAAATAAAACGGAAGTGCATGGTACAAAAGGGAATTGGGAATTCCGAAAAGAAGTCCTTCGAGTCATCAAATATCAGAAATATTTAAACAAGCGGTACATCTTATTATAGTCTTTGGTATAACATTTACAAATATAAGCAATCCAAAGCAATACGATAACTAGCTTACTTAGAGGTCAAAAGAAATAACTCAGAACTACACCGAAGAATGTACTCAAGTTAGTTCATTATTTGCAAAAGACGGCCGGGCATAGTGCTCGCCACACAATCCCCTAGTATGCCGAGGCGCCACAGGAAACTGGCGAATGCTAACCAGCCCAATGGATCAATTGTGTCCGAAGTGATTACTTTTACTCACATTACGTCACATTACGTCACATTACGTCCGATTTCATTTTGTCAACAGTCAAGCCAGCACTAAGCAAATGAATGAGAATGACAAAGGTATTAAACTTTTCTAATGGTTCCAGTGACGCTGGTGAATAGGAAGAAACTTAAAAAAAACCTAGAATCGGAGGCAGACAGAAACTGAGGTATTCTTAAATCAGGAACAAGATCGATGAATAGAAATTTCAAGAACAAGATCGATGAATAGAAATTTCAATGCAAACGAAAGATAAGCGTGGAACGCAAAAAATCTTCTGTACATAAGGAAAGTCTATAGCATAATATGATAATAAGATAATGCAAAATGTCACTATATTTTTTCTCTCTTTTCTTTTTGTTTTTGAAATAGATTAAACATTGAGTTTCTTTTTTAAAATAAATTTTCTTTAAGTTTTTTTTTTAAAATTGTGCCTAAAACTGGGTAGGCCTATCGAAAAACCCGGTTGGGACAAATTATAATAAGCCTAAACAGACAATGATAATACCCAAATACACTCACTTCACATCGCGTTCGTAACTTTGATAACCTTGATGCCATAAAAAAAGTATCCCTTGGGACCAAATTAATCCATAGAACCGGTGAAGCAGCGTTCACATGTTTCTGCGGCCACGGCGTACTAGGTGATTGTGTGGCCAGCAATATGCACAGCCGCCTTTACTTTACCCCAACTAAGGTCAGGTACCCATCATAGCTGAGTAGACTCAAGACACCCTCCAATCCCGGGAAAAAATTATAGAACCCAGGACCTTCGGTTCGCCAGCCGAACGCGCTGCCGCTCGGCCACCGTGTCGCCATGGAATGATGTTGAGAAGTTGATTGTCCTGGTTTGGTCAGGTAGCCCATTGCCTGCCTGTATGCCGCTCGGTAAGAAAAAGATCTTTTATATGTGTTTATTTTTGCATCAGGAAAGCCCCCAAAAAAGTCATGACCAGGTGTTAGCTACTTTATGCCATGTACAATATCTATTACTTAAAATGTTCTCGACTCGTCCAATAGTAGATCCTCGAGTTCCTGATATGTTTTCACTATTCTCCCTTCAACCAAACGAAATAAATGTCACCGAACATACACAATACAAAATTATAGTACAACTTCTTGCCAGCATTGATCTTTTATTTCTAGACAACACAAAAACTTGCAGCCTCGGGCCAAAGAATTCAAATTATTTAAGCAAATGTCAAAACGAAATATTTTTGTTTGCATGTTGAAAACAAAACAACAAACAACATCGATGCACGGTTCAATGTCGTCATTGAAAACTACATTCAGTATATTATAGCCAGTGTCTTTCAGTTTTTTTTCAAAAAAATGATCATTGCTTTTGAGAGATATGGACACTTACTTCCCTCCCCCGTAGGATTTTGGAGTCAATTTTCAATGTAGTTCAGAGACGTTGGCACGGTGGCCGAGCGGCAGCGCGTTCGAATGTCGTACCGAAAGTCCTGGGTTCGAATCCCGGGGAATGCTAGGCTTGTCTCAAGGTGTCCCTGAGTTTACCCAGATCTGACGGGTACCTGACATTAGTTGAGGTAAAGTAAAGGCTGCTGGGGCATTGTGCTGGTCACACATCCCCTAGTATGCCGTGGCCACTGAAACTAGTGAACGCTGCTTCACCGGCCCTATGATCAATTTGGTAGCACGGGAAGTAAACTTTTTTTTTTTCAGAGACGTTGAAAGTTTTTTTTGTTTGTATACAGATGACTGCTTTCAAGAGTTCCACAATGATCTTAAAGAAATCCTCCTTAAATACTTATTGTGCAATGTTCCCTTCTGAGTATATAGCCTATGTATGCATGAAATCTGGCATGTGATGGACTCCATGACACGATATACATCCTTTAAAAAGAATGCTAAGGTCTTTAAGAGGATTTTAAAAATACCTGTCAAGCAATTGCATTGTGTCTAAATTCTAAACCGACTTCATTTTGTTATCAAAGTGCATACACGTCCCCTGGTGCCACCAAGTTTAACGAAAGTACGAGTCTCCAGATCGCCACACCCCCACTCTCCCCGAGCCTACGCATTTCCAATTGGTGCCTGAAATCAATTGGGTGAAAAAAAAGAAAATGCGACTAGTCATTGTGCTGGCCACACAATATTCTTTAATGCAACGGCAACGGAAGCTTATGAAGGCTGTATCGCTTGTCCCCCCCCCCCCCCCCCCCCCCCCCCCAGGGACAATCATGATCTGAAAAAGATACATTTCGTTACGAGCTAGGATAAGAAACGTAATCTGGTTTATCACAGATAGAAGAGAAACGTAGGAAAGAAAAAATACATTCATTTCTACGAGAACTACACATCAATATGAAATGTTTATTTGTGTGTTTTCATAAAAAGGGGAGAGAGACATACGGGTGTCCAGAAAAGGGCAGAGAGAGAGAGAGAGAGAGAGAGAGAGAGAGTGTGAAAAAGAGAAAGAGAAGAGAAACGTCGAGATGCAGATTAGGTAGAGAAAAATAGACAGACCAGAGAAAGGCTTAGAGCGGGAAGAGAGACGACATAGGCAGATATAGAGAGACAAATATAGAGAGACGAATAGAGAGAGACGAATGTAGAGAGACAAAGAGAGGGGCAGATATAGAGAGACAAATAGAGAGAGACGAATGGAGAGAGACAAAGGGAGAGAAAAAAAGGAGAGGGACTTGGAGAAACGCACAGAGAGAAAGAGAGTGATTAGAAGAGGGATGTAGAAATAGGCAGAGAGAAAGAGAAAGATAGAGAGATAGAGATAGTGGGAATCAAAGAAATGAATTGAGAGAGAGAGGGGCCCAGAAAGTGTACAAGAGGCATACACATTCACAGAGATATTGATTGATAAAAAAATAGAGATACATTGTAGATACACACAGAGAAACACTCAGACATACACACAAAACTACAGAGAGAAATACAAGGAAAGAAGAACGTTATAATCGAGTTAGCCTTTCGACATACATAACGTGTCCGCGTAGCCGCGTCTACAATTCATAAACTCGGAATCTATAATAAAAAGAAAACGGCTGTTTGGGTGCAAGCTGACAAAATAATGTGCAAGCAAAGACGCTGCAAAATAATAACAATTTTCTATTCGCATACACGGAATAGAAGAAGAAAAAAACCCAACATGACTCAAGCTGTTAGTCTAACTACACGCGTAGACATTGTAGCAATAGATATTGGAAAGTATCTCAAATCTTGATTGAACGCCACTAAGACAATTCACTTCCTCACAAATGTTTGGACTTCAAAGAACATAAGAAACTCTAGAAGGAGGTAGACTATGAGTTTCATCACAAGTGAAAGTTCGTAACTAAAAAGTCTGGAATTTAGTAAATTGGTGAAAGACTTTTGGAAAAGAAAAAAACAAATCAAATCCGTATATAAACACAAGTAGCATTTTTTTTTTAAAGTAATGTTAAACTATTATCATACATAATACTTAGAAAGGCATAGTGATAAGCATATTTTATCTTATCTTAACTATAACAGAGCGCCGTATAGATCTATAAATAAAAATATTGCCTTTAGTGGTTTAAGTTTATGCTGCCATTTGGATAATTTTTTTAAAATGATGTTCTTAGTACACATTTTTAATGCAAGACCCAGTTCTATTTCCACAAGGGAGGTTACTTCCTTCCCTAGTGGTGTTTGATACATGTAACGGGTCGCCTGATCTTGTTAGGAAAAAACAACAACTTAATAAAGTCATTTTAAACAGTCATTATGGAGGACCTGTCGTTAACTTTTGAGTCGCAAACTAGATAACCGTAATTAGTTATTGCATTTTCATTTGATAGTTTCTTTTAAATAATCCCTTTTTATGTTCATAATTAGTGTACGCTGGTGTCTTACGCTGTTTATTATCTTCTTTTCTCAGTTCGCTTATCAACGTATCTTTATATTTAGTTTACGTAAACAATATTTTTTTTTTAATTTATTTAATTTGGACACCAATTATAAGAATAAAAAATGAAAGTGACATGGATAAAAATGTAAAAAAAATATACTTTTAAACTATAAGCAAAACATACACCTAACGCTTACTAAAAACTCAAATTTGGAATTAAACTTATTTTTTGCACTATATAAACCAGCGTTTCCGACACTTAAAATAAATTTGATCCCAAAATCAAAACAGCCTTAGTCTTAGACGTATGTTTGGCCACATAACTCAGATAAAAACAAAAGACGCAGCAATTTAGGCGTATTTCTGTGTAGTTTCATTTGCATCTTTTCTCAAACTCAAAAGACAAATAAACAAACAGCAAAACAATAAAAACTATGTGGACTTTGTCTTTTGGATAGTATGGATGATTTATATAGCTTTTTATTAATAAATTGACATTAATAAGGAATTGCGTTGAAATTAACCAACATATTAGCATCTAATGGAAAAAGAAAAGAACAATATACAAAAAGAAAGCATAAAATTGTAACGTGTTTGCTCAATTGTAGTGTTCCTTTACCTATAAGAAATGCTAGACTAATACTCTTATGTGATTTAAAGAACATTTGTTCATTGCAAACTATGTAGGGCCTAGGCTTGTGGTTGCAGTCAAAGTAAAACTTTTTTTTTTTCTACATATTCAGTATGATATTGTATTTAATTTAATGTTTTATATTATTTATACACATCCAAGAGTTTGAAAAACTAGCCATTTTGAAGATAAACTTGGTTCAAGTACCGTTAAAGCAAAAGGCCTATAGATGTTTTAAAAAGTAAAAAAAAAAATGTTATTTTCCTTTGCATACACAAAAATAACAGTAAATAAGTGTATGCTTCATTCTTTTAAGTACTTCGGCACTGTTCAAAAAATATTTTGCGACAGAGCGTATTACTAAAAAGCTTCAACAACAATTAGATTATGACTTTTACGGACATTGTCTTGTTTTAATGCCAGTAAAAAAACAGAATTATTGATGCTAAACACACACCAAAAAATCTCTTATCCAATTTATTTATTCATTTACCATCGCAAAGACGATGGACAAAACACAGACACAAAAATTCCTTCGTTCTCTTTGGTGATTAAACTTATTAAATAGAAATTAAAGTTTTTTTTTTATTTTTCTAACTTTGTGGTTCACTTAAAAATGTATGATTGTATGTATTGAGTGTACTTTGTGTAAGTAACATATTTGAAATGTTTTATTTTAATATTGAATGTCTTAAACTTTATGTGTTGCACAATTGTAAGACTAATTTCCTTCCGGAGAATAAAGATAATTATAATTGCTTTTTTTTCATAAATTAATTAAATAAAATGTCAAAAGAAAAGAAATAAAGAATAAGAATTGTACTTACGGTATTTATAAATCATAAATCTCGAGCATGTAGCTAGCTAGCTATATAGCGTTTGAAGCAAATGGGAAAATCCAGAAAATACAAAGTTCTGTTCACATAGAAAGAACTGAATTTTGTAATATACAGGATGGCCAGCCGTGAACACTTGGAGAAATTTTGTATGAGTTTATTTTACATAGTAAACGAGAAGAAACCCTAATTAGGCATTAGCTTCCGTGTAAGTAGCAGATGTGAAAGGTGTCTGACACTTCTCGCTTCGGTGCGGAGTCGCATCTTACTTTTGAGTCGGCTGGTTACGGATTTGTGGGGCTGTTGTCCCGCGGTGCCAGACACGTATGCGAGGCGAGCGGGGAGTACAAGGAGAGTAGCGCCTGTGCATCGCCTCTTGTTCTTGGATTGATTGAGCTTTTAGTGTTTATGTATCTATTGTAGTATACAGACTAGATGTATATCTATCTATCTATCTATCTATCTATCTATCTATCTATCTATCTATCTATCTATCTATCTATCTATCTATCTACCTATCTATCGATTTGTCTTCCTTTATCTATCTATCTATCTATCTATCTATCTATCTATCTATCTATCTATCTTATCTAACTATCTAGCCTATTATATACATGAAAAGATATAACAATTATATTATATTACTGTAAGTTTTGTTTCATTGCAATGAATGCAATGAATAATATTTTTGTGTGTCTGGCTTTTTATTGTTTATATTTAGAATGAATTATAAGGATTGGGGGAGGGGGGCGCCAAAATATTTGTGATTAGGGTATCTCGGGTTTTTAATCTTTAATATATAAAGAAGATTATTGCGTCCTACGTTCATCCGTGGTCCGCGTCTAGTCAGTTTAGTCTTGCATTTTTATTAAGGTTTAAAATGATGTGACGTTAATGGTATATATATATATATTTATATATTTAAAAGTTTTTAACGTGGGAAAAAAAAGAAGAGCATTGTAATCTCTAAGATTTTATTGAACAAAGACTTAGAACAAAAGGTCTTTCTTAACAGGGTCGAACCTGAGATTGGTGATCTAGTTTGCAAACCATAGTCACGTGTACGAATACAAACCCCTAACCTTTCTATGAGGTCGCAGATCGGGGCTTGCAATCTTAACAAGGCCGATCCTACATTTGACGTACTTCTCTGAAAACGTAAACAAATATGGTCTCATCATCGTTTAAGTACAGTTCCGCCATGTTGAATACCGCAACTATGCATTCGCGTCTTTCTGCACCTTCCTGCGCCTTTCCGCTCAAAAAAGTGCCATGTTCGGCCTAGGTTTGCTCAACACGACGTGCAAACCTCCAACCATGGTTCGCGATCCATTCCAACCCGAGATCGCCAACCCAAGACCGGCAGGTTAATACGGAGAACGGTTCGGGTAGGATCGACGATCTGGTTTGCGAACCTAGGGTTTGGCCCGGTTTAGAAAGGCTTTAACAGAAATCTTTGTGCTTGTTTTTTTTTGGTTTTGAATAAAGGTTCCAAAACATCATTAGGGAACAAAGGGGCATAAGTGCTAACAAATTGCTAAAGACTAGAGTTACGTTGCTTTCTCCCCAAGTTATTTCGGGTCTGATCTAAGAATAAAATATCTTTAAAAATAATAATTCAGGATCGAAACTTTTGATTCTCAGATGTAATACTATGAATTTTGTGAGTGCGATCCGGGCATGTAATGGGTTGCCTGGTCATCATTTAAAACATTAATCAAAATGCAAGACTAGACTCAAACCACGGATGATAAGCGTAAAACGCAATAATCTTCTGTATAGAAGGACCGTTTGTAACATATAAGATATAACATAACATAAGAAAGATTTTCATTTTTATATATAATTAAAAACATTTTTTTGTTTAATATTATCAATGAAAAAAAAAGCTAAAATCAAATTATTTTTTTATTTTATATTTGTAATTATTATGTGTATTGAATATAATGTGATTATCAACATATTATTATTTAATTTGAGCTGAACTGTCAACTGTTATTATTATGAATCGAAGGATACACTGGGGTTTAGGCAGCTGTAATATTTTCTATATCTCCTCGCAGATTCGTACTTTTTACATATTAAAATAATAAAAAGGTCTGGCATTCAAAATCAAATGTCACAATATATCATGTCATAACGTGACACGTTCTCATCTCTCATCGTTCATCTGATAACTCCCTTTACCCTTTTCTCTCCCCCCTCTCCCTCCCCACGCCCCTCTTTCATCACAGACACCATGGAGGGGAAGACAACCGTGGTCTGTATAATACCATTCTGCCTGAACAAACCCCTGGATTAATGGACTTTGGTATTGAGATAGCGTCAACGGGACGGAACTCTATAAGCCGACATTAGTTGCGGTCATCGGTGCGCTTTGTACATCCGTCCGGTCGTCCGAGCTCTGAACCGGACAGATAGGATTAATATTTCACGTCGTTTTCGCATTCTCTCCCTCAATAAACCTCCATTTTGGGCTTTTTTTGAAAACGAGCCGGATAACACGTCATAGCAGTAAAGACCAATGAAAATTTTGCTGGTTTACTGTGGGTAATTTCTATGACGCTCAAAGTGCGTCTCTGTCTGGTCGTGATTGTAATCTATCAACTTGTTTTTCCCCGTGCAGACGATCTCTTTGGCTTAGTGATTCTAACCTATTGACCTTAATTTGAAGGTATTGTATTGGGGTCTAATTGAATTGTATAGAGTCAATAGTGTTTGGTATTTCAATATCTGTCGCACGATTGAAAACTTTTTGTTGTTGTTGTTTTCTTTTTATCCTGGTGATTGGCTTAGAGAATGCTGAATGGATGATTTTGACGACGCCGATCTGATAGATGTTATTTGGATGTAATTTATTTCTTCTGTGTTGTCCAGATTGATTAGGAGAGAAAGTGTGAGAGCGAGAGAGAAAGAGAGAAATAATGAGAATGAAAGAGATGGGGGGGGGGGGGGAAGAGTTGGTGAATGCTGGACAGGGACAGATGCAAGAAATTGACAGAATTAAACAAGGACAGTTGACTGAAATATCCAGCCACATCGAGGCTTAGAAATACGACGAAATAGTTTAGTAAATAAATATTTATAAAATAAGATTTATAAAACAACTTTTCGAGAAATGCTGCGCAAGGGAATATTATAAAATTGGTTGCCAGGAAAAAAAAGGGCATAACTGGCTTTAAAACTCTTATCAAAATGAAAGACTAGACGCCAACCCAGGATAAGTTTGTCATAAAAATGTTCTGTATAAAAAGATCTTCTGTCATATTTTAAAAGATAACAGACGAAACAATGTTCTCGCAAAATAAAGGAAAAAAATAACAATGAAATGTAAGTGACGAGTTTAAATAGACGGTAATGGAATTCCTTAAATGAAATAAATTGGTTTCAGTCTTTGGTAAATTTTCTGTAATGTTCAACACAAAGAGACAAAAAAAACAAACAAAGTAATACGCAGTTATAGGTAGTTTATCTACTATCTTTTTTTTTAATAGGAGGTATCCAGGGACTTTCGACTATTGGCCCTTTCTATACGCTAAGCCTTTTATTTGTTGTGAGATGCCTTTTGGGCTTTCGGTTGAGCATGGTCGGCAACCTCACTGAACTCTTAGTTGGAGCGCTTCCTGAAGGGGCGACCAAATCAGTTGTGGAGCAGCATGTTCGCTCGCTACGCAACTACTCTTAGGATCTATCGCGAGAACCGAGTGCAGCCGTAGTCCTGTCCGACTATAGAGAATTGCCAGCGAGAGACCAGGAGAAAACTATGTCGCCCGTTGGACCGATATTCCTTTGTTAGGGCAAAGTGCCCAGAAGCGAAGCATACCAATAACTGTCCACAATAAGGCTCGGACACACATCAATACTCAATGTAGGCCCCGTGACCGCTTCGCTTGCCACATTGCAGAATTGTAGCTAAAATGCCTATCTTTCATTATATGATTAAATCTACTTTCTTCATCATCATCATCAAACCCTTGACCGTTGTGCTCGTTGGCCGAATGGACACCTCAGCAGTCATCTTTCTTTATTTTCGCCTATCTTGAGCGGCTGTCAATAGTTCAGTCATTGGCAGCTTTATCCAATCATTTATATTGTCAAACCAGCATTTTCGCTGACGGCCTCTCCGACGTCCACCTTGTAAGGTGCTTTGGAGGATGGTTTTTGGCAGGTTTTTAAGCCGCGATGAATGACCGAACCATGTCAGCTTGCACCGCTAGATAGTTGACATAATGGTTTCTTGAGGGCCCGCAATCTACTTTGCATTTCTTTAATTAAATATGCACCCGTTTCGTCAGATAAACGCATCACTGAAGCAAGAATTTCACAAAAAAAAAACAAAAAAAAACAAAAAAAAAAACGCGGACTTGATCTCTGCATTTAATTATGTAAAAAAGCAACAGCAAAATAACAACAATAGAACAACGCATTTGTTACAATTTATGTCTTTTATATCATTTAAATTATACGTTATTATTTAAGTGTTGATTTCGTAAACTGGCACAGAATGCTTGGATTCATGTGGCCGAAACTGACATTAATGGTAAAAAAAAACCTAACAAACTTTTTAAACATGACTAATTACCTCCCCGGTTTCCCGGAAAACCATAAAGCACAGAAGCGTTTCTTGTTTTTTTGTTGTTGTTTTTTTCTGGCGCGGTTGTAAATGTTGACATTTGCCAAACATAAATTACACTTGTTCTACCATTCAGACCTCTGTAGTGACCACTGCACCGGCTTCCATCAACAGAGATAACCCCAATCCAGACAGGTTTACGAACATAAAACCCCCTTTTTTTTGTACTGGTCAAATAGTGTGCCATAATTCCATCCTTCCCCCCACCCCCGCCCCCAGCCCACCCTCGAGATCCGTTATTGCGCTTGCGATTAAACTCTGCCACATTTTTTACTACCCTTTAATATTTGTACAGTAGCCATGACTGTTACATACTTTCTCTCTAGTCGAATCATTTCTTTGCTTTTCGTTCACTTTGTATCGTATTACGATCCTGGCTTTATATGTAGTTGTTTTTTTTTACATGTCATATACATCCGTCCGTCCGTCGGCATTTTAGGTATCGAGAGACGATCCATTTCCCTTACAGACCCTCATGTGGCTAAAGAGGCAAATCCTGGACGTACAGGCACGGTCACACTGGCTGCAGATGAATGTAGCGGAGGGGACCACATTTTTCTCCACTGTCATATACATAATCACATAGTAATTGTAATTATATTTAATGTATTCGTTTATAAGTATGATTGATTTTGCTATCTAATGTAAGTAAACACTTTATGGATGTTGATGGATTGTATTGTGTATTGCAAAATACATCTAATACATGTATTAAAGGATTTCCATATTGAGAAAGCAAACGCCACGCGCTATATTCACATAAACATCCTCATTCTTCATATATTATTATGAGCATCCATAGGCCTATATATAATTTAGTATTTTACATTTTTTTATACTCTTGTCGCACTCACACCTAGAGTAATGTACACTTAAAAGGTTTGGTGACATTTGATACCGCGACATTTGATACCGCGACAGTTAATCCCTGACACTTAACCCCGCGGCAGATAGTCCCGTTGACACTTGGTCCCGCGACACTTACTCCCTCCCCTCCCGATAGATAGTCCCATTAACACTTAATCCCTCCCTCGGACATGTACACTAAGAAGAAATAAAACAAATGTATTTAAACAGTTCATTTAGATTTATTAAACAGTACATTTATATTAATTTATTACTTAGTACATTTAACACAATTTAATAAAAGGTAATCATAAGTCTGCAAGTTAAATGTAAAGTTAAATGTAAAGTGAAATAGAGAACTATAAATTTAAAAAGTTAAATGTATGACAAATAAAGAATGGCACACAGATAGACCATAATTTCGCTCGAAGAGTAACGTTCCACAGCATTTTTGACACGCGTCTTCTGCGTCTGGTATCTCTTGGGGACAGACGGCTATGAACCAGCGATTCTTTGCAGAAAAGACGTTCTTTGCATCTGAATGTCTCTCTCGATTCCCTTAAAGAAAATCCATAAAGTAGGATGATGACACTGAAAAAGAGCTTGTAGTGCGAAGTGCCAACCCTCCACGTAGTTTGTTGTTCTGGCAACACATTCTGACGCCGTTTCAAAGTGATTCCATGTTTCGATTGGAAAGATTACCGGGCTGTATTGTTCTCCACGTCCAGGTCTCCGTCTACCACGAATATATGTCTGTTCAAAATATGACTAGAGTTCAGGCATCTTTTCATGATCTGGCATACTATCGGCTAATATGAGAAAAGCGACTACGACATCTGCAGCTGGAACCATCGCCACAGCAGGTAAACAGCGAACGGCCGTGCGTAAGCTGTCATTAGACTCGTAATCAATTTTTATGCCGATGTCGTTAACGTTGCGTATAACGCTTTGTGTCAGGTGGAAATAACAACCCATAACGTTTGCATTTGGATAGGCACTCCGAAAGGCCCTTATTGCTGCACTCTCAAAATCAAGGAGTAATCTATCAGGTACTGCTGCAGGGACCAATTCTTTACTGCTTCAAACATGCGATCATATATGGCACGTGATTTACTTTGCAAGAGGCAGTAAAGGGTGACCGGGGAGATTCCAGGCACAAGTTCGAAATGTATGGTGTACAATTGAAAAAAAAGGTACTACCTTGAATGTTCCATCTGCTAATAACAATTTCGCTCTGGCTAATCCATCCAACAGTTCGTTATGACCTAGAATAAGCTACCTTTCGTTTCCAGATCCGGAATCATGCAAACTCAAATGTTGGAACTGTTGAGGAACGCAGAAAGTCATATCTTTCGGAGGCGGTGGTAGAGGTATCGAATCCGGAGCAGACATAATTTCTGACGCACTCGTTGTAACGTTCTCTTCAGTGATGTTTTCTTTGGTAAGGCCATAAGTACGAAACTATCAAGATGCGTACTAACTTCTCCAATGACAGCTTTAGTTGTTGCCGAAATTTCTCCCATCTTGTTTTTCATTTCAGCGACAGCCTGCATCGCTAAGATAGGTTCCTTGTTTCCGTCGTGATTATGTTCCAGCATCACAACCGCGTATAATTTCATCGTTCTTGGTAGCAATACGTGCACGGCATTTGGTTTTCTGGTGAAGTTTGCAATGCCAATGAATTGTCCCATTCGTACACTCCCTATGTTTGAGGAATTTATATTGCTTGTGTACCAAAGACTGCTTGCCTTTCGACGTTGTATCAAAAGTGATCTTATCAGCCATATCCACAAGTATAAATCCAATATATCCGTAGTACAGAGCTAAAAATTTAAGAAAACATCTGAAACAAAATTATTTTTTATTAACATTTAGGATCCTAAAGAGGGAGGTCCAGTGAACTTCTCCATACAATATATGCTAAATACATATAACAGCATTTATATTATGTATGGGGCCCATCAACTAAAGAAAAAATTACAGCATTAGAACAAATTAACAAATTAAGAAAAGAGCTGCAAGGTTCATTACTAGCGAATATTCCCAAATGACAAGAATAACACCAATAGTCAAATCACTAAACCTAGAAACTCTAGAGGACAAAGGGCAAAGATTAAAGTAGTAATAATACATAAGTCATTGAATTCTAATTTAGAAATACATTAAAAAATACAACCTGTTGCACAGCTTAGATAAACATAAAGACAAATACACTTTCCTTGTCCCTTATGCGAGAACAAATGCATATAAGTACTCTTTCTTCCCGAGTGGTATTCGGGCATGGAATGGGTTGCATGAGCAGACCAGGAAAACCAGTAACTTAACATCATTTAAAACATAAATAAAGATGCAAGACTAGACTCGGACCACGGATGAACGTATGACGCAATATTCTTCTTTATAGAAGGAGCGTCTGTAACATATAAGATAAGAAGATAAGATAAGATATACAATGAAAACAATATGAAACTTGCACTCAACAGTTGTTGACATACGATGGACCAATCTTTATAAACACGTTTTTTTTTCAAGACGGAGAGAGTCGTGTTTCCAGTCTTACCCATTAAAGAAATGAGACGTGTTCCAAATATGTTTCTACTCCGGCTTCAAATCCGCCATGGCATTAATCCAATTCCAACAGCTAGTTGTGACATTTGGTCCAGTTGTCGCATGTCACGTCATTTGTATTAGCTTTCTCAAGTAATTGGTCGCCGTTGGACCAATTTTGTTATTGCCAATCTATTACACGACATTTTTGGGTTTTTCCTGTTTTATTTATTTTAATAAAGTAAACCGTACTCGACCATCCGCTAACAGATTTACCCAATTTTTCCTAAACTAAGCATTGGCAATGAAATTTTATAGTGTAAGTAGTTTTGTTCAAGCTTTATAATATAAAACTATAACCAGTAGGTATCAAAAGAAATAAAGATAATAATTTAACATGTCATTGTGTTCTTTTTATAAATATAAAAACAAAAACCTGATTTCATGATAAGATCCAAACAAATGTATATTTGACTTGATTTAAACAAGCTGCTGGTATTTCAGCATCGAACGCCACAACCTCAAATATCATTCTTTCGCCGATGACACCCAGCTGTATAACAGTGCAGAGCCTGAGGACTTCGACAGGCTCCTTGCTTCCATCTCCATCTGTTTCCTGGACATCCAGAGCTGGATGACGGAAAACAAGTTGAAGCTTAACAGTGAGAAGACTGAAGCTCTTATCGTCGGTACGAGACAGAGGGTCGTGTCCCTCACTGCGTCCGATCTTCAGCTGGCTGATGCAACTGTGCCTTTCTCCCCGACTATCAAAAGCCTTGGCGTCTATCTGGACTCCACGCTGTCCATGCAAACCCACATCTCCTTCCTCACCAAAATCTGCTTCTTCCATCTGCGTCGTATTGCCGCCATCCGTCGTTATCTCACCAAGGAAGCTTGTGTTAAGCTCATCATCTCTCTCCTATTTTCCCGCTTGGACTATTGTAATTCGCTTTTGGCTGGTCTCCCGGCCTCCTCCCTTCAAGGACTCCAACGTATCCAGAACTGCGCAGCCCGACTAGTTCTCAAGAAGAAGAAGTCAAATGATATCAATCCTCTGCTCCGATCTCTGCACTGGCTACCCATCAACAACCGGATCTCATATAAGCTGGCTTCCCTCTGTTATAGGTGCCTGAATAACTGCGCCCCGGATTATCTTCGCTCTTGTATGGAGCTCTACACCCAGTCCCGCCCACTTCGTTCGGCATCTGACGCGCTTACTCTGCGGATCCCTCGTGTGAGGCTAGTGTCCGCTGGCGAACGTTCATTTTCCTACGCAGGACCGTCCGCTTGGAATCACCTCCCACTACAGCTTCGCCAGAGCCCTAGCTATGACACCTTCAGGAGCCGGCTGAAGACTCACCTATTTCGTCAGCAGAATTAGCGTATTACTATATATTTCGTTGTCTGTCTGTATTCTGTAACTGTCGTCTGCGCATAGAACTGTCACCAACGGGATATGCGCTATATAAGCACCGTTATTATTATTATTATTATTGATAAGCATTTTTATCTTACATATAAATAAAGTAGACTGTGTGTATGTTCAACCAATCATATTAGTTAATGTAAAGACACGTGACCTTATTGTCTCATATTATAATTATTCGATTTCACTTCGTACATGTATCTTCGGTAGCTAAGTGGATAACGTATCCAACTGTCATGCAGGCGACTCAGGTTGGATTCTCCAGTTAGTCTATAAGTTAATTTTATTTCAACTAAATTATTTTTTTAAATTAACATTACTTTAAAAAAGATTGTAAATCTACGAGCGACACCGGGCAATTAAAATTTTTTTTAAATAAAAAGGGTTGCCTATTTTTTTTTTTACACAATTAGGCCTACAATATATTTATTTTAAATTACTTTACTCAAAGTCTTCAGTACAAAATAATTTGTTTAATTATTAGATCTGTAGTTTATAGAATTTTTCTCTGTCGCTTATACGGGCCTGCTTTCTTGTCCTCCCGGGCAACGCCGGGGAATTTAGCTTGTAAAGCAATGCAAAAAAGAAAGACATTTTATTACATACGAACTGACGACAATAACATCGATCATAATACAGCTACGTTTCCACCCAACCATCTATCCACCGATCCATACACGCAAAATATTAATCTGATTGACAGATCTGCAATTGAATTCCACTGTTCATTTTTGAATTCTCCCGAATGATATGAATTATGTCTTCAGTGAATTCCACATGCATAAAGCTTCTCCCCCACCTAGCCGATTATAATGATAGTGACACGTTTGAAAAATAATTGATTCTAAACTAGAAGGAACCTAATTTGTTTGTGAACTAATTGGAAGTGACCTAATTTGGTGTGTAAACCATTTTCAAAAGGAATTAAGTAAAAAAGGTTTTTAACTGTCTGCGCACGCTTACAAAAACAAATGGCGCACTGAAACTAATGCCCATATAAACTCTCGCTCAACTAGTCGTACCTTCATAATGAGATAGAGATTTGGTGTCGTTTTTTTTTAAAGCCTTATTAGTTGTTTTTTTTTGGTCTTATGATGTAGATCTATTTGTGTATATTTTTTTTAATGAAAATGTCCGTCGGAAATAAATAACTTGCTTTTAGAAAGAAAATGTAATTACAGTCTAAAGCTTTTGTACATTATAAAAGGCAAATATTAATAATAATATTTGTATAGCGCTGCCAACAAAAATAATGTAAGCTCAGAGCGCGTTTAACCCTTCCAGTACCGACCTACTTCTATCTATGCTGCCTTCAGTTCCGCTATATACGCGCCCGGGACTGTAAGGGTTAACATACAACTAAGAACACGGATATTACTCTAGGCTAGGAGCCAAAGCTAACTGATGATGTAAAAAAATCAAATAAATGTAGCATAAACTGACCCAACCTATAAGTAAGACAGTAGGGGTCTTAAGCATGTTAAATGTTAGCTAAGGTAAATCTTTAAATAATGAGTTTTTAATTGCTTTTTGAAAGTATCAATACAGCTTGTTCGGGAAGTACATTGCACACCTTCGGACCAGATACTGAATAGGCTCTAAATTTATCTATTTACCCTTCTATCTATCTATCTATCTATCTATCTATCTATCTATCTATCTATCTATCTATCTATCTATCTATCTATCTATCTATCTATCTATCTATCTATCTATCTATCTATCTATCTATCTATCTATCTATCTATCTATCTATCTATCTATCTTTATCTATCTATATCTATATCTATCTACATATCTATCTATCTATCTATTTATATCTATATCTATATCTATATCTATCGCTATATCTATCTATCTATCTATTTACCCTTCTATCTATCTATCTATCTATCTATCTATCTATCTATCTATCTATTTACCCTTCTATCTATCCATCTATCTATCTATTTACCCTTCTATCTATCTATCTATCTATCTATCTATTTACCCTTCTATCTATCTATCTATCTATCTATCTATTTATTTACCCTTCAATCTATCTATCTATCTATCTATCTATCTATTTACCCTTCTATCTATCTATCTATCTATCTATCTATCTATTTACCCTTCTATCTATCTATCTATCTATCTATCTATCTACCTATCTATTTGTCTGTCTGCCTGCGTGTTTGACTATCAGTTTCTATCTATCTATCTATCCTGCGTGTTTGATTGTCAGTTTGTCTCATTCTATCTTTCTATCCATCCGTCTATCCCTCTGCCAGTTTGACTGTCTGTCTGTCTCTATCTATCATCTATCAATTTATCTATCTAAAACTCTGTCTGCCTGCCTACGTTTTTCAGTGTCATGGGTCATTTATTATCATTATTATTATGCGAGAACAAATGCATATGAGTAGGCCTACTTTCTCTTCCCGAGTGGCATTCGGGCTTGGAATGGGTAGCCTGAACAAACCAGGAAAACCAGTTACTCAACATCATTTAAAACATTAATAAAAATGCAAGACTAGACTCGGACCACGGATGAGCGTAGGACGCAATAATCTTCTTTATAGAAGGAGCGTCTGTATTATATAAGACAAGTTAAGATCAATTACCATGCTATAGGATAAACCAAGGTGACTCAAGACATATTCATTGTAAGCATTGTCTACTGCGCACTAAGCATAAACACAGTCAACAATTTCTGGTCAACAAAACACTTAACAATACAAACCAAAGGATACTAAAAACTCGAATGATCACAATGAGGCCATGTTTTTTTTTTCTCAGTAAGTTGCTTCCCTTGTTGCTTCGGGACTAGTGTAGATGTAAATGTGGGAGAGTTCCAAGTGAATTATTGCTTCCCCTGTTAAAGTACGTTACTTGCTTGATTTTTAAGACCAGTTGGTACTGCTAGCACTTCTGTATTCATGGGCCTAAAAATGGGCGAAGTGTGATAACCACCGATACGCTCCCATTAAGAGTACACCGGAGAGCTATCTGGGTAAGCCCGTGTTGCGTGAGTAGTATAGTAGGGTCGTTTCAGGTATCATTTGAGGCGTACGCCTATACGCCTCAGTTGACCTTTGACCTTTGACCCGGAAGTGACCTTTGACCCGGAAGTGACCCCAACCGGAAGTCGTTGTACCGGAAGTGACGTCATCCAAGATGGCGTCTTGTCGTGTTGTTATACGAGGGTTTTTTAATTAAGGGTAATACGGTCAGCGGTTCTAAAATTATTTTTTTCCCATTGTCTTACAATGATTGATTTTCCCATTGTCTTACAATGATTGACACATGTCATATTATTTTTCCCATTGTTTTATAATGGTCTTTATAAGGTTCAGCGGTTCTAAAATTTTATAATTATTTAATATTAATTAATTAATTGGTTACTTTTATAGTGTTCTTAATAATTTTCATTAGTAAAAGGCTTTTTTTCAATAAGTTTATTGTGATTTTTGCCCTAATTAACATCTTTAAATCGATAATTGTCTTGTAAGGGTCATTATTAATTACTTGGAGACAGTAATTGTCTTAATTTTATACTTAACTAATTAACGAATTTTAATTTTTTTAACCATAATTAGCTTGTAAAGAGGCGTTTATTAACCATAATTAGCTTGTAAAGAGGCGTTTATTAATTACTAAGGGCCCTAATTATTACATTTGATTCAATAATTCTCTAATAAGGGGCACATTTACTTACTGTGGTACAGTAATTTTCTTAATTTATTCTTAACTAATTAACTAATTATATTTTTTTTAACCATAATTAGCTTGTAAAGAGGCGTTTATTAACCAAAATTAGCTTGTAAAAAGGCGTTTATTAATTACTAAGGGCCCTAATTATTACATTTGATTCAATAATTCTCTAATAAGGGGCATTTTTACTTACTTGGAGACAGTAATTGTATACTTAACTAATTAACTAATTTTAATTTTTATAAACATAATTAGCTTGTAAAAGGGCGTTTTTAATTACTAAGGGCCCTAATTATTACATTTTAATCAATAATTGTCTTGTAAGAGGCACATTTACTTATTGGGATAGAGTAATTTTCTTAATTGTATACTTAATTAATTAACTAATTATTATTTGAATAGCCATAATTAGCATGTAAAGGGGTGTTTTTTAATTACAAAGGGGTGTAATTATCACATTTTAATCAATAATTCTCTAATAACGTACCTTATTAATTACTTGGACACAGTAATTTTCTTAATTTTATACTTTATTAATTAACTAATTATATATATTTTTTTTTTACCATAATTAGCGTGTAAAGGAACGTTTTTAATTACTAAAGACCGTAATTATCACTAAATAGACCACATTTTATATACTTTTACTTACTTGGAGGCAGTATTTTTTTTTTATTCTTAATTAATTATCTAATTATAGTTTTTAGTCATAATTACTAATTAATAATTTTCTTTTAAACATAATTATTTTTAATTTGAATTGAAATCAATGTTTTGAAAGTCTAAACATATATCCTTAAACATGTTTAGAACCCCTGAGTTGCTTATTCATATCGCTGTCGAAATTTTACCTGAGCAGCTGTTTGTTTTTATCGCTCAGCGCGTCTTTTAATGACTTTTTCATCTGTTGTGTAAACTCTTTGGTGGTGCTGTTCTAGCTATTTTAATGACCTGGTGTGAAAAAGAGATAAAACTGCCCTTTCAAAGCCTGCTATGGGAGATAATTCAAGTAGCACTAAACGTTTTTTTTTCTTTACAACTTACGTTTCCCATGATATTTTTTTTTTTGTTTTTATCATTTGCATTAGTTTTGGGGGTATTTTTTCTTTGTATTTTGAGTATTCCTTTTTTAAATATTTTTCTTTTCAATTTAAATAATTTAAATTGTTTAATCGTTAAATGCAGTGTTTGACTTACTATAACATCATTCTTTTTCTTTTTTAAAACTTATATATTTTACAATTTAAACGATAAGTAAATACAATTTTTACTTACTAAAACCAGTAATTTCTATATTGTATACGAAATTAATTAACGAATTTTTTTTTTTTTAAAGTCATACATATCTTGTAAAGCGAGTTTTTACTTATTAAGAGGCGTATATTTCTTTAATTAAGGTCTACATTATATAACTTTTGTTTAAATTCTTTAATAAGACACCCTTTTTATTTACGAACTTTTTACTTACATAGTTAACATTTGTATCTTTTAATTATTCTTTACAATTTTAATTGATAATACATGTAAATACCTTTTACTCAACTAGTTTAAAATTTTCCCTTTTAAACATACATATTTCAAATTTGAATTGATAATCATTGTTTTAAAAGCCTAAACACTAAACATTTTTAGATCTCCAGGGCAAAATATAAAGTCCAGATGTTGTGAGAGTTCCCAAAGTACATTATTTTAGTGTATGCGTATTTTGAATGTGTATGTATGTGTATGCAAATAAGAGAGTTCTTTAAAGTTACTAAAATACTATACTAAAATAGTTTATATATTTTGAATGTATAAATGTACAATAAGTGTCTCTTTATCTATTAAAAGTCAGTTTGTTAAATGGTTGTATCTTTTAATTTTTGTCGTGTAATTTTTACTTAATAGGATTAAACATTTTAAAATTTAAGTAACTTAAGTCTTTCAAGTGGTGTCCACTATGGCGGGTCAGAAGGGGGCGGATCCAAGATGGCCGATCCGAGTGTTCCATGTGATTATTTGTGTGTAGTGTTACACGTGATTTTATCATCGTGGTTTAATTAAAGATACCGGAAAACAAGATGGCGTCCTATGTACGTGGCATACAAGGGCAGTAACCGTGTAATTAAATGTGTAATTTTTGTATTTTTAATGAACTTTATGGTTGTAGACAAGATGATGGAAGGGGTGTATTGAAGTTGTTGACTCCACTGTTCCACATGCTGATGAACCGGAAGTAAGATGGCGTCCGATTTACGTGGCATACAAGGGCAGTAACCATGTAAATAATTTTTTAAACAGTAAACAAAGAAAGTTTTAATTTTTTTATTTTTTTTATTTGCGTTCAAGTACATCAAACAGAGAATAAAACAACAACAACATGACTGGTAGTTTATTTATTTTTATAATATTCGATTCTCAGTGTTCAGGATTTGTAGAGCGAAAAGTGCACAAAGTGTCAAGATCCCAATGCCTGCAGCAGCACAGCCTAGGATTGTCTTAAGTGAGGGCCAAGAGCTGCCATTTTTATTCTCACCTCTACCAGACTTGAATTCCAAAAACCCTTCCTGTGTTGAAGAAGATGGAAGCTAGTTTAATATACGCTTTTATATTTAACTTTCTATAGGATGATTTTTGTTTAAAGAGTGTCTTTGTTACTCTTGTAAACCTATTACTTACCCAGTTATTATGACTATTTAGCCAACTCGACAGATGTATAACAACATTAACCATTCTAGAAGATTATCTACTAGGTGGTATTTCTTTAGTTGAAAACACCGAGCTGCAAATTGACCCGAAAAGTCAAACAACGCCACAATTCGTCCCCAATTTATATCCTCACAAAATATTTCTATAACGATCGATGTGAAAGTGTCATACGCATTGTCATCAGTTATGACTAGACCATCTATTAGGTTATCAAATCTATTCTTAAATCGTTCTTCAAATTCATCTCCTAGTATTCTCATAGCATTTTGAACAGAATTCGGAGTGTTGATAATACTTTCATGCCGACCATCGTTTCTCCAAGTATACCCATTGCATTTATTACAAGGCAATTTATTCACCATAATAAATTATGGATGAGACCTTCTATTTATATCACACAAGTATAATTATGATTTATAATGTTATTACGGCTAGAGCCCCCATTCAATTTATGAAAATAATAGTTATAGTATTGTTATTATTAGTGTGAGTATCCTTGTATTAGTGAAGATCTTATTATATCATTCTGAAGTTTATTTGTAGTTGTCTAGAGTATTCCGTGGTTCTTAGTATCCCCTGGCAATTCACATAACGTAGCTTTAGAGTTTTCAGTTGATTTACTTCATGTATAATTATTGGTGTGGCTCATATTATACAGCAAGAACCTCGATGTTGAGTGGTAGTGTAGATTATTAAAATAGTTGTATAAATATTACACATACACACATGTATATAACGTTGAAATATTGACGTTAACCAAGTTGTGTAGAAAGCAACGATAAATTTGGTTTAATTTACAACATCAATCCAGTAGGAATCCAAATAATATTATATACACAATCAAGAAATACACATATTCCAATTAGTAATGAATATCCTCAATGAACATATAGCATTGTAGTTAATAGTAGAATAATAAATTTTCCATAATACAAATCAAATAGAAATGATACTCAGAGCGGAGTATATTTGATGTTACTAGATCGAATGCAAGCCAAGAACTGACTAAAGTGTCGAATTGCGTAGAAATATATTACGGGTCAATCGTTGGAAAAACCAGACAGTCTAGTGACACGAATATTTTAATCAAGCCTGCATGTTGACTGCGTGATCAGATACCTTTTATTAAGAACAATCAATAATGCTCTAACAAAATAAGGAGAGACCGGACGACCTTGACATGCTGTATTCGCGTGCACAGTTCATGTTTTTATCGAGGTTAATAAAAAAACAATAATGCTTTAATTAGGTTAGGAAAAACCCGGGGAAAACCGTGAGCTGAGAAATATTTATATCGTTTAAACGCAATTCGCTTAAATGATTTAGTTGGTTTATTAACATTACAATGTAGGGAATTTACGTTTCGTAACAGTCGCCCATACCAAAAGGAAAAGAACATTGCATACTAAACAATAGAAGTGTGCAATTTCTTTTAGAACCGCCTGCACTTAACTTTAGTTCTAAACAATATACAAAAAAAACTGACTCCACCTGGGTAGTCCGTTAAATAAGACAAGTGAGGGAAATAATTTATTCTATTAAACCCTCATCATATAGGATCTTAAGTTATCCTTAGACCATAACACATGTTCGCGTTATTCTAAAATTATACTCTCTGAGATATCATTCCTTATAAACATCATCATCTTATTTATAAGGTAAAAATCAACATAACTAATGTTATCATATTAAACAATTCAATCATTAATTAATTCAACTTAAATGAAATTAATATTTAAATAAACTTAAGAGTAAGAATTTAATCTTAAGTGTGTAAGCATGTGAAGTGTATGCACATTACTCTATCTTGGTTTTTACATAATCACAACTATAGTTTGATTGTTTCAAAATAAGGATGTACATTTCTGTTCATTCATTATCTTACTAATAAAGAAAATTATGTCCATAAATCAATAATACTTAAAAGTAACTTATTAGGTTTTTTTCTTTTTTCTTACAACAATAATAATATTTGTTTGAGCAAATGGAAATATTCATGGCATAAAATAAGGCATAAGATATTGCATAAAATAATCACAACATATTCATATATTCATGCATTTATATTTTAAATGATCCAATTCTCTTAGTTAGGATTATCAGAATATATACATGAAGTTACCTATTTCCTTATACATTTGTTACATGCGCGATAGGGTGTCCGCGACGATGTGATCTTTTACCAATACGTAAGTTATTCTTAAGTTGTATGGTATTAACCCTATAAGGATGTTGTTTGACAGGTTTAACCTTATCATCTTTAAAAACTACATCATGGGTAACCAAAGTTGTTTTGTTAGGAATATCACTAAACAAATTTACATGATCATAGATTAAACCCTTGATAGAAGTCTGTTCACCTGAGTCTAGATGTGCCAGTTTATCATTGAGGTTTTTAAGTGCTTCAGTGTTCTGAAGTTTACTTTCTATGATTGTCTTTTTAAATTTAGGCGGGGGTGTTTCAACAGTTTTGATAGCACTCACTGGCCTAATGTCAGTTTGTTCTTCCCTAACAACATAAGGTTTTAGCATGTTTATATGGCACAGTCTCTGTGTTTTCCTTCTATCAGGGGTTTTTACAATGTATGTTACATCACTGATTTTATCTAAAACCTGATATGGTCCTGTATATTTTGCACTCAGGGGTTGTCCAGACAATTGGGTCAACATGAGGACTTTATCACCAGGATGGAAACATCGGGATCTGGCCTTGACATCATAGTACCCTTTCATTCTTTTCTGAGCCTGCAAAAGATTATCTTTAACATGATTAAAAGCATGATAGATTCTATTGCTAAATTGTTCCACATAAGCTACGAGTCCAGTCTCTTCATCAGAATTTAACAAGGTTTCCTGCAACAGTTTTAGAGGTCCTCGAACTGAATGTCCAAACACTAACTCGAACGGACTGAATCCAAGAGATTCCTGCACAGTTTCTCTAGTCGCGAAAAGAGCGAATGGAATACCGCGATCCCAGTCTTCAGTGTTCTCAAAACAGTATGTGCGGAGCATGGTTTTCAGAGTCTGATGATATCTTTCTAGGGCACCTTGGCTTTGCGGATGGTACGCAGTTGAAGTTGCATGTTGGATGCCTAGTTTCTTTAAGACCTGGTTAAACAGCTTTGATGTAAAGTTAGATCCTTGGTCTGACTGTATAGTCTTTGGAAGACCGTATCTTGAACAAAATGCAATCAATGCGTCAGATATCTTATCTGCGTTAATGGTGCGTAGCGGAATAGCTTCAGGATATCTCGTGGCAGTGCACATTATAGTGAATAAGTACTGGTGTCCTGTCTTTGTTTTAGGCAAAGGACCTACACAGTCTATTAGCAAGTGGCTAAATGGTTCTGCAAAGGCGGGTATTGGCTTTAGAGGTGCTACCGGTATAGTCTGGTTAGGTTTACCAACTATCTGGCATGTATTGCATGACTTGCAGTATTTTGTGACGTCACGATGTAGTCCAGGCCAATAGAAGTACGGAAGAATTCGACGGTAAGTCTTGTTCACTCCTAGATGACCAGCATATGGCGTGTCATGAGCCATGTGTAAGATGTCATTACGATATATGGCTGGTACCACAATCTGACTTCCTTCTCTGCAATTGTCATTATCACATTTCACATCTCTCCATTTTTGCATTAATATTCCCTCCTTCAGAAAAAATCCATTTCCTTTCATTTCTGCCTCCTGTTCAGTTATCACCTTTTTCTTCAGGTGTTTAATTCCTGAATCTCTATTCTGTTCTAATAGGAGTAATTGTCGAGGTGACAAATTACTTTCAGTAGTCTTGACTGAGGGACCACTCAAAATGTCAGCCAGGAAAGTTGCCTGTAGGTCAATTTCTGGTTCCATTTTTGACTTTGACATGGTTTCGACAGACTTTTGTTGTTGGGCCATACCTCTAGTGACGATGCATATAGGTTTGATAAAGCTCTCACTTTTATTAAGGTATTGTTTTTTCTTGGATATGGAATGCACCACATCTCCAGCAATATCATTTCCCAGTATTAAAGAAACGCCTTTAAACGGAAGTGATTTGTATACACCCACAACTACATTTCCAGTGAAGTACGCACTCTTCAGCTGTATTTGATGCAAAGGAACTTGTACATTTTTCCTTGATACACCTTGAATAGTAAGATCCTGTCCTGTATATGTCGATTGTGACGTAGGAACAGTATTCTCTAAAAGTAGTGAAACCTCAGCCCCTGTATCACGGAGTATTCTGATGTTCTTTTCACTAGTGACACCATTTATTATGGATGACACGGTACCTTCTTCAATGAATGGCAAACAATTGCTTGGTATCTCAGTATCGATGAGATCTGTATCCAAGTTATTTTTGTAAGAGGTATGTTTAGTACTCATGGTGATTCTATCTGATATAGACTCCTTGGAGCTATGATTAGAATTAGAATTATTGAAAACCATTGTCTCTATTTCAGGAACTATTTCTGGTTTCAAGTTTCCTAGATACGTGTGTTTTGTCAGGTTATCTGCATTAGCACTAGGTATCTCTGTTTGAGTTCTAACATCCTTCTTTACATTTACATGAGTTCTTTGTTTTGGCATTGCTACATACGATAAGACAACATTCTTTTTATTCGGGTTCCCATTCAATATCCAGCACTTTTCCTTAGTATGTCCAATTCGTTTACAATGGCTACAGGTTGGCTTGGAATTAGTTGGACCTTCATTGCTCTGCTGATGTCTCTTTGATTGATAGGATTCATTTGGATTTATGGTTTTCTTTTCTACCTTCATATCTCGATTCTGGAATTTAGATTTATCTACTGTTGTAAATTTATTGCTGGAATGGATAATAACATATTCGTCTGCCATCACTGCTGCTGTTTCTACTTGTTCTACACCTTTGTCTGCTAAATGTATTCTTACATCACCTCTGATGTTATTGTTAAAGTCTTCCATTAGCATAAGATTAGCTAATTTATCAAAGTCTTTGTTTACACCTTTGGATCGAATCCATCTTTCAAAATATTTCTTTTTCTGTCTTAGAAAATCAACATGGGATTGTTCCTGTTCTTTCTTAGACTCACGAAACACTTTTCTATATTTTTCAGGTGTCAATGCATAACTTAGCAGTACTCTATTCTTGATCAGTTCATAATCATACAATTCCTCTTCAGTAAGACTTAATACAACATCAAGTGCCTTTCCTTTGTTCAGAGCTGAGCGTAGGAGTATAGCTTTCTTGCCCTCGGGAAATTGATAGTCTCTAGCGTTTCTCTCGAAAATCATGAAGAACTCTTCCACCGAATTATCTTCAAAAACTGGAATATGTTTCTTAAACTTATACAGTTCTGCATCTGCTTCAGAGCTTGCATTCGAATGATTTGACGTACGAGACCTTGCTATCTCAATTCTTTCTTGGCTTGCTATTTTCTCTCTTGCTATTTCTCTTTCCATCTCAATTCTCTGGCTTTCTCTCTCTCTTTCCATCACAATTCTCTTGTTTTCTCTTTCTCTTTCCATCTCTAATTCCATCTTTCTTAACTCAAGTTTAAATTTCAATTCTTCACTTAAGTCACCAGTTGTATGCTTTACTCTTTGTTTTATAGGAAAAGGTAATTCATCATCTGATTCATCATTAATGTTATCATTAGCAGTAGTTTCTTCAATAATTAGTGTACCTTGTTTTCTTAAACACTCAGTTACCTCTTGAAGTAATTTAGTTTTTGATGGCCTAGTTTCTGTGATAGAAATGCCCAATGATTTAGCCAATTCTTTTAGTTGTATCATCGACATTTTATTAAGCTGTTCTGAGGTTAGATCAAATATCTCTGGATCCAATGTAAGATTATTTGTGGCTTCCATTTTATATATTATTAAAAGTTACTATAAATCTTGTTAATAATACAATAAAGAGTCCAACTTACTTTCTGTCCTTTGAATAATTCACTACACCACACAGTTCAGATTTGTCACAACAAGGTCATAAAAATAATACTTTCTTAGAGTTACTTTGTTTGATAAGATAATACACCAGATAATTTTAGAGGCTGAATAGTTAAGTTTTCCGATTCTCAATAGCAATGTTCAATTCAATCACAATCTTTAGTATATTGTATATTGTTCATATTTTCCAACACAATCCATCCAAGTTACGAGTATGTATTACGGCAGTTGTAAATAGTTTGTGTAAATAGTATAACGATTCTTGAAGTTGAAGCAAATCCTCTAAACGTTTGTTAGTAAATCACTGACGAGCAAAACCCATTTTATTACAAGGCAATTTATTCACCATAATAAATTATGGATGAGACCTTCTATTTATATCACACAAGTATAATTATGATTTATAATGTTATTACGGCTAGAGCCCCCATTCAATTTATGAAAATAATAGTTATAGTATTGTTATTATTAGTGTGAGTATCCTTGTATTAGTGAAGATCTTATTATATCATTCTGAAGTTTATTTGTAGTTGTCTAGAGTATTCCGTGGTTCTTAGTATCCCCTGGCAATTCACATAACGTAGCTTTAGAGTTTTCAGTTGATTTACTTCATGTATAATTATTGGTGTGGCTCATATTATACAGCAAGAACCTCGATGTTGAGTGGTAGTGTAGATTATTAAAATAGTTGTATAAATATTACACATACACACATGTATATAACGTTGAAATATTGACGTTAACCAAGTTGTGTAGAAAGCAACGATAAATTTGGTTTAATTTACAACATCAATCCAGTAGGAATCCAAATAATATTATATACACAATCAAGAAATACACATATTCCAATTAGTAATGAATATCCTCAATGAACATATAGCATTGTAGTTAATAGTAGAATAATAAATTTTCCATAATACAAATCAAATAGAAATGATACTCAGAGCGGAGTATATTTGATGTTACTAGATCGAATGCAAGCCAAGAACTGACTAAAGTGTCGAATTGCGTAGAAATATATTACGGGTCAATCGTTGGAAAAACCAGACAGTCTAGTGACACGAATATTTTAATCAAGCCTGCATGTTGACTGCGTGATCAGATACCTTTTATTAAGAACAATCAATAATGCTCTAACAAAATAAGGAGAGACCGGACGACCTTGACATGCTGTATTCGCGTGCACAGTTCATGTTTTTATCGAGGTTAATAAAAAAACAATAATGCTTTAATTAGGTTAGGAAAAACCCGGGGAAAACCGTGAGCTGAGAAATATTTATATCGTTTAAACGCAATTCGCTTAAATGATTTAGTTGGTTTATTAACATTACAATGTAGGGAATTTACGTTTCGTAACACATTGTAAACGATATTTTATGTAATCCACCGCAATGCTACGCGTATTTTCATGTCCTATAGACATATTATTTTCAATAGAACTAATAAGAATTACAAAAAGAACCGTTTTACTAAACGAAAAACCATAACACTTTTACAAAACTGAATAAGGAAGACTACATAATTTTATAAAAATTTGCTGAATAGTGGAAAAAGACCACCAGCTGACAAGCAAACATTCAACGAGCAGGTGTTAAACAGCTGCCCGCTAGGCGCTAACCAAGGTAACGACTTCCTGTCCAGGTGTTGAATCCATTATCGGACCGTCGCCCGCTAGGCGCTAACCAAGGTAACGACTTCCTGTCCAGGTGTTGAATCCATTATCGGACCGTCGCCCGCTGTGCCAGGTAATGGCTTCCTGTCCAGATGTTTTTGCACTTACCTGACCGTGAGAAAACCTAAAAGCTAACATTCCCACGACCAGGGTAATGGTTTCCTGTCCAGGTGTTGAATCAATTATCTGGTCGCTGGGCGCTGACCAAGTTAACGACTTCCTGTCCAGATGTTATTGCACTTACCTGACAGTGAGAAAATCTAAAACCTAACATTCCCAGGGTCACGCCAAACCTAACCGTCAACAACGTTCCCACTTTTTTTATTGTCTTCTTCAATCTCTGCCTTTTTTTTTACTAACTTCTTATCTCTTTCTCGAAAAAATTTTTAAATACAATTTCTCAAACTCTCCCTCTCTCAAAAAACTTTGTAGACAACCTTTTTTAAAATTTTTCTCTCTCGCAAAAAAACTTTGTAGGACACCTTCCCAAAATCTCTCTCTCCAGACAAACTTTTTTAAGTACGTCTTCCCAAAATCTCTCTCTCCTGACAAACTTTTGTAAGGTCACCTTCCCAAAATCTCTCTCTCCTGACAAACTTTTTTAAGTACAACTTTTCAAACTCTCTCTCTCCTGACAAACTTTTTTAAGTTCACCTTCCCAAAATCTCTCTCTCCTGACAAACTTTTTTAAGTACAACTTTTCAAAATCTCTCTCTCTCTCCTAACAAACTTTTTTAAGTACAACTTTTCAAACTCTCTCTCTCCTGACAAACTTTTTTAAGTTCACCTTCCCAAAATCTCTCTCTCCTGACAAACTTTTTTAAGTACAACTTTTCAAACTCTCTCTCTCCTGACAAACTTTTTTAAGTTCACCTTCCCAAAATCTCTCTCTCCTGACAAACTTTTTTAAGTACAACTTTTCAAACTCTCTCTGTCCTGACAAACTTTTTTAAGGTCACCTTCCCAAAATCTCTCTCTCCTGACAAACTTTTTTAAGTTCACCTTCCCAAAATCTTTGACACTCTCGACAAACTTTTTTAAGTTCACCTTCCCAAAATCTTTGACACTCTCGACAAACTTTTGAAGTTCACCTCCCCAAAATCTTTTACACTCTCGACAAACTTTTTAAGTTGAAGTTCACCTCCCCAAAATCTTTTACACTCTCGACAAAATCTTTAAGTTAACCTTCCCAAAATCTTTCACACTAGCTCTCGCTCAAAAACACTTTTTCTTAAAAGCTTTCCCACTCTCGACAAACATTTTAGGACACCCCTCCATGGACTTCGGTCTAACAGTATCCATCTCTCTGTCTCCAACTCTTTCTCGCCCCATCTCTTCTTCTAACAAAACTTTAAGTTAACACAATCCTAACGATCACGCATTCCTTCTTTCTGCCTTGCTCAATCTCTGTATCTCTTACTTCATTCTTCTCTCAAACTCTGTCTCTCTCTTTCCTGCGTGCCATCTTTTACTTGTCTCATTGTCAGTACTTACTTTCCTTACTCTGTCTACACTTATTTCTCTCTTCGTCTCTTTTCGCTAACAAAACTTTGTGTTAACCAACCCTAACACGTACACATTCCATCTTTCTGCCTTGTTCAATCTCTGTATGCCTAACTCTTACTTCATACTTCTCTCAAACTCTGTCTCTCTCTCTAAAAACACTTTATGTTCAGCAAACCCTAACACATATTCCACTTCACAGCGTTCCCTCTTTCTGCCTTGTTCATCTCTACCTCATTACTAACTTCTTCTCCTCTTTCTAAAATGGTCTCCCCTTTTATGTTTTATAACGTGCAAATCATTTAGTACCATGGATCCTAGGGGGAAACATCCCTTTACCGCTCGCATTGCTGGCCCAGGCAATGTCGACAGTGGAATTGTATTAGAATGTGGTAGTACAGACTGTGATTTGTCTTCAATCATTGAGAAAATCAAAGGAGACATCACTTGTGTTGTATTATTGAATGAAGATGAAATGCAGGTAAGATACTACTTATCTTATATATTACAATCACTCCTTCTATATAGAATATTAGTGCGTACTACTCTCATTCTACTCAAATAATAATAATTTACTTTCGATGTCTTGTGTAGAAACTTGTGGATGCGGATACTGAAGGGCTAGTTCAGAGCCTTGGGAGATCTATGAAAGTCATCAAATCTATACAGGAGTCTTGTCAGCGCCTAATTGAGGAGCAGGCAGACCTGAAAGCCGCCCTGGAGCTTGTTCGTTTTTACAACTTGGAAAATGCAATGCGTAATTGCATGACAAATGTTTACAAGTAGACATTGCTAGCTTTAGAGGCTTAAATTATAAAAATAAAATAAATGAAACAAAATAAATATTGGTGTTTGTTGTTTGTGTATGAAGGTTTTGAAAATAATGTTCTTGGGAGATATAGCAAAGGTCAAGGTCAACTGACCCTAGTGTGAATTTGGGAAAAGCCCCTCCTCGCTCTACCTAACTATTACTGTCTAAATTTTACCAAATTTTACCAAACTATCTATGGAAACTTTAATTACCTAACCAACATTTACTAATAGTAGTGGGAATAATTTTCGTAACACATAATGCCACTCACCACCTATACAACCCTTGTCATTCCCATTACTTTCCTTCTCAGGCCTATCATAGAAATATCTCCTAAATCAATTACATATCAAAATGATTATAGTGCCAAGGTAGTCGAAATTTAGACCTTTTTATTTTCCTAGGTCTTTTAACATAGATCTACAATTTTATTTTCTTAAGTTCACATACAATTGTTATATGACCCAATAGGAGAAACAGCCCTCTATGACTACAGTCATGCCATAACAGATTTTTTCTACCGTGAACAAACATAACCCAACACTACTCTTACAAAACCCCAACACATACCATAGCCACCCAAATATACCTTCCAACTTAGTAAATTTTACCATATACCATCGCCACCCAAAATAAATCCTCCAAATTAGACAATCTTGCTCAACTTAAATCCTTAGAATATTTTTATAGATAGCCCTGTCCTAACACCAACTTTACAAAACACATATCTACAACCCACAAGTAAATTTCCCCACTTAGGAAATCTTGCTTGACTGATGTCATGGAAGATTTCTGATAGTCTATCTTTATCGATATCCCCGTCCTACCACAGACTTTACAAAACACATATCTATAACCCCCAAGTGAATTTCCCCACTTAGGAAATCTTGCTTGACTGATGTCATGGAAGATTAAATCCTCCAAATTAGACAATCTTGCTCAACTTAAATCCTTAGAATATTTTTATAGATAGCCCTGTCCTAACACCAACTTTACAAAACACATATCTACAACCCACAAGTAAATTTCCCCACTGGAAATCTTGCTTGACTGATGTCATGGAAGATTTCTGATAGTCTATCTTTATCGATATCCCCGTCCTACCACAGACTTTACAAAACACATATCTATAACCCCCAAGTGAATTTCCCCACTTAGGAAATCTTGCTTGACTGATGTCATGGAAGATTTCTGAAAGTCTATCTTTATCGATATCCCCGTCCTACCACAGACTTTACAAAACACATATCTATAACCCCCAAGTGAATTTCCCCACTTAGGAAATCTTGCTTGACTGATGTCATGGAAGATTTCTGATAGTCTATCTTTATCGATATCCCCGTCCTACCACAGACTTTACAAAACACATATCTATAACCCCCAAGTGAATTTCCCCACTTAGGAAATCTTGCTTGACTGATGTCATGGAAGATTTCTGATTGTCTATCTTTATCGTTTTCCCTGTCCTATCACAAACTTTACAAAACATATATCATCAACACCCAAATATATGTTCCAACTTAGGCAATCTTGCTTGACTGATGTCATGGAAGATTTCTGATAGTTTATCTTTATCGATACCCCGTCCTAACACCAACTTTACAAAACACATATCTACAACCCCCAAGTATACCTTCCCACTTAGGCAATCTTGGTTGACCCAAACCTTCTAATACTTTTATTGATAGCCCTGTCTAAAACACTAATCTGAAAAAACTTTTATAGATATCCCTAGCCAAAACATATATCTACAACACCCAATTATACCTTCCCACTTAGGCAATCTTGCTTGACTCAAACCCTTATAATACTTCTATAGCTAGTCCTGTCCAAAACATTTAAAAACACTACACCTTCAGTTTAAAGTATTACTTTTTCACTACCCTATGCAACTGATTGTAGTAATTGCTAAAAATAATAAATACACATCCTAAGACTTATCACAATTCTTTTAAACTAATTCTAGTGATTTACAAAACTCTTTACAATATTGACTATCAACCTCAAACTAAGACAAACAAATAATTTTTTTTCTTCTGCCCCACTTTTCCCAAATTCACACTAGGGTCAGTTGACCTTGACCTTTGCTATATCTCCCAAGAACATTATTTTCAAAACCTTCATACACAAACAACAAACACCAATATTTATTTTGTTTCATTTATTTTATTTTTATAATTTAAGCCTCTAAAGCTAGCAATGTCTACTTGTAAACATTTGTCATGCAATTACGCATTGCATTTTCCAAGTTGTAAAAACGAACAAGCTCCAGGGCGGCTTTCAGGTCTGCCTGCTCCTCAATTAGGCGCTGACAAGACTCCTGTATAGATTTGATGACTTTCATAGATCTCCCAAGGCTCTGAACTAGCCCTTCAGTATCCGCATCCACAAGTTTCTACACAAGACATCGAAAGTAAATTATTATTATTTGAGTAGAATGAGAGTAGTACGCACTAATATTCTATATAGAAGGAGTGATTGTAATATATAAGATAAGTAGTATCTTACCTGCATTTCATCTTCATTCAATAATACAACACAAGTGATGTCTCCTTTGATTTTCTCAATGATTGAAGACAAATCACAGTCTGTACTACCACATTCTAATACAATTCCACTGTCGACATTGCCTGGGCCAGCAATGCGAGCGGTAAAGGGATGTTTCCCCCTAGGATCCATGGTACTAAATGATTTGCACGTTATAAAACATAAAAGGGGAGACCATTTTAGAAAGAGGAGAAGAAGTTAGTAATGAGGTAGAGATGAACAAGGCAGAAAGAGGGAACGCTGTGAAGTGGAATATGTGTTAGGGTTTGCTGAACATAAAGTGTTTTTAGAGAGAGAGACAGAGTTTGAGAGAAGTATGAAGTAAGAGTTAGGCATACAGAGATTGAACAAGGCAGAAAGATGGAATGTGTACGTGTTAGGGTTGGTTAACACAAAGTTTTGTTAGCGAAAAGAGACTAAGAGAGAAATAAGTGTAGACAGAGTAAGGAAAGTAAGTACTGACAATGAGACAAGTAAAAGATGGCACGCAGGAAAGAGAGAGACAGAGTTTGAGAGAAGAATGAAGTAAGAGATACAGAGATTGAGCAAGGCAGAAAGAAGGAATGCGTGATCGTTAGGATTGTGTTAACTTAAAGTTTTGTTAGAAGAAGAGATGGGGCGAGAAAGAGTTGGAGACAGAGAGATGGATACTGTTAGACCGAAGTCCATGGAGGGGTGTCCTAAAATGTTTGTCGAGAGTGGGAAAGCTTTTAAGAAAAAGTGTTTTTGAGCGAGAGCTAGTGTGAAAGATTTTGGGAAGGTTAACTTAAAGATTTTGTCGAGAGTGTAAAAGATTTTGGGGAGGTGAACTTCAACTTAAAAAGTTTGTCGAGAGTGTAAAAGATTTTGGGGAGGTGAACTTCAAAAGTTTGTCGAGAGTGTCAAAGATTTTGGGAAGGTGAACTTAAAAAAGTTTGTCGAGAGTGTCAAAGATTTTGGGAAGGTGAACTTAAAAAAGTTTGTCAGGAGAGAGAGATTTTGGGAAGGTGACCTTAAAAAAGTTTGTCAGGACAGAGAGAGTTTGAAAAGTTGTACTTAAAAAAGTTTGTCAGGAGAGAGAGATTTTGGGAAGGTGAACTTAAAAAAGTTTGTCAGGAGAGAGAGAGTTTGAAAAGTTGTACTTAAAAAAGTTTGTCAGGAGAGAGAGATTTTGGGAAGGTGAACTTAAAAAAGTTTGTCAGGAGAGAGAGAGTTTGAAAAGTTGTACTTAAAAAAGTTTGTTAGGAGAGAGAGAGAGATTTTGAAAAGTTGTACTTAAAAAAGTTTGTCAGGAGAGAGAGATTTTGGGAAGGTGAACTTAAAAAAGTTTGTCAGGAGAGAGAGAGTTTGAAAAGTTGTACTTAAAAAAGTTTGTCAGGAGAGAGAGATTTTGAGAAGGTGACCTTACAAAAGTTTGTCAGGAGAGAGAGATTTTGGGAAGACGTACTTAAAAAAGTTTGTCTGGAGAGAGAGATTTTGGGAAGGTGTCCTACAAAGTTTTTTTGCGAGAGAGAAAAATTTTAAAAAAGGTTGTCTACAAAGTTTTTTGAGAGAGGGAGAGTTTGAGAAATTGTATTTAAAAATTTTTTCGAGAAAGAGATAAGAAGTTAGTAAAAAAAAAGGCAGAGATTGAAGAAGACAATAAAAAAAGTGGGAACGTTGTTGACGGTTAGGTTTGGCGTGACCCTGGGAATGTTAGGTTTTAGATTTTCTCACTGTCAGGTAAGTGCAATAACATCTGGACAGGAAGTCGTTAACTTGGTCAGCGCCCAGCGACCAGATAATTGATTCAACACCTGGACAGGAAACCATTACCCTGGTCGTGGGAATGTTAGCTTTTAGGTTTTCTCACGGTCAGGTAAGTGCAAAAACATCTGGACAGGAAGCCATTACCTGGCACAGCGGGCGACGGTCCGATAATGGATTCAACACCTGGACAGGAAGTCGTTACCTTGGTTAGCGCCTAGCGGGCGACGGTCCGATAATGGATTCAACACCTGGACAGGAAGTCGTTACCTTGGTTAGCGCCTAGCGGGCAGCTGTTTAACACCTGCTCGTTGAATGTTTGCTTGTCAGCTGGTGGTCTTTTTCCACTATTCAGCAAATTTTTATAAAATTATGTAGTCTTCCTTATTCAGTTTTGTAAAAGTGTTATGGTTTTTCGTTTAGTAAAACGGTTCTTTTTGTAATTCTTATTAGTTCTATTGAAAATAATATGTCTATAGGACATGAAAATACGCGTAGCATTGCGGTGGATTACATAAAATATCGTTTACAATGCAATGGGTATACTTGGAGAAACGATGGTCGGCATGAAAGTATTATCAACACTCCGAATTCTGTTCAAAATGCTATGAGAATACTAGGAGATGAATTTGAAGAACGATTTAAGAATAGATTTGATAACCTAATAGATGGTCTAGTCATAACTGATGACAATGCGTATGACACTTTCACATCGATCGTTATAGAAATATTTTGTGAGGATATAAATTGGGGACGAATTGTGGCGTTGTTTGACTTTTCGGGTCAATTTGCAGCTCGGTGTTTTCAACTAAAGAAATACCACCTAGTAGATAATCTTCTAGAATGGTTAACAACATATATTGATATACATCTGTCGAGTTGGCTAAATAGTCATAATAACTGGGTAAGTAATAGGTTTACAAGAGTAACAAAGACACTCTTTAAACAAAAATCATCCTATAGAAAGTTAAATATAAAAGCGTATATTAAACTAGCTTCCATCTTCTTCAACACAGGAAGGGTTTTTGGAATTCAAGTCTGGTAGAGGTGAGAATAAAAATGGCAGCTCTTGGCCCTCACTTAAGACAATCCTAGGCTGTGCTGCTGCAGGCATTGGGATCTTGACACTTTGTGCACTTTTCGCTCTACAAATCCTGAACACTGAGAATCGAATATTATAAAAATAAATAAACTACCAGTCATGTTGTTGTTGTTTTATTCTCTGTTTGATGTACTTGAACGCAAATAAAAAAAATAAAAAAATTAAAACTTTCTTTGTTTACTGTTTAAAAAATTATTTACATGGTTACTGCCCTTGTATGCCACGTAAATCGGACGCCATCTTACTTCCGGTTCATCAGCATGTGGAACAGTGGAGTCAACAACTTCAATACACCCCTTCCATCATCTTGTCTACAACCATAAAGTTCATTAAAAATACAAAAATTACACATTTAATTACACGGTTACTGCCCTTGTATGCCACGTACATAGGACGCCATCTTGTTTTCCGGTATCTTTAATTAAACCACGATGATAAAATCACGTGTAACACTACACACAAATAATCACATGGAACACTCGGATCGGCCATCTTGGATCCGCCCCCTTCTGACCCGCCATAGTGGACACCACTTGAAAGACTTAAGTTACTTAAATTTTAAAATGTTTAATCCTATTAAGTAAAAATTACACGACAAAAATTAAAAGATACAACCATTTAACAAACTGACTTTTAATAGATAAAGAGACACTTATTGTACATTTATACATTCAAAATATATAAACTATTTTAGTATAGTATTTTAGTAACTTTAAAGAACTCTCTTATTTGCATACACATACATACACATTCAAAATACGCATACACTAAAATAATGTACTTTGGGAACTCTCACAACATCTGGACTTTATATTTTGCCCTGGAGATCTAAAAATGTTTAGTGTTTAGGCTTTTAAAACAATGATTATCAATTCAAATTTGAAATATGTATGTTTAAAAGGGAAAATTTTAAACTAGTTGAGTAAAAGGTATTTACATGTATTATCAATTAAAATTGTAAAGAATAATTAAAAGATACAAATGTTAACTATGTAAGTAAAAAGTTCGTAAATAAAAAGGGTGTCTTATTAAAGAATTTAAACAAAAGTTATATAATGTAGACCTTAATTAAAGAAATATACGCCTCTTAATAAGTAAAAACTCGCTTTACAAGATATGTATGACTTTAAAAAAAAAAAAATTCGTTAATTAATTTCGTATACAATATAGAAATTACTGGTTTTAGTAAGTAAAAATTGTATTTACTTATCGTTTAAATTGTAAAATATATAAGTTTTAAAAAAGAAAAAGAATGATGTTATAGTAAGTCAAACACTGCATTTAACGATTAAACAATTTAAATTATTTAAATTGAAAAGAAAAATATTTAAAAAAGGAATACTCAAAATACAAAGAAAAAATACCCCCAAAACTAATGCAAATGATAAAAACAAAAAAAAAAATATCATGGGAAACGTAAGTTGTAAAGAAAAAAAAACGTTTAGTGCTACTTGAATTATCTCCCATAGCAGGCTTTGAAAGGGCAGTTTTATCTCTTTTTCACACCAGGTCATTAAAATAGCTAGAACAGCACCACCAAAGAGTTTACACAACAGATGAAAAAGTCATTAAAAGACGCGCTGAGCGATAAAAACAAACAGCTGCTCAGGTAAAATTTCGACAGCGATATGAATAAGCAACTCAGGGGTTCTAAACATGTTTAAGGATATATGTTTAGACTTTCAAAACATTGATTTCAATTCAAATTAAAAATAATTATGTTTAAAAGAAAATTATTAATTAGTAATTATGACTAAAAACTATAATTAGATAATTAATTAAGAATAAAAAAAAAATACTGCCTCCAAGTAAGTAAAAGTATATAAAATGTGGTCTATTTAGTGATAATTACGGTCTTTAGTAATTAAAAACGTTCCTTTACACGCTAATTATGGTAAAAAAAAAATATATATAATTAGTTAATTAATAAAGTATAAAATTAAGAAAATTACTGTGTCCAAGTAATTAATAAGGTACGTTATTAGAGAATTATTGATTAAAATGTGATAATTACACCCCTTTGTAATTAAAAAACACCCCTTTACATGCTAATTATGGCTATTCAAATAATAATTAGTTAATTAATTAAGTATACAATTAAGAAAATTACTCTATCCCAATAAGTAAATGTGCCTCTTACAAGACAATTATTGATTAAAATGTAATAATTAGGGCCCTTAGTAATTAAAAACGCCCTTTTACAAGCTAATTATGTTTATAAAAATTAAAATTAGTTAATTAGTTAAGTATACAATTACTGTCTCCAAGTAAGTAAAAATGCCCCTTATTAGAGAATTATTGAATCAAATGTAATAATTAGGGCCCTTAGTAATTAATAAACGCCTTTTTACAAGCTAATTTTGGTTAATAAACGCCTCTTTACAAGCTAATTATGGTTAAAAAAAATATAATTAGTTAATTAGTTAAGAATAAATTAAGAAAATTACTGTACCACAGTAAGTAAATGTGCCCCTTATTAGAGAATTATTGAATCAAATGTAATAATTAGGGCCCTTAGTAATTAATAAACGCCTCTTTACAAGCTAATTATGGTTAATAAACGCCTCTTTACAAGCTAATTATGGTTAAAAAAATTAAAATTCGTTAATTAGTTAAGTATAAAATTAAGACAATTACTGTCTCCAAGTAATTAATAATGACCCTTACAAGACAATTATCGATTTAAAGATGTTAATTAGGGCAAAAATCACAATAAACTTATTGAAAAAAAGCCTTTTACTAATGAAAATTATTAAGAACACTATAAAAGTAACCAATTAATTAATTAATATTAAATAATTATAAAATTTTAGAACCGCTGAACCTTATAAAGACCATTATAAAACAATGGGAAAAATAATATGACATGTGTCAATCATTGTAAGACAATGGGAAAATCAATCATTGTAAGACAATGGGAAAAAAATAATTTTAGAACCGCTGACCGTATTACCCTTAATTAAAAAACCCTCGTATAACAACACGACAAGACGCCATCTTGGATGACGTCACTTCCGGTACAACGACTTCCGGTTGGGGTCACTTCCGGGTCAAAGGTCACTTCCGGGTCAAAGGTCAAAGGTCAACTGAGGCGTATAGGCGTACGCCTCAAATGATACCTGAAACGACCCTACTATACTACTTGCGTGTCCGAGATTTCACTGCACAGGCGGGAGCCACTCGAAACTCGAAGGGAAAATGAAATAAGCGTAACAATCCGACATGCCCAGCCCGGTGACTTGAATGATCATGTCTATAATCAGCTATTTGTGGCTAACAGGCGACAGTTCAGGTATACAAGAAATGCCACCAAGTTAATGATCCCATGGAATCTCCCAGGAGGTCTAAGAGTGTAGTGCTTGAGACTGCGGAGACAGAAACCCTATGTTATAGGTTAAGCGGCACGCCCTATCGGCACTGTGTATCAATCTCCATTACTCTTTCCATGATTACAAAGAAGATGAACTAGCGACAAATAACTCTGGACATACCAAGAGAAGCAAACGGGGCAGTTTGTAAACATTTCATCACAAAACATATGATACGACATAGGTAAAGATGTATCCGAAGCGTTAAATTTGCATTGGTGTCTTACCTTATTTTATATATTACAGACGCTCCTTCTATAAAGAAGATTATTGCTTCCTAAGCTCATCCGTGGTGTGCGATGGTTAAAGCTATTTCTTGTATTTTCCTGCATCTGTATTTACTTTAATGGAACAAACACATTGGTCCCAAACAGTTTGCTACACAAGGCGAGCGTGTCCAGTTCGGCTGGACGTAACTAAGACAATCGCGTGCCTGGGGATCGTAAATGACCCTAACTGACCTACATTTCTTGTCTGACTACAGCTTTGGTGTTACATATCGGCTGATCGAATTCTTAATTATGGATGGAGCTATTATAGACGCCAAGGTAACTAAAATTATCTTCTAGAGGCAATACACACACACACACACACACACACACACACACACACACACACACACACACAGGTGAGTGATAACCTTGTCCTCGGAGAATTTAATGGCCCCAACGTGCACAATTATCTCAGCGTAACTCTATACTCCACCCACCCCACCCGACCACGCCGCTGTCCAATCCTAGGCCTACCATGTGGTTTTCCCCAACTCCTCTGACCCGACACTGGTATCTGCAAGATAAAAGTTGTAAAGCGAAAACGTGAGAAATTATTTATGTAGGCAATAACTATCAACAGAGGCCTTAGAAAACTGATCAATTCGCTGACGCCGATACCAAACAAGATGTGCGTACATAAAATTTAAATATAAAACACAAGAGTCTGGAGTAGAAAAATAAAACGTCTGTTTTAAAACTAGAACACCGGGCTTGCTTATCATTAATATATACACCGGTCGCCACTCCATCTTCCTCGTATTATCATGCGTTCTCTATTCCGGACCACACGTGCCGATTCGGCTTTAAACTAATGGTCCTATATCCTAACTTATATTATCGTTATAGACTAATATAAACCATGGGTTCTCAGCCTTTTTCGGAACATTTTTACATTTGTTTTAGCTCTCACCGATCTGGAAGTTAAAGGGTCAATATAGTTTCAGCAATTTTTCTTAGGCCGACCAGATTTGTGTGCTTATTTATTATCTTTAAAAGAAACTGAATAGGAAAACATATTGTAAGAATTGATAGATAAAAAAAATTATTATCTAAACAAGAGGCTTAAAAAAAATCAATATTAATGTGAATCGTTGGCCTGGTGTGTTGCTAGTAGTTTGTCTATATTTGTTTCAATTTTGGTTGCAAAATACTTCGGTCTCTACACTTCACTATTTGCAGCTTGTTTTTCTTTTTATGACAACTAAATGGTATTAGCATAAAATCCACTTTCCACAAAAGAGGGTGATAAGAATGCAATTATAAAATTGTTGCCAAAACTCACAGACCTAGAGAAACTGATTGATTTTCTTCCAAAGAATCGCATTTGCTTTTCAAAAACTCGAGCATTCAATCCAAGTCTCATACATTATATTTAAACGGTCATCTTCTGATAACCAACCTCTGTGTGCAGTAGCCATCGCTTGTAGTCCTCGTCAATGAACAATAAACAATATTTATTGTGCAACATAGTACATAAGTACAATAAAGGCATAAATCTAGTCAAAGACATAACAAACAAAAATATTATAAAATTGAAAAACAATAAAAAAATATATAAAGACAATAAAAGTACTACATATATTATTAATAATAAGAAGAATGCAATCGAAATCAGGGGATGGCAACCAAAGGCACGCGTGCCAAACTTGGCATGCATGGCGATTTTCAATGACACGCGAGAGACCTCCAAAGGATGTTTTTTATTGATAAAAACAACAACAACATTTTCCGGTTCTAAATGAGGAAAACTGACTGTTGAAGTCGATGTTTCTGAATGAGAAAAACCGACTTTTGAAGCCGATGTTTCTGAATGAGGAAAACTGACTGTTGAAGTCGATGTTTCTGAATGAGAAAAACCGACTTTTGAAGCCAATGTTTCTGAATGAGGGAAACTGACTGTTAAAGCCGATGCTTCTGAATGAGGAAAACCGACTGTTGAAGCCGATGTTTCTGAATGAGGAAAACTGACTATTGATGCCGATGTTTCTAAATGAGGAAAACTGACTGTTGAAGCCGATGTTTCTGAATGAGGAAAACTGACTGTTGAAGCCGATGTTTCTGAATGAGGAAAACTGACTATTGATGCCGATGTTTCTAAATGAGGAAAACTGACTGTTGAAGCCGATGTTTCTGAATGAGGAAAACTGACTATTGATGCCGATGTTTCTGAATGAGGAAAACTGACTGTTGAAGCCGATGTTTCTGAATGAGGGAAACTGACCATTGAAGCCGATGTTTCTGACTGGGGAAAACCGACTGTTGAAGCCGATGTTTCTGACACATTGCAGTGAGTTGAACTTACATTTACATTTGCACTGGTATGGATTTGCATTGAAATCGGACATATCTTGCCCTAAAAACAATTTCAAAACACTTAACTACATGTACATTTATATGTTAAAGAATATATTAAGATCAATAGCAGGACATTTTTAGAAGCACATCGAAGGCGGGGTTTTCTAATCAAAGGCAATACTTTTAAATTGATGGACTCATTTTGGTTTATACCACACCAAGCCTACAACCTTCTTAGATGTTGATCTATATCTTTTTTTTAAGTAAAGGAATATTGGCGATCTTAAAACGGAGCAAGTTCAATTTAAAACATTTAAAAAATGGGCATCCAAATGTGCTCATTTGCGGAAAAAAAATCTGGGATGTAGCTGCTTAGGAAAGTCATCTGCTATTCTCAACTGATTGGCATTCGCTCCTTTACTTTCAGCTTTTGGTTCAACTTACACAAGTGAACAGATTTTATCGCACATCTAAGCTGTTTTCAGCATTCAAAGAGGTCACTTACACTTGACCGCTCATTAATTGATATACACTAATTACATTTAAACTAGTTTTTATGCTCATCTTGTTTAATTAAACATAAATCTATATAATTCAAAAACAAATTTATTTTCATTATTAATTTAGAAATGTAAGAGACTTATTTAATAGCACAATATTATGTAATTTCTGTAATTATTAATGTTTAAAATATAAACTCCTTAAAAACTCTAATAATTAAATATTGTTATGAATACCATAATGTTAAATTTATATAAAGAAATGATAACTAGTCAGTAATTTTAGTTATATTTCAAAGCAGAACTTGTTTGGCATCACTATTGAGTCAAATGATTGTGGAAAAAAATTATTAAAGGGAGATAATAAGCAAGTTTCATTTGAGCTAATAATTCCATTTTTTTTTAAATAAATAATAAATAAATGGCTTACAATTTATAACATTGAAATGATGAAACTGTAAAAAGTATTGGAAAATTATATAAATATCATCTGACTAAAGAATGTGTATGTATACTTTTAAACATTACATTAACTACTTATTTTGAATGAGAACTACGTATCCATTCCATTTACCGGTAATTGAAGGCTAACAAAAAGCTATCCAAAAACTGCTCCAACGTTTTAAAGATCATCCAAGTTAAACTGAGATCAAAATATCATGAATTAGCATCTAAGGCAGTGGTTCTCAAACTTTTTTAGGCCGCGACCCTATTATACAGTTATTCATGCTTTTGCGCCCCCCCCCCCCCCCGAAAAACAACAACAACAACAACTCACAACAAATAAACAAATAATAATAATAAATAATTTCGTCCCTACTTTATTACTGTATTTTGCGACTGTTATGAATTGTAATGTAAATATCTAATGTGCAGGATGTATTTTTATTGTCACAAAATGACCCTACCATTACCAACACACTATATAGCAGTATGGAACAACTGAAAAAGACATGTAAATATGCTTGTCTGACATTGACTGCAAGAGAGCAAACAGCTTTGCAGCCAAGCAAACAGAAGAAGAAGAATACTGTATTCACTGTGCTTGGCCACACAGTCTTCTAGTATGTCGTAGCTTAAGAAACTGGTGATCGCTGCCTCACCGGCCCTTTGATCAAAATTAGGTCCAACGAGTACTTGTTTCGCTAGGTTTCGTGAGAGATATCAAAACAGTAATTCTATTAATACTATTATACATCATACAAAATTTAAATGATTCAGTTTTACTAGTTATCCGCAAAAAGCAGTCAAGGGTTAAACGCATTCTGGTCTTTAAAAAGAGAACAAGACCAACTTTGCACCACGTGTTATAACGAAGTGGTCTGTTGGCAAATTGCCAAGAAAATGGCGGACTTGCCAGTTATATTCCCTACACTACCGAGACAAGATGCGTAGATAAATTGATATATTTATAGAATACTGTCCAATAACTATATACATCTTCATAATAAGATGTTATTTAGAGCCATAATCTTATATAACTAGTAATTTTATTTGTGTATTTGGATCAGTTAGAAAGTATCATCATTAAGAAAAGGTATATTCACAAATGACCAATTGATTTAATTTAAAGTAGACAGGTTTACACAGATTCAGAAATGGCATATTATATGCTATTAGGCAGTAGGGCTGACGGTCCGGAAAATTGTTCAGTCACATATTGTCAAGCAGCAATTAATCTTAGGGAATTATCCTTGCTATAGAGATCGCGCTAGGAGGACAACGCTGATGATACGCCTTCTCGTGTGAAATCTATATTTATTTTCAATCCTTGTGGCTATAATAAGTGCGTAGTCTCTCATTAGGGCTATTAAATGATATTAGGCTAGATCTATTGGTTTTCACTGTTTTCTTCAAGCAACACATTCAATGTCAGGATGTCACCTGAGAAGAAAGACCATTTATATTCATTTATAATATAGAGCAAGCAAAATATTTTTTTATCTTTTTTTTTTTTTAGTATTTTAAATGATCTTGTTATATTTCTATGTTAATAAATTGTAACGATTTACCCATTAATACTAATTTGCTTTATAACATTCTTTCTTAAAGGGTTTTGTCCATTAAGTAATTTAACAAATGGTTATACACTTGTAATAAAGTTCAGCATAATTCATTACGGCCAGTTTGGTGTGAGAGGAAATATTACTTCAAAGTAACAGTTTAAACCACAAAAAAAAAATTCTTCCAAGTCGTCCATTATATTATCCCCCCCCCCCTTTTTACCCACTAAACCTAATTGCTACACGGCCAGATTTCAAGAATTTTCATGAAGAGCTGGATTATTAACTTTGACTTTTGACAAGGGCAACCGTCTCAAGGTCGATTACATCACAAGATTTAAAGAATACAAAATGTCCTACTGTTAAAGTATTTTCCCTAATGTCCGCTCAAAAGTATTTTACAGTTAAAGGAAAATTTTCAACGAAAGTGATGTTGAAGACAAATTATTCACGGATTGATTTTAATTAAACGTATGTTTATTTATTCACATAGACATTGCATTCACATCATTGTAATACCTTTAAGACCATTTTCTATTCATGTATTGTACTTGGGATATATTGACATATTAATGGAGTAATTTGCAATACATTTGTCTTGCCAAGCATCCTGCATTATTGTCACATAGAAATGGTTTTGAACATGCTGCATTATTGATTTGACTTGAAGTCTACTTTTATAATTGTTTTGGCATTAGGCATAATAAAGAACTATTAATTTCAATGGATAAAATTTTTCTTTAGAGGATGCAAATTTAGCATTTAAAAATATTTATTTAATCTAGATCTAATATCAGCTTCTTTCATTGATAGTTATACTCATTAGATTCACGATTATCTGACAATTTAGCATTTAGAAATATTTTAAAAATATCATTAAAGTTTAATCATTGAAGTTTGACAACAATATTTAAAAAAAAATTGTTTACGAATGTACTGTGTCGAGTCGAAATTAGCACCTCTTAAGGCTTAGTTTTCAATTATTAGCAAAGGTAACGTACATATATTTAAAGCTAGTTTCAGTTTGGCGCCTCTGCTTACTTTAGTGCATGGGGCTGCAGCCCTTTTTCGCTCTAGTTCTGCCAAGCAGTTTAGTTACAACTCAGGGTGTGGCTAATCAGTCTAACCTCTGCGATCCAGTCTTCTTTGCATTTAGAATACACGTATATAATGTAATTATTGCATAGAACAAATGGCGTACATTCATTCACAAAATAAAATGTACCTAATGTAGGCTAGAATACATCGCGTCTTTATCATCCTATGGAATAATCGCTGAAGATATATCAAATGGCTTTATTGTGCTCTGGCACATTAAATTTATTTTAAAAAATGCGTAGAAATAGAATTGAGATAAAGCCGGTTTATTAGCCCAATTATCACCTCATCACGCGCTCATCATTGATCAATTAAGAGCGTTTAAGACTAGTTCGCGGAGACACAATTTCTCATGCATTCATGGAGATTTTGCAGCGCACTTTTGGGCCCTTATTAAAAGGAACATTTTTTATGGGTGTGTGTCTTTTTAAAACTAGCAACGAATAGTTTAAATCAGTCCACCTGAAGGTATAGTAAAAGTGCCAAAAAAAAATTTATGTGACCGGTGTTAATTTCGTCAGCCAGTTATTTTTATACTGCTACATTTTTATTGACTATATACTAGCCAATCAGTAACAGGGTAACAGGATTTGAATTTACATGCTGTTTTCATTATATTTTTTTTTGCGAACCTGCATTGTTGCTTTAGTGTACTGATACCGGGTCGCGACCCAGGCGTTTTGGAAACTCTGCTTTAGACTATGTGATCAATAGGGTGCTTGTGATGGAACGCACAAGAGGATTGTGTGACCAGCACAATGCCAATTCACCTTTACTTTCCTTATGGTCTTTGCAATAATGACCGTACCACCTCAATTCTGTTCTCGTTGGAGTGTAAGCCTAATCGCATGATATTTTATTTAGGCCTACACTACAGGCCACGTGTCAGCAACCTTTTGAAAATAATGTACCAACGTAGGACGTCTTACACATTAAGCGTGCTATGAGCCTATAGTAGATCCTGGCTGTAGCACTCAATTTCTTTTTTTAAACTTGCCTTTTTTTTTTAGAAAAATATCCGCGCGCCTTTCTAAATCGCTCCACGTGCCAATATTGGTACGCGTTCGTAGGTTGCCGACCTCTGATATAGGCAATACATTAACAATCGCCACTGGCGATCGCCTTGATTGGAACGTCCTAATGATGTACAATGATGGGCAATAATGGACAATGAATGTTTTAAAATATTTCATTTTATAACTAAATCTTTGTAAGTTTTTTTTGTTGACATTCAAGTAATTAAAATAATAATAATAATAATAATAATATGTAGGCCTAATTGATTAAAACCGAACTCTTGAAATACTTCAAGTCCCATTGCATTAACCAGTAAAGTTTTTTTAAGTTTTTAGATAGGAGAATTATTTTTCTTCAGATTCATTCAAATGCAAAGGAAATATAAGTGCAATAAAGAGGAAAAAAACAACTCCTAGCCACATCCCTAACCCCAGAGTCCAGCCTTCTACAGTTCGTCACGTTGATGGATGAGACGAGATGAATTAAAGAGCGGATCAAGTCGGGAACTGATCAAAGATTACACGAGTTTTGATGCCTATGTAATAACCGTTGCCAGGGCCTAATGGGCTCAAAGAGATCGAACAACCAACGAGGGCAGCTCTCTGAGGTCAGGTTAGGATCAAAAAAATAATTTTTAAGCAAAGAGAGAAAGAAAAAAAGTCTTTAAAAAAAAGTCTGGGCGTCGTCTAATGTCTGATATCAGACATTGTCTGTGTGTTCAATCAGATCCTGATTGGTTACTGGACACTGCCTGGAGACACGGTGACTTTAATGACCCAAATAGCATTCATTTAAACTCTGTCTGACATGTTTGTCTTGCTAATAATGTTGGATATATCGATCTATCTATGTTTCTCCTTTTTGTGTTTACTATGTATCATATATATTTTTCTATGTATTTTTTAAATTTCTCTTTTTCCATTTTTTGCATGTGCATCTATCATTTATCTGTCTCTCTGTCTACCTGTCTACCTATCTATCTATTATCTATATACCTATCTATCTATGTAGGGGTACGGTGGTCGTGCGGCAGCGCGTTCGGCTGGCACCGAAGGTCCCTGGTTCGAATCCTGATGCAGGCTAGGATTTTTTTTACGGGGCTGTCTGTAGGGTGTCCCTGAGTCCACCCAGCTGAAGGGTACCTGACCTTAGTTGGGGTAAAGTAAAGGCGACTGTGCATAGTGCTGGCCACACAATCACATAGTAAGCCGTGGTCGCAGATTCTGGTGAACGCTGCTTCACCGGACCTATGGATCAATTCGGTCCGACGAATTTTTACTTTTATCTATCTGTATACCCGTGTCTACTCTTCGTCTTTATTATAATGTGAAGACCCTGTTATACCCGAGGAAAAAGTCCACATCTATCAGTCTATCTATCTCTCTCTCTATCTCTCTCTCTCTATCTCTATCTCTCTATCTCTCACTCTCTATCTCTCTCTCTCTCTCTATCTCTCTCTCTCTATCTCTATCTCTCTATCTCTCCATCTCTCTCTATCTCTCTCTCTCTATCTCTCTCTATCTCTCTCTCTCTCTCTATCTCTCTCTCTATCTCTCTCTCTATCTCTCTACCTCTCTCTATCTCTCTCTCTCTATCTCTCTCTCTCTATCTCTCTCTCTCTATCTCTCTCTCTCTATCTCTCTCTATCTCTCTCTCTATCTCTCTATCTCTCTCTATCTCTCTCTCTCTATCTCTCCATCTCTCTCTATCTCTCTCTCTCTATCTCTCTCTCTCTATCTCTCTCTCTCTCTATCTCTCTATCTCTCTATCTCTCTCTATCTCTCTATCTCTCTCTCTATCTCTCTCTCTCTATCTCTCTCTCTCTATATTCTTTTCTATCTATCTTTAACCCTGTCTTTTAGTCAACCAATCAATCAATCCATCTATATCTGACACCCACAGTGGAAAGGTCATAAAAAGAAGACTCCGAGTATCTATTTACCTATCTCTCACTCTTTCAATATACATATCTATCTTCAAGATACAGAAAGAAACTAATAGCATGTTTATTATTCCCCCCCCCCTTGCCTGTCAATTTCATGTATCTATGTTATGTATAGCAGAGTTATACAGATATGAAACAAATGCCCAGACCTGAATATTACACGTAAAGAAGAGATCTGGGAATTAGATAACTCGATTTCCGATAAGTTTCTAACAAATGAATTAAACAAATTAGTTGACAATTATTGAACTGTAACTTTTGTTGTTTCAGCATTTTGGAAATAAACTAGCAAACAAACAATTATATAAAGAGTATTAAAAAAGTAGATTAAACTCCATTAGTAAATGAACATAGTAAGATAATGTATAGGTCTACTTCCAGATAATAAAAAAATGACATTATATTTATCCTGAACGTCATTAGTGAATTATTGATAATAAATACAAAAAAATATATATTAGTTGTATTTACTTTGCAGGCTATTGAAGTAGGTATGAATAAAATGGATGCAGACTTTAATTGTTTTCATATATTAGTATGTTATATTGAATGCATTAATTCTGTCTGCTTGCAAATATACTGTAGTGTAGTGTTTTGAAAGAAAACTACAACATCATTATTCAGTTGTTGAACATTAACCAAACTTTTTTTGGGACAAGTTACACAGGGGGCTAGGGTAGCACCTGATCTTACAGCATGACGAAAACAAACAATACAGACCTAGACACACACACACAGTACGTTGTAAACATTGTAAACACGTACGATACTATATACAAGTTTTAAAATCCAACGGGATTATTTTTAAAGTATATTCTATTGTATCATTGTATGCATATTTTTTTCTTTTTTTTTTCATACACTATATTTCTTTCCTTTAGACATAATCGGCACTTTCCAGTTCATTCACATCTTCGTCCTGAGTCATTATGAACGCCCTTCCAATTTAAGCAAAATTAAACCCAAAAATATATTTATATATAATAATATAATATATTAAAGACATCCAACTGTACTACAGAGTTTAAAGAGAAAAGAACAATAAAATGGATACAAGAAAAACATGACAACAACATTAACAAAAAAGGCAATATATAACCTTCAATGTTGATGGGCCGGAAATACAACAAACTCATACTCAACGTATTCTGTCGGAATTTTAGTAATATTATATTAAAAATTATATGTTCACAGATTTTCCGGAAAAAAAAAATCCTCTTTACAGTCTGGAGTAATTTCTTTCTAGAAGCCCCTGTTACTGACTACGCCTCACAGACATGATCGAAAAGTTCTTATTTTACAGCAAAGGGACTAAAAAAAAACTGTTTCAGCTACCAAAGTAATACATGGTCTATGGCAGGGGTCGGCAACCTACGGCACGCGTGCCAGACTTGGCACGCTGATGGATTTTCCATAGCACGCGGAATGATTTAGAAATCCTACTTTGGCACACTGTAATCAAAAGGTTGCTGCCCCCCGGTCTATGGTACGTAAAAAAAATATGAGGACATTACGCGTTTATTAAAAAAAAGCAGTACTTTCAAAATTAGTATGTCTCACACTGGGTAAGTTTATGATTTGTCTACAACGTGTAGTACTTAAAATCAAAGACTATAATAAGATGGATTGCTTGCTTTAATATTTCTGCAATTTGATGACTCGAATGACTTCTTTTCGGAATTCCCAATTCCCTTATGCAATGTACAATTTTATTTAATCGCAATGATTTTCTCAATGAAAAACAGCGGAAACATTTCGGCAAACTTAGGAGCGTAGATTTCATTTAAGGCAGCGTTATTGGATGCGCACTGAAAAAGAACACATAAGCTCTAAAAATAGAGCAAGCGGTCCATCTTATTATTGTCTTTGTAAAAATCTTGAGCTTTAACATGTTTTTACGATACAAAATATCCAATCTTCGACCCAGGGATTGGAAAGCAGCAAGGCTAAAACTGGATATCTTCACTTTGACATTTTGTTATGCTAACCACAGAACTTAATAAATACATAAATTAATTTAGTAGCTACTTTTAAACTACCTTCAAATCGAGTAGAGTTTATAAATGCATACATTATAGAGGCCCTATTGTTCTGTGGTTAGCATAACAAAATGTCAAAGTACATGTTCTATAGACTCATTCCTCTTATTGCTTCATAAATTAGAAACACTTATAGTAATATAAGGTATGTGAGAGAATTGGCCACTTCAAATTTTCCATTCGCCTTTTTGTTTTTCAGTTATTTGTGATTTTTAATTCCACACACTCCTTCTCCACGTCCACCATCCTCTCCCCAACCCTCTCCCCTTCTCTTTCTCTCTTTCTTTCCTCCATCCCACCATCTCAGTAGACAATTTATGAATCAATAAGCGCCAGCAACATTTAATCAATATCCGGATTACCCCCAAGGACCTCCAGCGCCCCGCGGCCCCATCCCTCCTCTCCCCTAAATTTCAGCATATCAGGCAAACAATGAAGATGCGTAATCTCGTGAAGTTGCCTCCACTTGTTTGGAAACAAAATTTATATAAAATAACAAGGCGTAGCTAAATCCATACCGGAAGTTAAGAGGTAATTCACGACAGACTGGAAGTCTTCCGCAGACTTGGGTGAATATTTTGGTCCTGCAGACGGCTGCCTCTTGTGTGTACTTACTGAACCCACCGCAGTTTAATAACAATCTTTTATAGGAAGCGTTGGAGAACACTCTCGGGTAAAGGGCTGTCCATAAATGACGTCACGATCCCTGTGGACGGGTTGGTCACATTTTGTGAGATTGTATGTTAAGGAGTTGTTTCAAGAAATTGCGGTATGACACTGAGCATAAATAACAAAATAAATACACAGAACAACACAAGTACATTAATAAACAAATCCGGTCACTTAACTAAATGGACCTGTTACAACCAAAAGCCTTTTTTTTTTAAAAGTACGTGAAAATGTGCACGATTTATGTTTTCAATTGGTGTGTTGTCTTTTACCAGTAGTTCAGTTATCCTATTCCATGCCCGAGTGCGAATCGGAAAGAATGGGAATATATAAGATTTCATTCTTCCACAATATAAAATACGAAATTATTATAGTATTCCATTCTAAGTATTTCTTTCAAGTAGTCTGTTGTCTTTCTGAGTTTAAATTTCACGTTTAACATTTTACTAGATCTAAATATTCTTCCTTGAAGTTAAAAAATAAAATTAGTGACTTAACTCACGAATTTACCCTTGCAACATATTTGTAAAAGTAGTCTCATTTTTTTTTTCTTACTACGAGTGACAAGCAAAAAGTTAAAGATTGAATGAAATTTACTAAAAACCTCTAAAAGTAGGGAAATACATTGTTTTCAAAACTACTTTTACTGTGCAAGAAATAATTTGTTCACGAGAGTCACCTGAAACTAGGATAAAATCTCAATGAGTTCACTTAGGACATAGGTGTGTTTGCACCCATTTCTTATCTAGACTAACGACAGCGCCCTTCCTTTTGCAAAGAAACATAATATCTTTGAAGAACGAGCTACAATCATGGGGATTGGGAGGGTAAAGCGTGATTGGGCATAGTGGGCGGGTATAGGCTAGGCTGGAGGGCTGCCGAGCAGAAACATATTGCCAGATCACAAGTACTGGGCAAAGCTTAAGGTCAGCAGAGATTCGCAGATGTAGAGCAATGTATCTTGGGGGAATAGAGCCGAAGGTCGAAGTTTGCAGAATTCGGTAGAACAATTGATCTGTGCGGTGGCGGATTTATCTTTCTGGAGAGTCTTTAGATTGAAATTGAATCTGTTTGGAGATCCAAATGGAACTTGTTAAATGGAATCGTTTTTTAAGAAAAGTACATCGGAGCAGCTAAAGTTGTGAAATTATGATGTAATAATGCAGCAATGAACAGATTTGTGTATTCTAAGGTTGTTCTGTGTTGTTTTTTTTTGTTTTTTTTTGTTGTTTTTTTTTTTTATTTATTTATGACTTCAAAATTCTTTGACTTCAAAACAAGAAAGCACAGTGAGCGATTAGGACGATATCGCAAAAAATAATAAAAAAATATATAGATAGATTTGGCATTATAACAATAAAGGCTTCACTGATCGGTGATAAAAGGCTAAGGATTTAATTAAACACATTATTCTATTAAATCGGTTGATGCTTAAACTATTTACAGCGAGCCAGTTGGCTCGTTTTCTAGGCGCATCAGTAAAAGTAGATCTCCAATGTGCATTATAATTCCCTCATTTCTTTTATTACAATTTGCCCTCTGTCTTCTCTGTGTCTAGATAACCATTATAAACGAAAGTCCTGTTTAATGGTTTGAGAACCTTTTGTATTTGTCATGTCATGTTTACGTAAGATAACCTATATTCATTTATAATAATTCCATTAAAAAAAACACTATAATGTTCATAAAATTATTAACCACTGAGATAAATCATTATGTATTTTTATTTTAAAGTGTTCTAAAGATGCCCTTAATTTGTCTTCATTTTAGTTTAGACACTGAACAACTTGAATGTATAACTCAAGACACTTTGATAAATAAATGGTCATATTTCAATGTAAAACCTGTAAAAGGTCTATTTAGAATAACTATAACATCTTATCACAATATTTAAATGCTAATAAATTCGGGCACACGTAATATAAAGATTATTAATCAAACCCTAAAAACAATGGTTTCTCGTATAAATCCTTTTTGTGCATTTTAGTTATGCCTTACAAAGATTTCGTTTTTCGTCAGAAACACAAACAAAAAACTAAAAAAAAACAAAAAAAACATTAATGCTAAAAAAAAATATTGGATCTAAGCGTTCAGGTGAGTTGACTGAGGTTTTTACCAATACACCAAAAGGTTGGTTTGGGGAGGGGTGTATGGCAAAAATTTTGAAAGAATGTGTTTTATAGAGCTTAACGTCCATGTGCCAAGATTCAGCTCGATTGCATAAAGTGAAGAGGGTAAATTAGCTTTTCAAAAATTGGGTCGGTCGGTCTTCAGAAAGTTTTTTCGCAAAGTTAATAGAAAGGATTTAATAAATAGGCGGTATGAGAAGTTCCAAAAAACAAATAAAAAAAACAAAACAACAACAATAAAACAGGAGCATATGATGTCATTATGGGGCAAGCAGCGGCATACCAAAGGTACTGTGTTCGAATCCTGGTGAAGGCTAGGATTTTTTCCTTGTACTCGAGGGTGTCCCGGTGTCTATCCAGCTCTGATGGATACTTGGCATTAGTTAAGTGAAAGTAAAGGCGGCTGGGTATTGTGCCGCACAATCTCCTAGTACGTCGTGACCACTGAACCTGGGAAACGCTGCTTTAACGGCATCTATGATCAATTTGGTCCGACGGAATACTTTACTTTATTTACTTATACGATCCCAATGAATCACACTAAATCTTCAACATTCCAGATCTAGACCACAATGCTCAACAGACGCCATTTTGTTGGACCAGAGTTTAGCGGTTCCATGTCGTCCGTAATAGGAGCCAAAGATCTCCCAGACATTTAAAATCAAACCCTGGTTCCATTGACAGATTGGATACATGTCCCGACGTGATAGGGCGAGCTGCTGTGACGTGAGGTGCAACGGCGTGGTACGCTGGAAAAGAGTTGGAAGAAAATAATTTGTGTAGGATTGTGCGTCAAGTTTAATTTTTCATTTAGACGTATAACATAAAACGACAAGGACATCGGCAAAAAAAAAAAAAGATTGAATGTCTGAATGAGTTCTCATGTACAGATGTGACAGTGATGGGCTTGTGCATGTCTTGAAAGTCTTGAAAATAAAAAAGGTGGGGAGGGCATGGTGTTCGAGACACATTGAGAGACATATTAGATGTCATGGAAATGAGAGGGGTGGAACTGAGTTGGTCGATGTCAATTTGGGGAAAACATCATTGCACGCTGAAACATTTCCATGTCAAAGGTTTTCTGTAGTTTGTGAATCAGTTGCAGGTAGGCATGGGAATGAAGGAAACTCATTACAGAAAAAATATGTTTGCAGGTGTGAACACTTTCATTGATAAACAAATTTTACAAGGGGATGGTGTGGTAAGCACCACATCTTGCTGGGTAAAATAACCTTTTTACACACTAAACACGAACACCGTGAAACACCCTATATCTATGATAACCAAGGCGACCATTTACTGTGTTTAAACACTCCTTACTCTCAGTTTTGAACTAAATAATTTAAATTTAGATTTATACATTTTATTCATTTTATTTATTTTATAAAATTTCACATTTTGTTTTAAACGTTTTCTTGTGTCGTGTATTTCTAAATTATTTCATTAATGCAAAATTAGCAATGGGCCGTATTGCTGATGAGAGTTAACACCCTTGCCCCTTATACAAGTTAATCTTTTATGACTGACTTGTAAATTTACAAGTGCGTCATAAAAGATTGACTTGTATAAGGGGCAAGGGTGTTAACTCTCATCAGCAATACGGCCCATTAATATCATCAAATTGTTTTAATAAATGAGTGGATTTAATTTAGAGTGGTTTAAGTGTATTATTGACAGTGCTTTGAAGATTAATATCAAAATTATTTATAAATCTCATGGCATTAGCAACAAAGACAACAATAACAAAAGAAGAACCAGAATCTGTAACTGTATTTGTATAACGGTAAACTTTATAATGCGTATTTAAATGAAAGTAAAGTTTCTCTTTCAGATAAATTTGGTCATTAAGGCTAGTGAAACATGGTTAAACCAGTTTTTTTTTTGGCATCATCATGAATGGGGTTAGTGTGGCCCATACAATGTCCCAGTGGTTATTGCTTTTCCCTGACTAAACCTGGTCCCTGTCTGATTTTGATTTCAGACATAACATATAAATAATACAAATAACCTGGGTCTTGTGAACTTAGAAGTGTAATGTTTCTATTAGGTAAATTTTACAAAGTCCACAGGGTGATATTCCGAATCTTCATTTTTTACGGCATACGATGGGATTTTGTGGCCAGCACAAAAGGCCCAACCGGTTTCATTTCCCCAAGAAATATAGACAACAAAAAATCAAATTTACACCAATAAAGAAGTTTACGTTTAAAGCGCTTTCCACTTTATTTTTTTATTTTTTGTGGCTTCTCTAGCTCAACATCTGCAACTGAATTGATGAAAGGGAGCTCACAAAACATGCTAACTGCAATAGCATGGCTAGATGCGAGTTATAGATTATCCTTATTATTGTTTTTATAAGTGATACTAGTAGTCAAATAGGCCTACTCGAAAATTCTTCAAAAATATCTGCGTGCATGTCGAATTTCTGTGAAAGTGTCCATCAGAATAAGCGGCAACAGATAATGATGGGATTTTATACTAGGATTAACGATGGGATTATATACCAAGATTAAACGATGGGATTATATACCAGCACTAAATATGTGATCATATACTATGACTAACGATGGGATTATATACCAGGATTAATGATGGGATTATATACCAGGATTAAATGACGGGATTATATAAAAGATAAAGGCGGGATTATAGGCCTATACCAGGATTCACGATGGGATTATATACCAGTATTAAAGATGGGTTTGTATACCAGGATTAATTAACGGCGGGAGTATATACCAGGATTAACGATGGGATTATATATCAGGATAGTGTCCAGTGTCCACCCATTTATTAACTCGTATGCAAAGTCTAGTCTGTAATTCTCGTCTCGTCCTCCCCCCCTCCCCTCCCCAATGTTTAATATTTTCTCTTCCTCAATAGCGTTTGACTACTATTCATTGTGACAGAAACAAAAAAATATCCATATTATGCTCCGACAGTGTTCATTTCATTTCAACACAGAGATAACATGGAGATAGATAGGTAAAGCACACTGTAATAATAGAGGAGAGATTTGGCCCTGCGAAGATCAATCCTACAACAAGATCTATGGAGGCTAACAGAAGGCCGCCATTATTGTAATGCAATAAAAGAAACATAAAAAGGGGGGGGGGAGGTGGAGTGGTAGAGACAAAGCAAGGTTATGGCGTGAAAGATAATGGAACGCGGATGGTATAAATAAATGTTTTCGTTTTCTGTTTGTTGTGATACACATATATATTGACAACTCTCTGATAACACGGAAGGTTTTCAGTGACACAGTTGACACGCTGATCTCCCTGGATAACTAGCATTATCACGAAAGGGCAGTGAGATGGAGATAACCCCGGGATTATGGCTTTATTTCCATTGGTAAACCGACACAAGAGTTTTGAAATGATCACAGAGTAAATGATACTTACATAGCGAAATTCACCTTCATCCCCACTTATTAGTTTTGTAACTCACCAAGTATACCCCCCTTTTTTTTACATGACTTACGAGGAGATTGTCGAGCCAGAAAATGCTCAAGTAGTGTACGGGTTTCTTTTAAACCCGCTAAAGTCAGAACAGGTGCTCGTTGGAGCTGGTTTGACACTCTTTGTGTAAAGATAATTAGGCGCTTCGATTAGGATAATATAGTCTTATGTCTTGTGAATAGTTAGAAATGTCACGTGTCATTTTTCGGACTCTGGAAGATCTAATTGGACAAGCAGAGTTCGACAATTTCATTGGCCAGCAGCATGCAAAGGAAATGTGTGGCCAGCAACTTTCACACTTTATCTGAGCTTTTGTCGTGTAACCATTAAAAATAAAGTCTTTTTTGTTTTTTTTTGTTGCATTTTTCTAGGATTCGACTCTCTAACTGTCAATGTAATGTTCTTCCACTAAGATCAATGACTTCGACTATGAACATAGTAGATTACACAAAATGCCATAAGACGATCTGTATTCTCTGATCTACTCGACCTTATGTCTTCAATATCACAATATTGCACAAAATGCCATAAGACGATCTGTATTCTCTGATCTACTCGACCTTATGTCTTCAATATCACAATATTGCACAAAATGCCATAAGACGATCTGTATTCTCTGATCTACTCGACCTTATGTCTTCAATATCACAATATTGCACAAAATGCCATAAGACGATCTGTATTCTCTTATCTACTCGACCTTATGTCTTCAATATCACAATATTGCACAAAATGCCATAAGACGATCTGTATTCTCTGATCTACTCGACCTTATGTCTTCAATATCACAATATTGCACAAAATGCCATAAGACGATCTGTATTCTCTGATCTACTCGACCTTATGTCTTCAATATCACAATATTGCACAAAATGCCATAAGACGATCTGTATTCTCTGATCTACTCGACCTTATGTCTTCAATATCACAATATTGCACAAAATGCCATAAGACGATCTGTATTCTCTGATCTACTCGACCTTATGTCTTCAATATCACAATATTGCACAAAATGCCATAAGACGATCTGTATTCTCTTATCTACTTGACCTTATGTCTTCAATATCACTTTCTAATTAGCGTGAAGTAAAATACGTATTCATGTAGGCTAATAAAAGACTTGAAAAAAATATATAATAAAAAAAAACACACTAACACACTTAATTACAAAAAATGACGAACATACAGATGATAGAGAAATAAGAGACAAGATTACAATGCCTTGAAAACACGCCTGCTAATTACAAAATAAATATAGGTTAATTATAAGTCAGTATATATCAGTTTATAAGCTTAAGAATATTTTTATGAATAATTCAATTCTTCGACTGATTTCTATCATTGTTTGTCCTATATAAATGTATAACTCTTGTCCCAATATTATAATGAACATGTGTATCTATCAGACTCATTACAAATATTAAAAAGAAGTCCCGATTTCGATTTAAGATTCATTAGAATCTGAATATTTCTTTAAAATTTTACTCACAGCGCAATTAAATGAACAGTAAGACGATTATTTAAACTTCTAAAACCAAAATGGGAATTCATGTATTGATTGTACTTTATGTAAGGGGGATATTGAAAAAATGTTTTATTAATATATTTGATGTCTTAAATTCTATGCATTGCTCAATTGTAAAATTGTAAATTTCCTTTTCGTGAAAACTTATTATTATAATCATTAACACTAGAAGAAAAAAAATACTATTACAACTGTATATAACAGCTGCTACATTTTGGGCATTATAATTTAAATTATAGACTAAAATATGGAAAATGTTAATACTGCAGAATAAATTACACAACAAAAAAGTAACGTTTTCAATCAGATGTAAGTTTTGGTTCTACGATTGCCCTTAAGCCTGTATTGTTAAAACAAAACTAACCCTTCCAACTCCCCCCCCCCCCCACACACACAAACCCATATAGAGCCCAAATCTTCCTGTGCGGGAAATCCCGAAGTAGTTAAATGACCCACAGGATGTGATGTATTGGGCCCGTCGCTGCACTGGACAGGAGAGACAAGGGGACATCTTCCGTGAGACACTTAGGCCGTCACGAGCATTGTCGTTTAAGATCTACTGCCCTGGACCAGTGTCACCGGCCACACAAACACACGCACACACGTACACACAGCCACACACACACAGCTCATATCTGGTCGTGCCATAGCCAGACACTGACCAATCAAATGTTTTAATTCCTCTAATGTGTTTTTAACAATGTCAGCATTGCTTTTCATTTTCTCTCCATGTTATTCTTTTTTACTTTTCTTACTTTCTTTCTTTTCGTTTCTTTTCTTTCTTTTCTTCTTAATTTTCTTTCTTTCTTTTCATTTCTTTTCGTTTTCTTTCTTTCTTTCTTTTCGTTGTTTCGTTTCTTTCGTTCTATCTTTTCTTTTCTTTCTTTCTTTCTTTCTTTTCGTTTCGTTTCTTCATTTCTTTCTTTTCTATTTTTTCTTTCTTTTATTTTCTTTTCTCTCTTTCTTTTCGCTTCTTTTCTTTCTTTCTTTTCTTACTTTCTTTTCGTTTCTTTTCTTTTTTTTTCTTTTTTTCTTTCTTTTTGTTTCTTTTTTTTCTTTCTTTCTTTTCTTTCTTTCTTTTTGTTTCTTTTTGTTTCTTTCTTTCTTTTCTTTCTTTGTTTTTTTGTTTTATTTATTTCTTTCTTTCTTTTCTTTCTTTCTTTTTGTTTCTTTTCCTTTTTTCTTTCTTTTCTTTCTTTCTTTCTTTTCTTTCTTTTCTTTCTTTCATTCGTTTCTTTCTTTCTTTCTCTTAGTTTCTTTCTTATCTTTCTTTATTTTGTTTCTTTTCGTTTCTTTTCGTTTCTTTTCTTTCTTTTCTTTTTCTTTCTTTCTTTTCGTTTCTTTCTTTTTGTTTCTTGTCTTTGTTTCTTTCTTTCTTTTCTTTTTTCTTTTTGTTTCTTTTATTTGTTTCTTATCTTTCTTTCTTTTCAATTCTTTTCTTTTGTTTCTTTCTTTTCTTGATTTTCTTTCTTTTTCTTATTGTTTCTTTTCGTTTCTTTCTTTCTTTTTTTCTTTTTTTTCTTTCATTTCGTGAATCTATTCTTGGGTCTTCCTTTGTTATCTGTCATTGAATTTTTTCTTGATTTAACTTCTTTTGTAATGAAGTTCTTATAAAAACATATTTCTTTGTATTATTTTACTTTATAAAAGTGAATTATTCTTGCATATCTTTCCTTGTATGAAATATTTCTTTTTCTGCTTACTGAAAGTCAAAAACTTTTCTTTGTTAAAGATCAAGTGAAGTGGGTTTTTTTAACATCAAAATTGAGTTAGAAGTTAATTTTGTTAGTAAATAGTGTATACAGCATCCGAATGCTAATAAAATCATTTATACAACATATTGAACATAACTTTATCAGTAATTGGTTCAATATTAGAACTAAAATGAGTGTTTTTTGTTTGTTCTTTTGTTTTTTTAGGAAAGAAAAAAAAGGGGGGGGGGGGGAGAACAGATATCTCGTAACTATTAGAGATATTTTATTTACGGCAACAAAGGTACATGACGTCATTAATTGGAAACTCGTGTAGGAAAAATTTATTGTGCCACATGTTTTCAATCTGTACCCGGTTCCTTTTTTTTTTACCAAACAGAACAGAGAAAATATTTTATTTTAAACAGTCTTTATATATTTTGTTTCCCTGCAAAACGTCACTTCCGGTTGAGGCTATTCCGAATCTCGTCATTCAGTTAGTCTTACAATACAAAAATCTTTGCATATAAATATTGAAGAAAACGTGGCATTTAGTCTATAAAGATTTAATTCAAGTCAATTTGTAATTAATCACCAATAAAATCAGAACATAGAACGCCTGTAAATTATCTTTAAAAATATTGTTCGTGTCACTCCTAGGAATTAATGTTATATCATTTAAAACACCATGGGCACACCAGTACGATTCGTGGCCAGAACGAAACTTTTTAAAGTCAACTAAACCAGCAAATTACGTTGTATTTACCGACCCAAGCACTGGATATATGTGTGTGTGTACCAGTTTAGGCAAATGGTGTGATTAGTGAAGCTTTCTCGGTTGATTTCTAGTGACATGTCCGCAGCTGGGGACACGGAGTGGCCATTTTTACGTGGGACTAAAACAGGATAAGGTAATCCATCGGGGTTTTTACACCAAGACATTCCCATTTCCGGGTGTAGTGAACTGCGCGAGTTGCCTCCCGATGGTGATTTTTATAAAAACGTAGACAAGTCAAAATTCTAAATAGAACAGAAATTTCTACAATAGTACAAATGTCAATTTGGGGTTTGGCTCTATATCTAGTGAACTTTTTTTTTTACATGCAGGAATTTTACGATTCCTTTAACTAACTTCTCCAAACTTTCTTTGTGATTTTATGACTGGCTTGCGAAATATTTTTAAAAAGGAAGATTGACCCATTTACCGCCATCCTATCAACCTGAACCTTACGACATGAAGTAGTTGCCGCTGAAACACAATTTAACACAAGATTTTAAAATCTTTTCTTAGTTGCATTTCACCGTTCCAACCACCAAAAACTGTCATCATATTATCTGTAATATCACTATCTATCATGACATTTATCTGTCATTACCTTTATCGGTCGTCACATTTATCAGTAATCTCACCATCTGTCATGACATTTATCTGTCATTACCTTTATCGGTCGTCACATTTATCTGTAATCTCACCATCTGTCATGACATTTATCTGTCATTACCTTTATTGGTCATCACATTTATCGGTCATCACATTTATCTGTCACCACATTTATCTGCTATTAGCTTTATCTGTCGTCACATGTATTATGTAATCTCGTTTATCTGTCATCTCACTATCTGACATCACATTTATACTTGAAGAGACCAGTCAGGCTTGCAAAAATTATGGAGACAGTTGGTTGTACAGATATATAAGATATTTTGCATTTATCGACTCATCAATATGTGGATTCTAAGATAAGTTATCATTTAATATTATTCCTAAGTACTTTGCAATGGTAGTTTGGGTTAGGTCTTTACCAATAATTAATTAGTTAGTAATTGTTGGTTTTTCTTGGATAATTTTAACAGTTGGCATTTTTCCCTGTGAAACGGCATACGCCACTTAGATTCCAATTTTTGTAATTCTTATAAGCTTAGGTCGTTTTGTAAAAATACTACCTTTTTCTGTATTTATTGTTCTATAAATTTTAAAATTATCTGCAAATACTCTTACTTTTGTTCGCTGTCTTGATGCAATTTGGTAAATCATCAATATAAATTAGAAATTGAATTATCGATATAACTCTTACACAAATAATCTCTGAGACATAATGAAAGTAATATAAAATAGAAACTCTTAATAAAATATCGATAAGATTCTAAATATATATGAAAACTATTTAAACATGCAATACACGTATAACAATATTGAATTTTTTGGTAAATTAATACATGTTATTCACACTGCTCATTAAAAGTTTCAGTGCATCTGTTAAATAAAACATTATAATTCATTTCATAATTAGGCAAAACAGCAACAACTCAGCAAACAAACATCCACAACTTCAACATCTCAACAAGACGGATTGAAACGAGACAGTCTCGTGTATTTTCATTAGAAGAATTTAGTTTTTTCCGTTTTCTGTTTTTTTTTTTGTTGTTTTTTTTTGCTCATCAAATCCTGCTGATTTTATTTTCTTGAAGTTTGTATTCTAGAATATTTTATTATATTTTATTATGGACGCAGTAATAAGCAAACAACAACTTAGGATTAATGAATTATAAAAAAAATGGTATAAGTTTTTTTTATTTCAATCTTGTTATGAATATTTCTCATTTTATCAGTCATATCCTTTCTGTTTTTCTTTTTAAGCAATTTATTTCAGATTTTGTTTAAAATATTTTAGTTACATAAATACCCAATTAGTTTGTAGGTTAGTATTGAGACGTACAAAATAAAATAAAATATTTCATTTCTCTAATGCAGGGGTCGGCCACCTACGCAACGCATGTCAGACTAGGCACGCAGAGCGATTTTCAATGGCACAATCGGAAGACCTCCAAAATGGCAATTAAAGTAGTCTTTTTTTCTACAAGAAATAGGGTGTTAGAACAGGATACATTTTAGGTACGGTTTCGTTTTCGGCTGAAACCAAAAATGGGCTTTCGGTCGGCCTCTAAAACTGATGCTATCCAAAAAAGGAATAACTATTTTCTAAGTGTAGTAATAAAAACTATACACGACCGTCTTATGACACAGTTAATGTCTTAGAAAAAGACAGATTCTCCTAGTCCATGGCTTCATGTCTTTAAAAAAAAGACAAGCTTCTCGCAGAATACACCACGTCAGGAAATTAAATGGCTCCCTGTATCGTGGGGCAACCAAGGGACTCAATTTTCCGAAATGGACACTAGAACTGGAGAAGTTTCTCTCCCTTTGGTTGATTAAACTGATGTTTAAGTCTGACGGCCTTTTTTTTTCTCTTTGCACGGGGCCCGGATCCTAGTTCTAATTAGTCCGACAGGCTACAGTTTCCCCCGTTTCTTACAACTGACCTCTCGGACAGTGGCCGAATCCCAATGGCTAGCAGCTTGACCGGTGAGATTGTTTGATTGAACAGCCAGTAAAATCGGTCACTTGTATGGAGTCTGTGGGTATTTGTGGAGGGGGGGGGGGCTTCGTGACTATTGAGCCTCCCCACACTTCCCCCTTTCACCACACACACAAAAACAAAAAAACCAACGCGCACAAAGCTTGGTTTTTCCAGGCAGACATAATGTCTAAGAAAATTAAAGACAAACAATAGCAGGCGATCGAGCTGAGTCAAATATTCCTTTTCTTTTTTTTTACCCCTTGCCCTCCCTCAGGAGGGGGGGGGGGGGTTGGCCCTCTTGCTTGACTCCATGGTATTAATATGTCCAGAAGTACACTTGACCTCTGGATCCCTCGTTTTTTTGGACTCGCTTTCGTCTCGTCAGACCTAAATATTTGCTTAGCAAAGAAAGGGATAGGGGTGCGGGGTGGGGGAGGGAATGTCACGACTAAAATGGGGGGGGGGGGGTTGGAGGGTACCTATTGTGGATGAGTATTGTGGGGAGGGCTTGGGGCGTAGCGTAGCTGTTGGTTTTTGTGGAGTGAAAAAGAAATTATGGTCTATTTGCCAAAACTTAAAATCATAGCACTAAAACCACAGGTCAGGAACCGCTGATCTATAAAGTATGAGAGAAAAAAAAAAGAATACCGTGGTTTGAATGTATATTTGTTAAGGTCTGTATTTTGAAATTTAGATGACGGTGATACAAGAAATAATTTTCACTTTGAAAAAACAAATGCTTATATTGTGATATATCAAAGCACGTGCCATCAAGGGTACTGCGCTTCTCATCACATCCCTAGAAATCCCAGCGTGGGTGGACCAAAAAAATAGTCCTTTTGACTACGTTCGTTTTAATCTGTGGCTCCTTCTACAGGGAACAGCTTGCCTCAGACACTGAGAGTTCCTGAGATAAAAGAGTCTTTGAAAAAGATTTTAAAGACCGTTCTCTTTAACTAGTGGCTTTGTGTCATACGTAACCATACATCTGCAACTGCGATTTGTGTCAAGAGAGCACTGAGCATGATAAATGTAATAGCTAGTAACAAATGCTAGTCTATATAAATAACCATTATTAGGTTTTTACATTTTTATATGTCACTTCAATAAACAATATATAACAACCAGTGCATGTTAAATTTAATATTGAAATTATTGCAAGTTCTATAGACAGAATTACATGTTGTTGTTTTTTACATTAAAGCAAAACATTCATGTGGCTCAAACATTGACATAAGAAAAAAGAAAATTAAAAACTTGGAATAATTATAAGAAATTGAAGGGACATAAGCTAGACGGGATTTTTTTGTTACAAATATTGTTCATGCAAAAAGATACTGTTCATAAGTTGTGAAGGCAAATCTACATTAAATATTCAACCTTCTGTTTCATTGTTGTCTTCAATCAAGTTAATAGAAGGTAATTAGAACTTAGAATAGTAAATCATAACTGAAACATATTAAACATAAACATATAATAATAATAATGACATTTGTATAGCGCTGCCAACAAGCATAATGCAAGCTCAGAGCGCATTTAACATACAACTAAGAACACGGATACAATCTATAGGCTAATAGATAAAAAACTAAAAAATGATTCAAAACTTTACAAACATGGAACAAATCAATATGAATATGATATACACGAACCAAGGAGACAACACGCACCATTGTGTAATTATTTATTACTATACGTTTTATTATAATATAACATCGCTTTCCGGATCTTTAAAAGAAAATGTACTGTTGAAACCACTGCTAATTCCAAAAGGGTAGAAAAAAAAAGCCTTAAAAAAATAAAATCAAAACATTTCACGTGGCTTAAAGACTGACACATCCTTTAACGGTTTTAAAACCTGAAACAAAATATATGCAGCTTCTAATTCTTTTTTTTTTTGTCTCTCTATGAGTGGCGTGCTGTTTGTGAAGCTAATACAAATAAATAATCACTTAATCTGTTGAAGCTGAAATCCTAACACACAAAAAATTGTGTGAAAAATAATCTTCCCTGGAATCAAATTTTTTTTTATTCGCCAAAGCATTTTTAGGCCTTTAAATTATTGGGCCAATTTTTTTTTTTTGTAGGTGGCGTCTTTTTTTATTTTTTTAAATAAAATATCACGAACCAATAAAACATATGTCTGTCTATCTGTCTATCTATCTATCTATCTATCTATCTATCTATCTATCTATCTATCTATCTATCTATCTATCTATCTATCTATCTATCTATCTATCTATCTATCTATCTATCTATCTATCTATCTATCTATCTATCTATGCATCTGTCTGTCTATCTATCTCTCTCTCTCTCTCTCTATATATATATATATATACATATATATATACATGTATATACTATATATACTATATATACTAATATATATATATATATATATACGTTGCGCAGAGTGTTTGTTCTTCTGTTTGTTGAGTTATGGATTCTAGTTCTTGCATAGTTCCAAGTCCAGAGTCCAGAGATATTGGTCTTCGAGACTATTCATGTCCCAGGCACGTCACATCTATCAAACATTCTCGCTTCACTGGCTTTAAGGTTGGAATGGTGAGGGGTTTAGATCGTTTCACATTGCTACTATGTCGGCTTTAGTCATCGCGACTGGTGAAGGAGGTGGGCGGGGTGGGGGTCAAGTATGGTGTTTACTTCTATTCCCTTGCTGCCCCCTCCCCTCCCTCAATTTCCCTCTCCTAAGCATCCCTGCCTACCCCCCCCCCCCCCACCCACCCGATAGTTCATCAACCTGACTTGGAGTGGAACGGAGATATGGCCAACTTTATATTGACATGTTAGAGTTTGGGTCCTGTAAAATATTGGCGGACTTTACCCGTTCCAAGGGAAATAACCGCTGGCAGATCTAATTTGTTAACAAACTAACCCGATACTTAGGGAACAAAATCTATAGCATGCAAACACACATACACACACATATTATTATACACATACACAGACACGCATACACACATACACACAATTATACAAATACGACAAGTTATAACTCAGTGGTCTCAAACACGAGGCCCGCGAATTTTTGTGGACCGCCAGTAAGCTAACAAAAAATGTACTATTCGTGAATTTCAGACAGCTAGAACTGACACACATCTAATTTTATTGTTGATTTTATATGCGTAACATACTTAATAAAAATAATGATAGTTCACGTGGTATAATTCTTTGTGTCTAAATTGTAAAATGGCATATTATTTGTGGTGTGTAGTAAAAGGAGTTAAGATGTATGAAGTGTTTTTTGTCTGATAGCAGGCCCCACGAGAGGGGGGTACAGCCGGTACGCCGTACCGGGGCCCATAAGAGTTTAGGGGGCCCATGAATATTAAAATTTAAAATTAAATTGGCAATTATGCAATCTAAGAGGAGATGCCCCAAAACCTCCTACAATCTCACGTGGCGTTGGGGGCCCTTCATTTTGGTATTTTTTTTATTGTGTACTTGAACATTTTGTTAAATTTGCAAAGAAGCCTTTAGTTGTAATATAGGGCCTATTAATTTTCGATAGCATTCAGCCGGATCTCTTTTTTATTTTGTTTTCTCCAGAGACACTTACAAATATAGACCTATGAGCCCTACAGGCTTACAGTTCTCCCTGTTAGCTTAGTAGCCTAGGCCAGGGGTCGACAACCTTAGGCACTCGTGCCACACATGGCACGCAGAGCGATTTTAGATGGCACTCGAGAGACCTCCAAAAGGTGCTTCTTGTTGATTTTTTCAATATTTGAATGAGGAGGCACTAACTGTTGAAGCCGATGTTTCTATCTTATACATTACAGACGCTCCTTCTATAAAGAAAATTATTGCGTCCTACGCGACACATTTCAGTGAGTTGAACTTGCTTTTACAAGGACGTGGCCAAACAGCACTTGACTGTTCGACCACCGGAATGGATTTGCATTGAAACTGGACAAATCTTGCACGTTAATTCAATTTCAAAACACTTAACTACTTGTAATTTCCTAATTTATGCCATATATTAAATAGATAGAGAGGAGTTTTATAAACAAAGACAAGACTTTAAAATTTATGGACTCTTGTTTTCACACCACTTAAAGTCTGACTGGATTTATCTATATACAACCATCTTGGATGTGGATCTTTTTTTTTAAGTGGAGGGATATTGAACATTTAAAATGCAGCATGTTGAATTTTAAACACAAAAATGCTAGATTTTTATAAAGAATTAATAATTAAAAAGTAATATTAGTTTTAATTTTAAAAGAAGGGAGATAATTAACCCGTTATTTTTATTTGTTTTTTTTGCTCTAATATGTCCAATATGTTTCATGTCTTTCTTTAATAAAAACATTAATGGCTCTTACAATTATAATTTTAAATTTATCAAATTGTGTAAGTTAGTTGAAAAGTATATAAATATTATATGACTAAAGAATTCATAATAATATGTGTACATTTTAAAACATTACATTAACTACCAAGTTTGTATGATTACAATGTCTCTACACCGCTCGACGATAGTAGAATTGTATTGGATGTTGCGCAATAATAATTTAAGAGAATATCTCAGTAAAACTGAGATCGAAATACAATTAATGTATAGCAGGTTCCAGATCCATATATCAAATCACGATAACTAAATGATAATTTTAGGCGATAATTAACTATCAATATGTGAAAGTTTAGTAATAAAATTCTGTATTTGGTGTAAATGCAAATAATTAAAAAGGATGATAACCAGGAACTCGTTTTTTTTATAGTTAAATAATATTAAACGCTCTAAAGATTTTCTCTATACACCTCGTTTTAGGCCTCTATCTTGCTACGGCGCTAAATATATGATATTATTTAAAAAAAGAAATATCATAGAGCAGGTTGACTTTCGGGCTGTTGGCACGCTGAATGATTTAAAAATCCTAGTTTGGCACACTATTAGCAAAAGGCTGCATATCGGTACTAGTATGGCAGTTAAACTAGTTAGTCGATCCTTTTACACTTTAATGATACCCTGTGCGGTAGTCAAGAGGGGAGATTGAAGGTATCATCATTTTAGACAAATGTATTGAAAATTTAAAACACATTTATTTTTTTGGTAATTTAACAAAATGAAATGTATTTTGGGAAGAGTTTGTAAAAAACAAACTATGTGTCAACTGTATTGCCACACAGATCTAACCTTACATTAGACTACACAGCATACATTACTGGCGAATATTTATAACTGACAAGAATAACACCAATAGTTAAATTACTAAACCTAGAAACACTAGTCACTAGAGGACATAAATGATCACTGAACAGTGAGAGTCACTTTTCCCATTTTACACATCTTTGTAATATTATTTGCAAGATTAATAGGCCTTCTGAAGCGCAGGAACAATTACAATAATTTAAACTAAGAACTGTGTACTTCATTAAAGTATTTTCGTAACAGACCTGTAAGGCTTTGATTGAAATGATTACACTCTAATGACAGTTAGTCTTATGACAGTTTCACAAAATGGTCCACAGACCTTGTAAAAAGATTCCTGATTTTTCAAACGTAGGCCTATGTAATACAAATAAATCATCTAGAAATGACTAGTGTTAAAAAAAGTGGGGGGGGGAGGGGGGGGGAAAGAGGGGCCCAGAAAAGATCTCGTACCGGCATCTTTTTCTTCTCTCGAGGGCCCTGTCTGATAGGGTCGGGTTGTTGGGGTGTGTGTGTGGGGGGGGGGCCTTGACACATCTCTTAAGTGATAAAATCCGAGTACCATCCGAGTTTGAGACCCCCCTGAGTTATATAGTAAGGCAGGGGTCGGCAACCTAAGGCACGCGTGCCGAATTTGGCACGCTGGGCGATTTTCAATGGCACGCGAAATAACTCCAAGAGGTGTATTTTATTGATAAAAAAAACTAACATTTTCCGATTCTAAATTAGGAAAATTGACCGTTGAGCCCATTTTTCTGAATGACATAGCGACACATTTCAGTGAGTTGAACTTGCATTTACAAGGACTACTAGAATGGATTTGCATTGAAACTGGACATATCTTGCCGAGAAATCAATTTCAAAACATTGAACTGATGCACATACCTATAGTAAGGCATATATATGAAGAATAAGAATGGGCATTTCTATAGCGCTTATATCCATGCTATTAAATTAGCAAGCTCAGTGCGCTCTTGGTGTGATTTGCAATGGCAGATGTATTAGCCAAAAAGAAAGGTCTTCAAGATAGAAAGTTGGGTTTTTCAGAAGTACATCGTGTGGAGTTTTCTAATCAAAGGCAAGACATTCAAATTTATGGACTCATTATTTTCATACCACATCAAGTTTAACTGGTGTAATATTATTACAACCTTCGTAGGTGTAGGCCTAGAATTTTTCTTTTTAAGTAAAAGGATATTTGCGATTTTAATATTCAGCAGGTTGAATTAAAAATATTTAATATGGGCGTCCAAATGTGCCCATTTACGAAAAAATCTGGAAGAAAGCTGCCTCCTAAGTCACATTCTTTTCTCAACTGCTAGGCATTGACTGTTTTACTTTTAGCTTTTGGTTCAACTTACTCTTGTGATCAGATTTTATCACACATGGAAGTTGTTTTAAACATACAAAAATGTCACTTAAACTTGACCACTCATTAATTGATACAGACTAATTACAATTAAATTTGATTGAGTTTTTATGCTCATCTTCTTTAATTAAACATAATTATAACTAGTTCTAAAACAAATTTGTTGGTATTATTGATTTAATAAACATAAGAGACTTATTTAATACCTCTAATATGTAATTTCTGTAATTATTAATGTTAAAAAATATAAACTAACAATTACTACAGGAAATGTTTATTTACAACTGTTTTAAAATCCTCTAATAATAAGATCTTGTAATGAATACCAAAATGTTGGATGATATAAAGAAATAATAATTAGTCAGTAATATTTTTTATATTAAAAAACATAATTTTGTTGGCATCACTATTGAATCAAATGTGGAAAGTTTTTTTAATTAAAGGGAGATAATTAACCCGTTTTATTTGAGCTAATATTTCTAATGTTTCTGTTTTTTTCGTTTATTATAGAATAAATGGTTTACAATTTATAACTTTAAGTGATCAAACTGTAAAAAGTGTTTGAAAATTATATAAATATTATATGACCAAAGAATTTATAAGTATATTTTAAAACAATACATTAACTACCCAGTTTGTATGATTACTACGTATCTACTCCGCTTAAAGTGAGCTAAACTGTCATTCAGTACAGTCGAAAACATTAAAGGAGATCTCTGGTAAACTAAGATGAAAAGAGAATTAATATTAGCAGGTGTTAGATCCTATCTTGCTTGACTAACAAATGAAAATGTTAAGACAATAACTACCATACATTTTTTTATGTGAATATTTAATAATAAAATATTGTATTTGATATAAATGCAAATAAAGATGATGAATTACAAAAAAACTTTGTAACGATTTATTTTAGGCTGTTTGCACGCTGAATGATTTAGAAATCCTAGTTTGGCACACTGTTAGCAAAATGTTGCCTACCCCTGTACTAAGGCACACGTTCAAAACAAAACAATGGAAAATATATAAAAGAAGTTAAGAATAAGATTTTAATAATATTGATAAATTCATAACTTGCTCAGTAAACACTTAGACTTAAACAAATTATATCTATGATTTATTGTTGTTTCCTTATTTCCATTAAAGATCTCCTTTTATAATACATAACGCAGTTTCCTTATTAATATAAAATTAAAAGATTATTGCTCTCTATATAGGGTAAGTAAAGTATCACCTTTGGACCAATTTGATCTAAAAGGGCCCTTTAAGCAGCGTTCAGGTGATTCCTATATCAAAATCATGTAAAAATTCTTCAGAAAAGTCTCGTATTGTGCCCGAAAGGTTAAAGACGTATTGCCCATCTTCTGTATATATGAAGTTTGATGTGTGTGTGTCAATTTCAATGCCCATTTGGCATTGGTCAATATAAAAACATGTGATCATATTGTCTTATATTTAGCTTTCCGCGATTTCTTATTCTTTACCCTAGTGTATTCCCTAGTATGGAAGTTCGAATATCCTACCGGATTCTCCTTAAAAGGTAAACAATATAATTCTCTAAAAACAATGTAGGCATTTATTGTTTACCCGCGCAAAAGCCAGGCAATTTTAGCTCGTTGGTTATAATTCTTTCCCTTCCTTTACTCATTGCCAACACAGAGCTTAGTTTTAGTGTTCTTCAAAAAAAAAAATAATACCTCATTGTTTGGTTTAAAATTTCAAAAGCATTATGCAATGTACATTTTCAAAAATCAATAATACACACGTCCTCTATACATATATATATAAAGTTTGAATTATTCAATATTTTCTTATTTTTTACAATTACTTGTTCTATACAGAAGACTTTGAGACAAATTGCAAGCGACACCTTTTTTTCAATATTTTTTTTTATTTTTTAGTTATAGACTAATATAATGCACTTTACAGTCATAGCTATCTCACTTAACAAATTGGTATGATGGTTTCTAATATTACATCACTTTTTATGTAAGCCAGAAGTGGACTCCTGACCTATGTCCCTAAAGGCATTCTATGAAGATGTCATCCCAAATTAACCAGACAATAACCAAATGGGAAATATCATTTCCCTAAGCTTATCTCAATGTTCTATTCCAGCTCGTTGTGTCTGAACTTCATAGAAAATACTTTTTGACAATATTATTTCTCCCATGTAAAAAAGAAAGAAAGAAAAAAAACGCAACAATTTTTATTGTTCAATATTTCCCGAAATACTGGAAAGTAGGAACTCTTATAAATGAAAATTTCAGTTCATAACATTTAGCTTCACTGAACAAACCAGGAAAAGTATAAAAACTAACGTCATCTAAAACTTTTATTACAATGGATGACTAGACTTAAATCATAGATAGATGTTGAGCGCATTAATAGCTCTTCATAGAATTAATATAGTATTTCACATTAAAGATAATGGGAAAAGCTCGCCTGGCGTCTGCGCGCTTTGCTAAGGCTCCGATGGTGTAGGGGTCGAATCCTGGTGAAGTCATCGTTATAACGCGACAAAATAACAACGGAAAACAGCTTGGGTAAATATAAATAGTTCAAGAAAAGAAGCGTTTATGGCAAAACCCAAAGGTAATAACACCAATGATAGCGGCCCCTTTCAACTAGCTATTTCAGTTCAGTATTTTGCTACTTGACTTTTACTTTATTACTACCCCTTTTAATACAAACAGTAGATTACATCCACAAACGTCTTTATGTGTATAAATTTTCGATGCAATGTTAACCATGTTCGCTGACGTTTTCAGTGAGTTTTCACAATGCCCAGCCGACTTGTACATTTATCAGGTGGATGTCGGTGTACTTATCAGAGTTGGACAAACCCACGGATGCCCTCAGGACCTTGCACAAAATTTTATCTTATCTGACTCAAAAACTCGAGAACCTTGGTATAGTACACCAAAACCTGGTCACTCTAACGCATAGTTATCAAAAAGAAAGAAGAAAATAACAACATAAAAACAAACACTTAAAAAAAAACTGTCATTGGTAGTTCTGAACATAGCAATAACTAACAGCGAACTAATATCATTGAAGAGGACCAAGACGTCTCAATGTTTTAGTCCCTACATCTGCCATAATAAGATGATGATGTTTCATTCAGACATACACTATTATCAAGCCACCGGGGGGCTCCAGATCTATGCAAGTCTTCCCGTACAGCTCTAATCAAATTTTAACCCTTCCCGTACCGACCTACTTCTATCTATGCTGCCTTCAGTTCCGCTATATACGCGCTCGGGACTGTAAGGGTTAAACCACTGCAACTGCGATGTTTCTATCTGCTAGAGCCCAGGTCGAAGTGAAAGTCTTGTCTTTGTCCCTAACAACATATTTCTAAGTGGTTCATTGTTCCAACGTCTAACTCATGCGCATCCAAACTTTCATGCTATTAAAAAAAACTACAATTAAATATATTTTACTCACGATACAAACAAAACGATAACAACTAACTATGCTCTAGTATCAACAAGTACTTCTAATTGATAAAGTACTCATACAATCAATAAACCCTCAACCCGTTTCATAAGTCCAACCATTCACACCTGAACCAAATAGTATACAAATATATTTTTGTGATCAATGTTTGTAATTACAAAATTCAGTGCTCCGGGCGCTTCACTTGTTTTCTCATCAGGTATCGATTCTTAACCTTCCACCTCATACCGCCAGTAATCCAGTACCTGTTGTTTCTCAGTAAATATTTGTATATATTCTACGATAGCACGTGTGGGATTGTAAACGTGGTTTGGAAATTGGTCTTTCGTACCTGTGTGCGTATTGAAATAAGAAAAAACAATTCAATATTTATTGTTATTAGTTTTTCTTATGTTACATGTTGTCTCAAAACTATTTACCTTAATAAGCCAACGGTATATCTTAAACAAAAAACTGTTTTTCATAAAGCAATTCTAAAATAATGTATTAGGGCTTATGTATTATATTGAAATTACACAAGACAAAGCTTGCAAATACATTTATTTTTTATTTTTTTATTTTCGAGCATAATAAATGTATCTTTACATTTATCTAAAATAAAAAAAATTCCTGGTAGGAACCGTATATATCTAATCTATCAGCAGTTTTTAAAAGTAACTCATCTCTTGTCGCAAAGAAGCCAGTCAAGCAATATAATGTTGTTGTTTTTTAATCAGTGTATTTTGTAAAATATTATTTTTTTTCTTAACAAATGTAATAATCTATTGCTTAAGCCTGTATCAGATCAGACAGTACTGGTATATGCAGTCTATTGTATACCACTGAGGGAAATTAGAGGTGTCATAACCAATTTGAAAAAAAAACGGGTACTTACTTTTAGTGTTTAAAGAAAACCACAGCCAACAGATATGGACAGATATGGCCTACAAAGACGAATACAACTAGATGTATATATTATAATACAACTAGATGTATATATTATAATACAACTAGATGTATATATTATAATACAACTAGATGTATATATTATAATACAACTAGATGTATATATTATAATACAACTAGATGTATATATTATAATACAACTAGATGCATATATTATAATACAACTAGATGCATATATTATAATACAACTAGATGCATATATTATAATACAACTAGATGCATATATTATAATACAACTAGATGCATATATTATAATACAACTAGATGTATATATTATAATACAACTAGATGTATATATTATAATACAACGAGATGCATATATTATAATACAACTAGATGTATATATTATAGCTTAGATGTATATATTATAATACAACTAGATGTATATATTATAATACAACTAGATGTATATATTATAATACAACTAGATGTATATATTATAATACAACTAGATGTATATATTATAATACAACTAGATGTATATATTATAATACAACTAGATGTATATATTATAATACAACTAGATGTATATATTATAATACAACTAGATGCATATATTATAATACAACTAGATGTATATATTATAATACTACTAGATGCATATATTATAATACAACTAGATGTATATATTATAATACAACTAGATGCATATATTATAATACAACTAGATGTATATATTATAATACAACTAGATGCATATATTATAATACAACTAGATGTATATATTATAATACAACTAGATGCATGTATTAGAATACAACTAGATGTATATATTATAATACAACTAGATGCATATATTATAATACAACTAGATGTATATATTATAATACAACTATATGCATATATTATAATACAACTAGATGTATATATTATAATACAACTAGATGCATATATTATAATACAACTAGATGTATATATTATAATACAACTAGATGCATATATTATAATACAACTAGATGCATATATTATAATACAACTAGATGCATATATTATAATACAACTGGATGCATATATTATAATACAACTAGATGCATATATTATAATACAACTGGATGCATATATTATAATACAACTAGATGCATATATTATAATACAACTAGATGCATATATTATAATACAACTAGATGCATATATTATAATACAACTAGATGCATATATTATAATACAACTAGATGCATATATTATAATACAACTAGATGCATATATTATAATACAACTAGATGCATACATTATAATACAACTAGATGCATATATTATGATACAACTAGATGCATATATTATAATACAACTAGATGCATATATTTTGATACAACTAGATGCATATATTATAATACAACTAGATGCATATATTATGATACAACTAGATGCATATATTATAATACAACTAGATGCATATATTATGATACAACTAGATGCATATATTATAATACAACTAGATGCATATATTATGATACAACTAGATGCATATATTATAATACAACTAGATGCATATATTATAATACAACTAGATGCATATATTATAATACAACTAGATGCATATATTATAATACAACTAGATGCATATATTATAATACAACTAGATGCATATATTATAATACAACTAGATGCATATATTATAATACAACTAGATGCATATATTATAATACAACTAGATGCATATATTATAATACAACTGGATGCATATATTATAATACAACTAGATGCATATATTATAATACAACTGGATGCATATATTATAATACAACTAGATGCAGATATTATAATACAACTGGATGCATATATTATAATACAACTAGATGCAGATATTATAATACAACTAGATGCATATATTATAATACAACTAGATGCAGATATTATAATACAACTAGATGCATATATTATAATACAACTAGATGCAGATATTATAATACAACTAGATGCATATATTATGTTACGAATTTCGGTCATAAATGAATGACGTAGTAAGGCGTTGACCTCTTAACAAGTGCGTATCAGAGTCCAAAGCGACCAAGGTTTGACCTTTATGCCCTGAGGGCAGTTTAAATAAAATAATTCGTTCAAATCCCGTGGAAATTGGGGGATAATTCTGGATCGTAGTAATTATAGAGAAAGAGGTTAAAATGCGTATTAAGACGCTGTAGAATCTTCGATGATCGTTTTCTTTGTAAAGTCCCGACCTCCTTAAAGTTAGTTCAGTTTAAACGTTTGTAGAGTGAAGTCGCTATATTCATACATGTACATATAATGCCATTTTATTGATACTTATGTTGCCACCAGTTGATGAAGTTTATTGATCGTTTATATTGAGTCTACAATTTAAATAAAATTGTTTATTCAACAACTGGAGTTGTTTGATCTATCGTTGTTGAGAAAGGTGTTGAAGATAATTATCACGAATATAACTACATTACTGCATAGACCTGTCAGTCAAGGAACCCCTAGCTTGGGCTACAGATTAGCAGAATCTAGAGACTTCTAATAAAGATACAACTATATTCATTGAATCCGATTTAACGAGTCGTAATAATAGTCAAACCTAAAGAGGTATATAACAGTTTGGGGTCTTCGTCCGATATAGTTGTATAGTGAAGCATATATTCAAGTTGTGTTGTGTTGTGTGTTGGAGCAGTGACCTACTGAGCAAGCCTAAGAACGCTGAAATTATTCTTCCGATTGGAAAAACGTAAGTTGGAAAAATTTACCACTTTATAAATCTCTTAACTAAAGAATGGAATTTATTGAAAATCCAGAAGAGGAAGTTCTGAAAACTTTATCAATAAAGAAGTTAAAAGAGATCGCTGAGATCTTAAAGATAGAAGTTACTGAAACTACACCATCGAGGACTGTGTTGACACAGCAGATAAAAGATGTGTTGATTGCGAGTGGAAAGTTGAAAGTAGAATCAAGCGCGGAGGGATATCAAGTTGAAGGTCAGACGTCGAAATCTATGTCAGAACAGTTTAGATTTCAGTTAGAAATGAAACGGATGGAAATGGAGATGGAACAAAAACGTTTTGATCGTGAGATAGAAGAAAAACGTCTTGAGATGGAAGATAAGAAAAGTCAAAGAGAAAGTCAGGAAAGAATAGAGCTAGCAAAGATAGGAGCAACTAAAAAAGAATCTCATAATGATGTAGAGATGGCCAGATGGAAAAAGCTAGTCCCTACCTACATTGATAAAGAAAGTGAAATAGCTAATTTCTTCCAGACCTTTGAAATTTCTTGCAGAGATTTTAAGTTCCCAGAAGATAAATGGGGAATATTAGTCAGAACAGCTTTTACTCAGGGAAGGGCAAGAGATTGTGTTCTATTGTTAAAAGAGGAGAATTTAAATGATTATGAAATCATTAAAGATACTGTACTTAAAGCCTATAACCAAATACCGGAAAGTTATCGGAAAAGGTTCCGTCAGTACACAATGTCCCCTTACCAAACACACTTAGACTTCCTTCGAGCAGAAGAAAAGCTAATGGATCAGTGGATAAAATCCAGAAATATCTCCACATTAAAAGAAATGAAAGATATCATTCTCTTAGAGGATTTTATTAACAAAGTGAGGCCGGATATAAGAATGTATTTATCCGAGCGTGATATCACTGACCCACATAAGGCTGCTGATTTAGCTGAACAGTACACATTGTGTCATAGGACAGCTGATGGAAAGAATGTTAATAGGCCACAACGGCCAGCAGAAAACACACAACAACAACATCGTGAAAAAGAGCATTTTGTGAAACAAAATGATGGTAATAAAAAACCTATCAACAAAAACGTCCAATGTACTTTTTGTAAAAGGACAGGACATAGCATAGAAGACTGTTGGAGTATACGAAGCAACAAAAGACCTAACAAAGTGGTCATGTGTGCAAGCCATAAACCAATACAGAATGTACAAGAAAGCGAAAATACAAACGAACTGAATTCGAAGAAAGATTCTTCTAAACCAGAAAAACTGAGGGTGGATTTGCCTGAGAGCAAAAGTCAGAAGGTAGAGAAATCTACAACTGAAGATAATGAGGATAAATATCCTGATTATAAATACAGAATGGCTACTATTGGATTAATTGTCCAAGTCCACAGAGACGAAAAAGTAGACCAAAGTATTTTTGACTCGAACAAGAGTCTGAAGTCATCGAAAGATGAAAAACCACCCGAAAGTCATGGTCAAGGGAAGAATAAAATTGACACAGAGACCCTGTGCAGTTTTCAACCGTTCATTAGTGAAGGTTGTGTGGCCTTACAAAAGGAAGGACCACTGAAGTCCGTAAAAATATTACGAGACACAGGAGCATCATTAACCCTGCTGCTTAAAGATGTATTACCATTGAATGATAATACATTGACAGGACAGACTGTCCTATTGAGAGGTTTTGAATGGAAAGAAGAAATACCTCTACATAGGATATACCTATCATCTGGCTTGGTGACAGGATATGTGACAGTTGGAGTAATATCAAAACTTCCTGTTGAGGGCATATCTGTTATCCTAGCAAATGATTTGGCGAAAGGGAGGGTGAGACCTGAACTGATTGTAAAGGAAAATCCAGACCCTAGTCCTATTGTGGAGACAGGAAAAGAAAAAGAACTTTGTCCTGTAGGTGATGTCATAAATGGTCTGACACCACAGAAAAAGAAAGAAGAAATTCTCTCACAAGAAAAGAAAAAGAAAGAAGAAATTCTCCCACGAGAGAAGAAAGAGGAAGAAGAAGTGGAACGTGATACTACTATTTTCTCCATGAGTGAAGATTGTCCGAAAGGAAATGAACAATCAAAGAAGTCATCACAAAATGAATTGACTGCTGAACAGAAAGTAGACCCAGAGTTGCTACAGCTGCATGAGAGAGCTGTCGACGAGGAAGAAACTCCTACTACTGATGTCTATGAACATATAGACCACAGCATAAACAAACAACAATGCAAACCTGCAGTTGCCGGTACAGATGAAGATTGGAGGAGCATCACTGAAGAAACGAGTGCGGAGAGCTGGACCGAAACTATCAAAAGCTATGGGTTACCACAATCCATACCGTCAGATCGAAGGACCAACTTCGCCTCGGAACTCTTCAATCCAGTCCTAAAGAACTTATGCCTGGAGCATGAGGTGACAACTGAATCCTATCCGGAAAGTCGAGGAGCCTATGGACCAATCTTTGGACCCACTGTCCGAGGACCACTCAAACTACTTCCAGAGGAATGGCAGACCGAATTGGATCTCCTTGGGCTGAGCAAGTACCTAGATAAGTACATATATTTTTTGTCTGACATAACTGTGTTTGTTAGAAAAAAATTGTACACTGCTCACATGCAGATGCCATTGTTGTGTGATGAAAGAAAGGCAAATATATTATATCATTTGAAAATGATAAAGCCTTACCTTCTGAAAACAATTGGAATAAGCTTGATGTTGTTAACATTGTTACTCTTATTTGTAAAATTTATGCCTGGAGTACAGGATGAATTGAATGACAAATTCACTGATAGTTAGTTACCAAACTTACTATTTTAAAACTAAATCCCTTACTTGTGAAGAAAAAGGAATGAGTAAAAGTATTGTTAGAGTAAATATCATTATAGTGTGATATTTCTAAACAAACTTGTTAGGTTGAGCATTTAAAATAATTGCTATAAGAGAAAAAGATCAGTTTTATCCGCAGAATTGGTTTCTAAATCAGAGGACATTATAAATGTGGACTGATTATAAGATATGTTTGAGAATCTCTGGAAATGATAATTGAAACATTTGGCAGAGAGGATAATTTGATTGAAAAAGATGTAAATGGTTTTAAGAAAAGAGAATTTTCTATCACTAAAGTATTGAGAAATGTTTTATGATTGTACTATGGATATGTATTATCATGTACTGTTATTGAAATATTGCACTGAGTCAAGATGCAAATTTCTTCCATGTGAATTTATTCATTTATTATATTATCATTGAATGTATGATAATGAAGGGTAAAAATAGTTGCAGCAAGGCAGAACTATGACTAACAAGAATTCCAAGAAATGTATTATATATGATTTTTCACTTTTAGGATACTGTTACATGAAAAGCAGACCAAAAGTAGAAACTAATAAAACTTTGTAATCCTTATGTTGTATAAATTTAGGATATGTGCCACTGATTTGACACTGCAAACCAGAATGATTGAGAATTTCATGGTTGAAAATTTATAATGTTGACACACCAATGTTCAACAAATGTATTATTAATTAAGGATTTCATGTCAAGATTGTAAAACTAATCTATTTTTTTTTGTATTAGTTAAAATAGATTGAATGAATTGTACCGACAATCAAAAGATTGGGTAGACCTGAACACTGTGAAGTAACAGAGGAACCTAGAATCTATGAATAATGAATAAAACCTTTTGTGGAAAATGGAAAAGAGCAATGTACACCACTGAAAAGATTGGAAATGGAATGTTTTACCACAACAGTCAAACCAGCAGTTGTTTTGTACATAAATTGTTACATTGATTTCGCTCTGAAAAAAATTAATAGTAGCCTAAGCTTAACTCTTTTCTACTTCAATAATATTGTATTTGAAATGTCTTTGATGTAATCTAAAGAAAATAAGTACTTACTGTGTAGTACTAAGATTGTATGAAGATAATATAATCTGCTTTGATTGATAGTTAATTAAGTAAATTAACCAATTTGTTTTAAGTAAATCCATGTCTGCATGAAAGATAGAATGTTTCAATTCAAAACTGCTTCAATGTGAACTCTTTTAAAAAGAAAATAATGACGTCGAAAGGTCATGGTAAAATGAAAGATTGAAATATTTTTAATGAAATTGTCTATAAACTATTTCAATTCGTGAACAGACTATGTTTAATGTTCTTAAAATAACATAAATGAATTTGACTTTGAGAAGATAATGGTTGTTAAATAATGCTCATTTAGTTACGATAACTATTTAATCGCGTAGCAATATTTTTTTGACCTAGGCTGTGATGAGGTAAATTTGCATAGCGATGTCAACATTGTTAAAATCAATTGAGAATGAGAGAGAGAGAGAGAGAGAGAGAGAGAGAGAGAAAGGCGGAATTGACCTCAATTTCTGTGTCGCGTCACAGACAGTTGTCTAATGTTGTCCAGCCTACAAACATGAAAAAAAAAATACTGTCGAGAAAATGATCGTGTTGTTGTGTAATTAGGTCAAGCCTAGTAGTATTTTTTTCATCAAGAGCGTTTGTTTTTTTCTGCTTATGAAAAAATAAGTCGTGTCTGAATAGACATTAAGTGATTTTTCTTTTGTTGTTTGATTACAAATGTAAAAGATATTAGTTTATAATTAAATGGACGAGAGAGTTTTTATTACTGGGAATGTTCATGTAATAGAAGTTATTAACTTGTATTATATTATATCTATTAAGAATGATTATGTATTTTTCTTGTATACAAGATTTAGATAAACAATTTAATTGTCCATTGTTTTGAATTAAAAATGGAATGATTGAATGACTATAGTTAAGCCATTTGATAAGATGAATTTATATTGCATATATTATTATGTTATTGTTATCAGTTCGATTGAATTATTGGGATCGCCAATTGAACTGTATTGTTTTTCCCGGAATATTTTCTTTTATAATTATTCCTTAAAATTAACATTTTTCGTATGGTTAAAATGTAAAGGAAATAATTATAAAGCTTTAGAAGGGGGGGGATGTTACGAATATCGGTCATAAATGAATGACGTAGTAAGGCATTGACCTCTTAACAAGTGCGTATCAGAGTCCAAAGCGACCAAGGTTTGACCTTTATGCCCTGAGGGCAGTTTAAATAAAATAATTCGTTCAAATCCCGTGGAAATTGGGGGATAATTCTGGATCGTAGTAATTATAGAGAAAGAGGTTAAAATGCGTATTAAGACCCTGTAGAATCTTCGATGATCGTTTTCTTTGTAAAGTCCCGACCTCCTTAAAGTTAGTTCAGTTTAAACGTTTGTAGAGTGAAGTCGCTATATTCATACATGTACATATAATGCCATTTTATTGATACTTATGTTGCCACCAGTTGATGAAGTTTATTGATCGTTTATATTGAGTCTACAATTTAAATAAAATTGTTTATTCAACAACTGGAGTTGTTTGATCTATCGTTGTTGAGAAAGGTGTTGAAGATAATTATCACGAATATAACTACATTACTGCATAGACCTGTCAGTCAAGGAACCCCTAGCTTGGGCTACAGATTAGCAGAATCTAGAGACTTCTAATAAAGATACAACTATATTCATTGAATCCGATTTAACGAGTCGTAATAATAGTCAAACCTAAAGAGGTACATAACAATTATAATACAACTAGATGCATATATTATAATACAACTAGATGCATATATTATAATACAACTAGATGCATATATTATAATACAACTAGATGCATATATTATAATACAACTAGATGCATATATTATAATACAACTAGATGCATATATTATAATACAACTAGATGCATATATTATAATACAACTAGATGCATATATTATAATACAACTAGATGCATATATTATAATACAACTAGATGCATATATTATAATACAACTAGATGCATATATTATAATACAACTAGATGCATATATTATAATACAACTAGATGCATATATTATAATACAACTAGATGCAGATATTATAATACAACTAGATGCATATATTATAATACAACTAGATGCATATATTATAATACAACTAGATGTTTATATTATAATACAACTAGATGCATATATTATAATACAACTAGATGTTTATATTATAATACAACTAGATGTATATATTATAATACAACTAGATGTATATATTATAATACAACTAGATGTATATATTATAATACAACTAGATGTATATATTATATTATCTGTGTAAAGACGAATACAACTAGATGTATATATTATATTATCTGTGTAAAGACGAATACAACTAGATGTATATATTATATTATCTGTGTAAAGACGAATACAACTAGATGTATATATTATATTATCTGCATAAAAAATGTTCTTCAAAATATAATGTATTGTTTTGACAAAAAAAAGATAACACACAAACACAAATATTAAATATTAGGCTATATCTATAATCATTAATGTGCTTATTTTATTATACAAGCATTTGGAAATGTGTATAATATTGAAAAAGAAAATGCTAGAACAACACATATATCTAGATATAGAATGGATGTAATTGAAGATTATACGTTTGTAAGAGTTCATTCTTGGAATCGGGCCAGGGACCCAGTGGTGCCAATTTGTCTGTGTTGAATAAAGACATTACACTGTTCTTCCATTTCGCCCTCCCCTCCGTGCCCCCCCCCCCTTAACCCATGGGCTAAACATTAGCCTCAGGACAGAATATTCTAGCACTGTGTCTTGGCAATCTTTTAACGTCTGCCTTGCTACTTACTCCTTTTCTGCTTACTTAAAAAAAAGAAAAAAAATTCCAATGGAAAAAAATTAACTGTAACCTTATTTCGACACGTATTATATTTGAAAGTTTCGGAACGTCTGGCTCTGCATACGCAGTAAAGAATAAAAAAAAATGACAGCTGTCATGCATGTCATTTGCAATATGACATTATAAAACTATCTAACGCTGGCTCTAGAAAGAAATCAAAAAATGTCTGCCTAGGCAAAGGCGAGGAAATAATGACGGGAGTTCTGCCCCTTTAATCCACTAGCTCACACGCAGACGATCTCACAGAGAATGGCGCGTCTAAGGATAAGGAGGAAGTAACTCTCCCATTTTAACACGATCAACTACAAATGTTGTCTTCACAAAAAACTTTCTCAGACCAAACGGATGATAAAAAAAAAACACACACACACAAAAACACCAAAAAAAAAAAAACAGGACTGCATTGTGGTTTTCTTTTAATGTGACTATCTTTGTTTTATTTATTTATTTTATCTCGGTATTGTTTGCTGAAAAGTCAGTTTTCTCTCCAGGAAATTGAAAAAAAAAACGGACAAAATATTGAACAAAAGGATGACATTTTATGTCAAGCTACGACATTGTCTCTAGACTGGTTTTATTATCCAGGCCATCCCTTTTATTTCATTACTTTGTTGTTGTTGTTGTTGACATTTTTTCTTCAATGGTTTGACATCGTCAAGTTTGTTATTGTTAAAAGTTTCTAGTTCATTCAATAAAAAAAAAGGCTTCCTATTGACGTATCACTTCCCAAACCAACAAACTACCCCAAAGTTAGTGCCTTTTTTCACGAAACCAACCAGCTACCCCAAAAGTATTGCCCTTTATCTCCAAACCAACAAACTATCAAACAAGTTACTGCCCTTTATCACTAAACCAACAAACTACCTCAAAGTTATTGCTCTTTAGCTCCAAACTAACAAACTATCAAACAAGTTACTGCCCTTTAGCACTAAAGGAACAAACTACCTCAAAGTTATTGCTCTTTAGCTCCAAACTAACAAACTACCAAACAAGTTACTGCCCTTTATCACTAAACCAACAAACTACCTCAAAGTTATTGCTCTTTAGCTCCAAACTAACAAACTACCCCAAAGTTAATGTCATTTATCTTCAAATCGACAAACTACCAAACATGTAACTGCCCTTTCTCTTCAAACCAACAAACTACCAAACAAGTTACTTCCCTTTATCTCCAAGGTATGCCGTGGTCACTGAAAATGTTGAACGCTGCTTCACCGGCTATATGACCAATTTAGTCCGATGGTCGCTTTACTTTACTATAGTAACAAAGAGGAGGAGCAATTCGTAAATATTGAATAATATGATAGAATCTTCATAATTTATGCTGTATTTAACCAGCATCTTGATACTTTCAGACAATGCCAAAAGCTGTGGAATTTTCGATTTTCCGAGTAAGGTCATGTAGAGTTTCAGAAATTAGGTTTCAGTATAATAATATCTAATGTTGCATGATACAAAGGTTCGGTTTTCTGACAATGTCCGATAAAATAGAATCACGAGGGAGCTACGCGCAATATAACCCCCGTTGTTATTGTAAAGGATATGAGCACTGCGCGTCGAGCGCTCGTTAGCGACGCAGTTATTCCCCACTGTTATGAAGACCACCACAAACCACCCACAGTTTCTTTATCTCTGTGACTATTTGTGCATTATATATATTAGCTATATATGACACTCTTTTGGATAAAACTTGTTTAGTTTGTGTTGCCAATAAGCACACACAATAATTTTGAGTCATTTTATTTAACTAGTGGTGTTACACTGTTACAAATGTTAGGTGTGGGTAAATAAAAGTATCCCGTTGGACTAAATTGATCCATGAGGCCGGTGAAGCAGCTTTCACCATTTTTGTTGCCACGGCATACTAGGTGATTGTGTGGCCAGTACAATGACCAGCCGCCTTTACTTTTCCCCAGCTAAAGTCAGGTACCCATCAGAGCTTGTGTAGACTCAAGGACACCCTCCAGAGCTGGAACAAATCCTAGCCTTCACCAGGATTCAAACCCAGGACCTTCGGTACGACTGCTTGGCCACTGTGCCTAATGTTAAATGTATGTGTGTGTGTGTGTGTGTGTGTGTTTGTGTGTGTGTGTATGTGTGTGTGTGCACGTTAATCGCACCTTATCAAACCATTAAAAATATTTTAGACGTCTCAAAGTATAATAATGGCTTTGTACTCTATATAAACTCTACATAAGACGTCAGTGTGTAATTGATTAGTCTGTCCGGAGAGACTGTTTCATCTATTGAATTCTATTATATCTGTTTTAAGTATTGTAAGTAGCGGTCCCAAGTCCATTGCGTTCATCACGGACATTAAACATTAATCATAGATCACGCCATTAGATTATTTAGGCTCTCTCTCTCTTTTTCTCTCTCTCTCTCTCTCTTTCTCTCTCTCTGTATCTGTCTCTTTGATTTTTACTCTCGCTCTTTCCTTTGTTGCAGTCATTGGCCAGACGCCCAACCATACAATTTCAGTTTAATTACCATACAGTTCAATTACGCTGTAGACTCGTTTATAAGAGACCCTACTCTACTATAGTAATCTCTGAGCTTATTGTTACTGTTGGTGTGTCATGAACTCAAGTGTACTAGAGTGACATTTCTCAAGTCATGCACCGTGACCCAATGGTTATTATTTGACGATGAGACACTGTATTAAAAAAAAAAAGGTCATTTTGTAAAAAACAACATTAACTTTTGTCCATACAATTTTGGCAGACGTTTGACATTCTAGTGGAAAATACTTGCTGGCAGATTTAATTTGTGGACCAAACTTATCTAAATCCTTTAACAATAGCTACATAACAAAATTTGAAAATCCTCGCAAATGTTATTGTCAAGCAAGCAATTTTAGATTTAACATTCGGACATTTGTTCGGATATTTTACTGATACATGTTGCAGTAGAAAAATGCAGTTAAACTTGTTGTGTAAGTCTGAGTGTACATTGCTAATTTCGACCAACGATTTCTTGGTACTCGGCAATTCTTTGGTATTATTGAAAAACGAAATCATATTCGACAAAACCAACAATTCGTTAAAAAATAAATTCAATACCTTATGACTCACTTATGAGAATAGTTTTATATAAATTATATTTCAAACGATTGTGTTGGATCTAGATCTAAATATAGAGTTTACATGATCTCGACATTATTTCTATCGCTTCCGTTGGAAGAAATTTCAGCTTGTCAGAGTCCCATTTTTTAATAGTGCACTTCAGAGAAAGTCACGGCATTTTTGGCCATTTGTTCTTTTCATGGCCCGGCCGCCTAAATTTGAAATTTGACACAGGATTAAAAAAAGAAACGTTAACTCAAGAGTTAATACCCCATATTCTGCGTCTCGATTGGATTTGATACTATATATATTCATATATAACCACAACATCAAAATATATAAGAACAACTAAATATATAACAACAACTAAATATATAACAGCATCAAAAAAAAACAACAAAAACAAAACATACAACAACAAAATATATAACAACAATAAAATATAACCAAATGCGTGTATTGTTTATAACATAAAAACAGTCATCCGTAGACATGGAAATGAAATCCATAAAGTTTCTACTTTCTCTGAATCATCCGTTGTTTCTGGTGATGCATTTTGTTTGGTGAAGGGAGATCAAAGCTGCACTTCTGATCTGATACTCTTCACAATTAGACTGATTGTCTGAGCTTTAGATTGAATTATCTCCTCCCTTGTCATCAATCATTGGTGATTCGTATCCGCTCATTAATTGGTTGTGCTGAGTCACGTGGCCTGTGTCTGTGTGTGTGTGTGTGTGTGTTTGACACCTCAACTTTCACATCAGGAGTAGATTAATGTGCGAGATTAATATCCCTCCCCATATCCGGAACGGTCACTTGTGGTGGAACTTGACCGTACCGAGGATATTGCAACTTCGTCCTTCGGTGGCCGGTGTCTATCAGATGGATGACATCTAGTGGACACTGCCTCTCTGCACTCAGTGCCCAAAATGACATCCAGTGGACACTAGCAATTTTTATACACTGATTGGTAGATCAAATCTCACAGACGCAGCTTCAGTGCACCCAATGTTAGATCACGTCCAGTGCACAATAACTCTCTTTAACCCTTACATAGATTAGATTAAACTGGCAAGGAATGTATATATATATATACATAATATATATATATAATCGTCTTTCGAGACTATGGAGCCAATGATGATATATATATATATATATAATATAATATATTATTATAATATATATATATATATATATATATATATATATTTATAATATAATATATAATATATATATATATATATATATAACAATATAATATATATATATATATATAATATATATCATCATTGGCTCCATAGTCTCGAAAGACGATTATATATATATATTACACTAGCATAATCGAATACTCTGATTAAACAATTTTATAATGATTTATAATTTTTACCTTCGACGAACTATGTACTCGTGTATTATAATGTTTACACTGGAGAGTTGCAATTGAATGAATCAATTATACACTACAGAAACGAAATCAAAATTCTAAATGTTTACAATTGATACATTTCCACGAATGTTCATACAACATGTACCAGGGATATTGATTCTCTAAACTCTAAACCATCCAGATTTTTTTTTTAAAATAACAAATCTATTTTGCGCAAAGGAAAGGCTTTAATAAGACCGCATTCAGTTGACGAAATGCTATTCAACCGATAGCTAAAGTGTCTATTCACACTCACATCCTGTACGTCCCGATCCCGAACATGACCTCTTCCTGTATACTTCTGAAATTTAGCTACAGCTTCACGGAACACTGAACACTGCATTAGAGATTTCCACAGTAAAGCACCATTAGAGTTCTTATGCTAGTTTTATTTAACTGTCTGAATTTCGTTTAAAATTTTTAGTCTGGGAGTAATGTTCTAATGTAGATCTTAAAACATAAACTCGTTTTCTCATTTCTCTTATTATTATTATTTATAGGCTTGCGGAATTAAATATATATTTATCTTAATATCTGATTGCATGTGTAGACCCTATATGTATGTATGCATGTATGTATCTTTCCGATTTATCATCCTTACACATGTCTATCTGTCTATTAATTATCTATCCATTTATCTATCCATCTATTCTTTAATCTCCATATATCTATCTATATTTATATCTATCGATGCATTTATATTTTGTGTGTCTATTTATCGATATATATCCAAATATTGTCTTCCAAAGTCTTTCTCTCTCTCTCTCTCTATATATATATATATATATACATATATATATATATACACACACATATATATATTTATATATATATATATATATGTATATATATATATAGAGAGAGAGATAAATAATATACAGTGTGTGAAAGTAAAGTCAGATGGAGAGCTATACTGTTTAAATATTAAAAACCATAAGACATTTATATCAAAATGAAGACAAAATATTAGGGTTCAAAATTAATGAACGTGTAACATAGCATTCACACACTATTATCTAACATCTATTCTATTCGTCGTATGGAAGTTGTGGGATAGGGAATAGAGAGTGGCAGATATTTATCTAATTATTTCGTAGGAGAATCTGCCTCTTTAAAACAACATGGGTATCAAAGGACTATCAGAATTGACGGTAACCGAGACACCTTTTTTTTTGCGAAGAATATCATCGACCCAAACCGAGGCAGACGCCAAACAAATTTCAACGAGTACCGAGGTTTTACTGCATATTTATGATTAACGCCTATAGCTCGTACATCGAGCTTAACATTAACGATATTATGATAAGCTCTTTAGCTCTGTGTGTTAATCCCATATTGTGAGCCTAGCATTGACACGTGTTAGATTAATAGTTTAAGCTGCGTGCATATCCCACATTTTGCAACTTAAACATTAATAATTCTAAGTTTTGACAATACTCTATAAAAGCCTTCATGGTCAAGCTCCCCAGTACATGCGATCCATGGTTGAGCTGCACACACCGGGGAGGGAAGGACTGCGTTCGGACGGAATTCATCTGCGGCTCAAGGTGCCAGGCGTAGACAGAAAAACATTTGCAGCTCGCTCCTACAGCGTCGTGGCACCTCTGTGGTGGAATGAAATCCCAAACAAAATCAAACAAGCTGATAATATAGACATTTTTAAAACAAAACTAAAAACACACTTTTTCGATTTATTTTAATAACAGATGGTAATTGTAAAGCGCATTCGAAGACTTTGTTATGAATAGCGCTATATAAATTTGTAATTTGTAGGGTTAATACTTGACAAAGAGTGTTTTTATTTGTCTCACATTTTCGACGCAGCATTTACAATTCTATCCGCTACACTTGAAGTGTTTAACGGGCGACTCACTCGAAAAACTGAACATTCTATTCAAGACTTTGTACATGTTAATTAAAGCTAACATTGTTTACAACTATAAGATTTCGCAAAAACAAAAACAACGAAAGAAATATATATGTATAAGGGGCCAAAATCGATTACAAAAAACATCAAGGTGGTTATCACCCTTTTAACATTTAAAAAAAAACAATTAAAAAAAAAGTAACACTTCAATTCTTCGTGACAATAGCCATTAAGACACTTAGAATGTTTGCGCGAATAGTTTAACCTTTCACCCACCGCAAGTTCACACCACACAGCAGGGCATCATTCATCGCACCGTGAGACATTTGGGAGACATGGCGAGGGCGAAGTGAGTGATTCACACTGGTGTGCGCACACGAGCATACACACACATAAACAGACACACACCATAACACACACACACACGCACCAGAATACACTTCTTCTTAAGTATGTTTTTTTTTTAAATTTGATTTTGTCCGTTCTCTGCATGAACGATTGATTAGGTTCTTTTTTCTTTTTTTTTTTCTTTTTCTGTAACATTATATTATTGTAACACCATTGAATCGAATCGATCCGCTTTCGGTTGATTGAAATTAAATACATTTCATTAGACGTGTGACGAACGAGATACAGTTTGACGTTGAATAACAACATGAAATCATGGATTTAAAGAACAAACCTAAATAGCTGATGAAAACAACTTGTGGAAAAATGTAAAAATTTCTTGCTTTAATCTCTTCGACTACCAAATTTAATTTGCATATGTAATCAAAATATATTTTTTTAAAATCAAATGCAATATTTTAAATTGATGTATCGGTTAGATATGATGATGCTTGGCCATCGGTTTCAATGAAGGCCATCCTCTGAAAAAAGTCATAGTTGCTTGTGGGTCCGGAGATGGATGATGCGGCCTATTCTAGCCCGACAGTGTTGGGAGCACGGATGCTTGGCTTGTTGGCCAGTGGCAGTGGAGCTTTACTTCGCTGGATATTCTGAGGTGTCGCTTTTCGCTTTTTAACTTCGTGGACTGCTGCTACAGTGACGGTCAGGTTGCGCCACGAGAATCGATCCTCGGCCAGTCTTTTCCAGGTTTCCTTTTTCGATTTCAAAGTTTCTTTAGGGAGGCCTTTAGGGTGTCTTTAAACCTCTTCTTTTGTTCTCCGCGCAAGCGCTTACCTGCGACCAGTTCACCGTAGAAAATCTTCTTTGGGTAGTCGTCCTTCTGGTATGCGCACAACACGACTTGCCCATCTGAGACGGGCTTTTCCTAATAGGGTGTAGATGGTTGGCATGTCGGCCTGTGCAAGCACCTTAGTGTCCGGGATCTTGTCCTGTAATTTAACCCTTAGCAGCTTCCGTAGGCAGCTCAGATGGAATTGATTAAGCTTCCTGGCGTGGCGGCTATACACGGTCAAGGTTTTACATACATAGTGAAGGATTGGTAGAACGGCCGCTGCTTATACTTTTAATTTGGTTGGCAGCTTGATAATATAAAAAAAAATAAAAAAAAAAAAAAGAACAGTTTTTCTCTTGAGATGATTTTGACAATAATTGAAGTAGCAAGACAGCGTTCTTGAGTTTCCGTAACCAAAACAACGTTAGTGCATTAAATTTTAATAGATTCAATTGTTGTATGTTTTAAGAAATTAGCGTTAAAGATTTTTTTTTTTAGGTCTGCATCAAATTATTATTAAAAAACAACAATATATAGCTAAAGAGAACGGTATCTAATCTCTTTTTAAAAGACTCTTCTCTTAGCATCTCAGTGTTTCAGGCTAGCTGTTATATATAGAAGGCGCCACCAGTGGCGTAGCCATGTTTTGACGCTAGGGGGAGCGAACTTTTAGAAAAAAGGCCCCACTTTTAGAAATTTTTCCAGATTAATAGAAGAACTAAGAATTCGTACGTATCAAGTGTTATGAGAAAATCCTGTGCCTCAGGATACACACACTGTATAATAGTGCAGTATTTTTTTTTAACCATTCACGATTTTTACTAGCAACTATTAGTGATGGGAATTTCTGCAAAATTGATTGCATCTACTGCTCATTTTCGGGATGAGTATCTAGTGTCGAAAAATATTTATAGAATCAATGCGAATGCTTCTATAGGACTGCATTCTTTTTAGTTTTAATTTTGAAAGATGAGATAAATCGCCAATATTATTATAGACATTTTTAAAGAGATTAAAAAAAAAAGTTTCAAAATTTTTATTTACTGTATCTTTGTGTCAATTACAAAATATGTTACGTTATAGGAACGCTCTATTCTTTTTTCATTTTTTTTTCTTTCAGCTATTAAAACACCACGCCCGATGGTTATATCCTTAGGAAACGGATTTTCTTTAAAACAAGTTATTTCTCTTCTTTTCTTCTTTCTTTTAAATTCTGTGGGTATCTTTTTTTTGTTCGAAGTTCATGTAACCATGTTTTCGATCACTACACGTATACGGCCGAGAAGGAGAAAGTCAGCGCGCTTTAAGTCACATTATTACTTTTCGGTGAGTACACCAGACTTAAACCCCAGCCTTTTTTGAGAATGCGAGCGAGCGTACTCTTTTGGGGCTCGGAGAACTAACTGTGCTGTGTCCACGCACCACTGATACATCACCGTAAAAGTTAGGCACAAACGGTTGGCCATTCCTGTCCACTCTAAGTTCCTGCTTATGACCTGGTATCCACTAAAAAAAAGGGGTCGGCAACCTAAACCACGCGTGCCAAACTTGAGCAATTTTCAATGGCACGCAAGAGACCTCCAAGGGGTGATTTATTATTGATGAAAACAAAAACAACTATATTTTTCAGTAATATTTATATTGAGTGAAATCAATTTCACAACATTTAACTTTATGTACTTTCCTTTACAAAGGCATATATTAAGATAGATTGTTGGGCTTTTTCAGATGCACATCGAAGCACTCAAAGCGGAGTTTCAAGACTTTCAAGTTGATTTTTTCATACCTAATCAGGCATAACTGGCTTAATCTTACTACAACCTTCTTAGATGTAGATACTTTTTTTTTTATTAAGTATAGGGTTATTGGCGATTTGAAAACGTAGCCAGTTGAATTTTATACCTTTAATGAAATGGGCATCGAAATGTGCCAATTGTTTAAGAGATAAACTCCTCAAGGTTAAATGGACAAATAATTAATGCAGGAAATGTTTACTTACAACTATTTAACGTAAATTAATTTTATACCTCTAATAATTAAATATTGTAATGAATACCACAACGCTAGTTTATGTAAAGAAATAATAATAAGTAATTAATATTTGTTATATTACAAAACATTAGATCTACTTGTTTGGCATCACTATTGAATCTAATTTAGAATCTGTATTTTAATTAAAGGGAGGTAATTAGCTACTTTTTTTTCCGCTAATATTTCTAATATAATGTTTTTTAATTTTAATATTGTAAAAGACTAAATAGCCTACAAATTATAAATTTATAATGACCAAACGGTCAAAAAGTCGTTGAAAATTATATATATTTTATAATACTTATATAATATAATATGCACATTTTCTGAACATTACATAAACTACCCAGTTTGTATGATTACTTTGTATCAATTCCGCTAGACGTATGTCAATGAAGAATATAATCAGAATATAATAAACGACATATCTCAGTGAAACTGAGAACAAAATATTATATACAATATTATTGCTAGATAGATATGTATCTTGACAACTGAATGATAACGCTTACAAAATAGTTACCATAATTGTGAAAGTTTGGTAATATAATTTTGTATTTGGTATACATGCTAATAAAAAGAATGATAATCATACACACATTATTTGTTTAAATTAAATATAAAACGCTTTAACGATTTTCTCTAGAGAGTTCCTTTGCTTTTGGCCTTTGTCTAGCTACGGATTTAAATTACTTACTCGTCTTATAAGAAAACAAGTATAATAGAGCAGGTTGACTTTTAGGCTGTTGACACGCGAGTGACTTAGAAACTTTAGCTTGGCACACCATTAGCAAAAGGTTGCCGACCCCTGCTAGAGTGTGATGTAAACTTCGTATCAAATTAAATTAAATTAAAATTAACTAGATCTAACAAGGCTCATTAATCATATTGTAACAAATTAAATTGTTGAAATGCAATTAAAAAAAAAAAGTATTAGAATCAGTATAAATTGTGCTACATGGCTTGTTAAAATTATTAAATTATTTTTTCCCGAAAAGGCCCTTTTTTTCGAAAATGGTCGTAGGGGGAGCGGCCGCACCCCCTGCTCCCCCGGCTGGCTACGCTACTGGGCGCCACAGATTCAAACGATCGCACTCCAATAAACTTCTTTTTGTGTCTATCCCCACTGGGAATTCCCAGAAGTGACTGTGATGAGGAGCGCAGTACCCTTGATGGCGCGTGTTTTCGGTATACTATTCGGTATAGAATAATATTGTAATTATTTAGAGTGGAAAAAGCTTAATGCAATTTTTTTTTAAAATGTTTATTTATTATTTTGAAATTGTCTATAAATGGGGATAATGTATTTTAAAATTTCCGCAAATTTTATATTTTAAGATTTAACTATATTATTCATTTAGTCTCAAATAAATTATTAATTTAGTCTCATATTATTCATTTAGTCTCACAATATTCATTTAGTCTCACAATATTCATTTAGTCTCAAATTATTCATTTAGTCTCATATTATTAATTTAGTCTCATATTATTCATTTAGTCTCACAATATTCATTTAGTCTCATATTATTCATTTAGTCTCAAATTATTCATTTAGTCTCATATTATTCATTTAGTCTCATATTATTCATTTAGTCTCATATTATTCATTTAGTCTCATATTATTCATTTAGTCTCATATTATTCATTTCGTCTCATATTATTCATTTAGTCTCATATTATTCATTTAGTCTCATATTATTCATTTCGTCTCATATTATTCATTTAGTCTCATATTATTCATTTCGTCTCATATTATTCATTTAGTCTCATATTATTCAATTCGTCTCATATTATTCATTTAGTCTCAAATTATTCATTTAGTCTCATATTATTCATTTAGTCTTATATTATTCATTTAGTCTCATATTATTAATTTAGTCTCATATTATTCATTTAGTCTCATATTATTCATTTCGTCTCATATTATTCATTTAGTCTCATATTATTCATTTAGTCTCATATTATTCATTTCGTCTCATATTATTCATTTAGTCTCATATTATTCATTTCGTCTCATATTATTCATTTAGTCTCATATTATTCAATTCGTCTCATATTATTCATTTAGTCTCATATTATTCATTTAGTCTCATATTATTCATTTCGTCTCATATTATTCATTTAGTCTCATATTATTCATTTCGTCTCATATTATTCATTTCGTCTCAAATTATTCATTTAGTCTCATATTATTCATTTAGTCTTATATTATTAATTTAGTCTCATATAATTCATTTAGTCTCATATTATTCATTTCGTCTCATAGTTGGGTGATTGAATAACTAAACTACGTCAGCGATCAGTACCACAATCGTGAAAGGCCTAGAAAGTCTGGCAAAAGAGATGACAAAACCCGTCTTTTTACCTGGATTTAAAAGTTTTGAGTTGTTTTAGAAGTTGGCGTGCATGGTTTTCTAACCAAAAAAACAACAACACTATTTCTGAACATAGAAAGATAACATCTATATATAGCTTTAAACTATAAAAAGCAAAACAAATAAAATATTAAGAGCGCTTTGAAAAATACGTAAATTAAACCGTTTTGTTTTATATTTTAAATCGAACAAGTAAAAATGCAACGAAAACATTTGATTAGAAGTTTATTTTTACACCTTTCTGTGAGAATTTATATAAAAAAAAAATTCTGTAAGGAGATATTTTCGACACAATCATAAATGTTTGAAATCAATACTTGTTATTTGTGTGAAAGAAAAACTGGTCGAAGGTTATTTTTATTTTATTCAAGCAATAATGTTGTAAAAGAATATATAATAATGTTCTCGTTTGATGCATGCATTTAATCAGTGCATGTCGTTTACGATTGCATGTATTTTATGTATTCATGCAATTTATGTTTGCATGCATTTCATGGCGTGGATCTTATGTCTTCAGTTGACAGAGAAAATCGATGAGCTATAATCTTGTTATCTTTTAACATTCAGTATTAAATTGAATGGTTATATAAGACTACTTCCCACCCTGATTATACTCATATGACTTAATTTTATACATAGCTATACCTTTAATGTTTTGGTCACATTACTTAAAAAAGTATACTGTAATCAAATGTATACTTTTCAAAAGATTGTAGGTAAAAAAAAAAGCGAATCAAAATTTCAATCACCTTATCTTATATATTTCTAGATGCTCCTTCTATAAGAAAAAGATCTTGCGTCCTACGCTCATCCGTGGGCCGAGTCTAGTGTTGCATCTATATTAATGTTTTAAATGATGTTAAGTTACTGGTTTTCCTGCTTTGTTCAGGCAACCCCATTCCATGCCCGAATACAGCCTTCATTTGACCTATTGGACCGTCATTAAAAAAATTAGAGTATACTATGCAGGCATTTGCTGAATTTGAGCCCGAAAATTTTAAAAAGACTACAATGAGTAAAGCTATAATAATACAAAAGGCATTCAACTATAATTTAGAAATACAACCCAATAACAACCTTTTGCAATGCTCAGATAAACACTTTCCTTATCCCTTATGCGATAACAAATGCATTATAAGTACTATTTCTTCTTGAGTGGCGTTCGGGCATGCAATGGGTTGCTGAAACAATCCAGGAAAACAATAACTTAATACAATTTAAAACATTAATAAAGATGCAAGACTTGGACCACGGATGCGCGTAGGACGCAAAAATCTTCTTTATAGAAGGAGCGTCTGTAATATATAAGATAAGATATAAAATCTATACTGGCTAATCAACAAAGCAATAAAAAAAAAAGAGAATTAGTGAACTTTTGCATTTTTTAAAAGCTGGAATTAGAAAATCTACGGTTTTAAAAAGTATTCTTCAAGACATATATTTTAGATTGTATATTATGTTAAATGGTTACCAAAACGACGTCAACTGAGTCCGCAAATCCACGACTATCTGACTACCTGACTATCTGACACTAACATCATTTCATTAGTTCATCCTGTTCTTCGATTTCCCAGTTTATTAATTACATGAAATGCTTTGCCCATTTTTATATTTTTGGGGGGAATTCTATGATTGAACAGAATCGAAACAACAACAACAAAAATATGTCAAGACAGAAAGACAGATCTCCTTAAAGTGCCCTAATTAAATTGATTCCTAGATTTTTTCATTAATACCATGCGGCTTTAATTAAATGTGATCCTCTGAACAACAGTTAGGGAATTCAACAAATCACAAGGAAGGAACCTCTCCAGAAAATGATACGCTTTTTCTTTTAAAACACAAAAAATGGCGTTGATACGAAAAAAAAAGATATCAATAATTAAAACATCAATGAAGTGAGCAATAGAGCTATAGGTCAAGGCGACCTGGCTGAAAAAATTGATTTTTGTAAGCTAAGACTTTTTGATGTACATTATAGACTGTCAAGAGTATCCGAAAGTGAATGACTAATAAGCGTAATGTAGTTATAATTTGAAAAGGGGGACAATCAGGTTTAATTGGTTAGTCTAATGAAAATGAAATATTAAGTCGAAGCAAATAATCTTTAAAGAACTAATGGAGACGAAATTATTTTAGTTTGATTTAACCCACGGGGCCCTGGCACAGGCTGGGAAAATTGAAACAATTGTTAAACATTACTATAGAAACTGGATAAAAACCAAATGTTTTTTCTAAGAGTGTAAGTCAATTGTAGGCTAGAACAATTAAAAAGTGCTAAATAGATATTCCTGCTAGAATTGAATCCTAAGTAATTTTATTGATATATTTGGAAGTATAATAGCTTTTGAAAATGAGAGGTGTTTAAAAATGGCTTACATAATATATCAAGTTTTAACGACAAAGCACTACCCCGGTTCTACTGAACCTTCTAGAATCTTCAACCAAGAAGAAACGTCTGTAAAAAGAATAGACTTCAAAGTACTGAAAAATATATGTGAAAAATATATATTTATAAATATTGGCATAGATTAAGAAAGAAAATTTGTCCTAGATTAAGTAGGGTCTAAATGTATGTACGTATTTTCCTATAGGCTATCAAGACTTCAGCTTAGGGCCTCAAGATCAAGAGGGGCCTACATTCAACTTGTTAGCAAAATTATAATTACACTATTCTAAAAAACAGTGAACACTAAAACACTGGACCTAAAAAAAGGAGAAATAAAATTCAATAATGTTCTAAAATCATATTTGAAACCTCATTCTAAAGTGCCTAAATATTTATCAGACACTAGGTGGGAGGCACACTCAAAATCTACAGAAGCTATTTTAGAAAATTACAATGATATCACACATGCACTTAATTATTTACATTAAGTTAATAATACAAAGGTTGATACTATATTGAGGGTCAACAATCTTTTTTTATAAGATGGAAGAATTTGAATTCGTGCTTATACTCCATGACTGAAATCGAATACTGAGACATTATTCAAGAGTAAATAAAATTCACCAAAGCCCTAATATTTTACTTAGTAGTTGTGCAGATTGGCACAGGTCACTTTTGGATATTTTACGTGAAACTAGGGAAGATTTTGATGCACTTGAGCAACAAGCAAAAAACACGTTGCCAAATACTGAATATAGAACTGCCAGAAGGATAATAAGAAGTAAAAGCGAAATCTTACTGAAGAACTATAATTTCATTTCCACACATAATATGTAAGACAAACTCATAAGCCTTAAAAAAAATTCCACATTGTCGCATACAGACTTATATCAAATACTATTCAAAGAAAATATTCAAGTGACCTTCCCCAATGTGGAATCAATCTTATGGCTGTCAGTTTAATAGTCACTAATTGTACTGGAGAAAGATCATTTTCAAGACTTAAAAATATCAAAAATCAATTAAGAAGCACAATGAACCAAAAAACGAAAACCGGAAATCCGGAATATTTTTTTAAATAAAAGTTAGTACCAATTACAATATGTTTTATTTAACGTATTAATTTAATATCACAGTTTCAATGCATTTTATTATCTCTCATGTAATTTACAAACTTAAAAATCGGAGGTAAAAGGGCCTCATAAGTGGAAGGGCCTTTTTTCATCAAAATCCGGCTCTGGTGTTCGTGTAATAAAATAGTATTTGTATCTAATATATTTATGTATGTATGTATATATTTAGATATCTAGGTGTAAACATACTAATTGTTTACCCTTTTTTTGACTCATCATGTTGTTGTGTTTTGTTTTGTTTTTTGTTTTCATTTTTGTTATCGTTTTGTTAAATGTCACTTTTGCAATTGACTATATCAGGTGTCGGCAACCTAAGGCACGTTTGCCAAACTTGGCACGCAGAGCGATTTTCAATGGCACGCGAGAGACCTTCAAGAGGTGTTTTTTTTATTGATTAAAAAACATTTTCCGGTTCTGAATGAGTAACACTGACTGTTGAAGCCGATGTTTCTAAATGACATAGCGACACATTTCAATGAGATGAAATTGCATTTACAAGGACGGGATCAAACAGCGCTTGAACTGTTAAACAACTAGAATGACTTTACATTTCAACTGGACATATCTTGTCGTGAAATCAATTTCAAAACATTTAACTAGGCCTACATGTACATCCCTATATTAAGGGATATATCAAAATAGGTAGATTGGTTTTTTCAGAAGTACATCGAAGCGCTCAAAGCGGAGTTTTCTAATCAAAGGCAAGACTTTCAAATTGATGGACTCATTTTTTCATACCACATCAAGCTTAACTGGTTTCATCTTACATCAACTGTCTTAGATGTAGATCTTTTTTTAACTGAAGGGATATTGGCGATTTTAAAACATAGCAAGTTGAATTTTAAACATTTAAAAAATGGGCACTCCAATGTGCCCATTTTGCGGAAAAAGTCTAGAGGATTTTTAAAAAATGCAAGAAAAGATGCACAAAAGACTGCCAGACAATGCACAAACAAATATTGGTAGGACTTATGCACAAATATCCAGACATGCGCTGACCATGGAAACATTCGCGGCGTATACGAGGGGATCAAAAAAGCTTTCGGACCCTCTGTCAGTAAGGTTGCACCCTTAAAAGCATTAGACGGCTCCATCATAAAAGACAGAGAAATGCAGATGATACGGTGGGTCGAACACTACCAGAGCCTTTATGCAACAGAAAACACTGTCACTGCAACTGCTCTCGCTAATATAACAACCATGGAGGTAATGGACGACTTGGATACACTCCCGACAGAAATAGAGCTCAGTGAAGCCACCAATAAGCTTGCACCCAGGAAAGCCCCTGGTGGAGATGGCATCCCAGCAGAAGCGATACAATATGGGAAACCAGCCCTACTAAAACACCTGCATGAGCTGCTCTGCCAGTGCTGGGAGGAAGAAAAAGTTCCCCATGATATGCGAATATTATCTTGCTGTATAAAAATAAAGGAGATCGCATAGACAGCAACAACTACAGAGGCATTTCCTTCCTCAGCATTATTGGCAAGGCTTTCGCCCGCTTGATCCTGAAGAGATTACAGCTACTAGCTGAACGCACGTATCCAGAATCCCAATGCGGTTTTAGGGCGGAGAGATCTACAATAGACATGATCTTCTCTCTCAAGCAACTGCAAGAAAAGAGCAGAGAGCAGAGGCAGCCATTACACATCGCCTTTATTGATCTCACCAAGGCTTTCGACCTGGTTAGCAGAAGTGGCCTTTTTGCTATCCTAGAGAAGATTGGTTGCCCCCCAAAATTGCTCAAACTTATCACTTCCTTCCACGACTATATATGATGGCTCTGCGTCCCAACCATTTCCCATTAAAAGTGGTGTAAAGCAGGGATGCGTACTTGCTCCAACATTATTTGGAATATTTTTCTCCCTTGTGCTGTCCAGCGCCTTCGAGATCTCTGAGGACGGTGTATTTATACGCACAAGATCTGACGGCAAACTATTTAACCTGGTGCGTCTCAGGGCCAAAACCAAAGTACGCCATATTCTAATACAAGAACTTCTCTTTGCTGATGACGCTGCACAGTCAGGTCTTCAGAATTTGGTTAGCTCTCTGACTCGTGCTTGTCAAGAGTTTGGACTTACCATTAGCCTTAACAAGACAGAAGTAATGGGTCAAGATGTAACGGATGTCGCCACCATTAACATTGGAAGCCACACCCTGCAAAAGAGTTCACCTACCTTGGATCCACTATATCCAGCACCATGTCCCTTAAACAAACGGATAGGGAAAGCTTCTGCTGACATGTCCAAGCTATCAAAGAGAGTGTGGGGAAAATGGCAAGTTGTCACTGGCTACCAAATTGTCCGTATACAGAGCCTGTATTTTAAGCACCTTGCTATACGGCAGTGAGCGCTGGACAACATACATGTCACAGGAATACGTTCAACCTAAGCTGCTTGCGTCGAATTCTAGGCACCACCTGGGAAGAACGCAAATCAAACCAGGAAATCCTAAATCAGGCCAATATACCAAGCATGTATGCATTGCTATCTCAGCGTAGACTGCGTTGGCTTGGCCACACCAGGCGCATGAATGATGACCGAATACCGAAGGATATCCTTTATGGAGAAATGGCCGTAGGATCTCGAGCCACAGGTTGGCCTCTTCGTCGATACAAAGATGTGTGCAGGCGGGACCTCAAAGAAATGGACATAGTAGAGGACTCATGGGAAGAGGTTGCAGCTGACCGAGGAGCCTGGCGACAGGCCGTCTACAATGGGATGGCCTCCCTGGAAGTAAAAAGGGCCAGGGCTGACATTGACAGAAGGCAGAAAAGGAAGACAAAAGCATCCTCCATTAAGCCGCCTTCAATGTTCAATTGCGAGGGATGCTCAAGGGACTGCCACTCGAGGTTCGGGCTGTTCAGCCACAGCAAGCGCTGCCCCTCATGGAAATCCCAAAACCCCAAGGTCGCATCCATTGTCTTGCGAGGCAGATAGGAGCCATAAAAATGTTTGTTCAACTTACACGTGTGAACAGATTTTATCGCACATGAAAGCTGTTTTAAGCATACAAAGAGGTCAGCTACACTTGACCGCTGATTAATTGATATAGATAAATTAAATTTTAAAGGAGTTTTATGCTAATCGTTTTTAATGAAACATAAATATAAGTAGGCCCTAATTCTAAAACAAATTTATTTGTACTATTAATTTAATACATTTAATATACATTTGATAGCACACTATTATGTAATTTCTGTAGTTATTAAAGTTCAAAATATTAACTCCTTAAATGGACACAAAATTGATGAATGAAATGTTTATTTACAACTGTTAAACGTAAATTATTTTAATCCTCTAATAATTAACAATTCAATCTTGTAATGAATACCATAACGTTGGATTTATATTAGGAAGAGATAATTAATCAGTAATATTTGTTATATTACAAAAGATAACTTGTTTGGCATCAATATTGAAACTAATATGGAAACATTTTTTATTGAAGGGAGATAATAAACCCGTTTTATTTTTGTCGATAATATTATTTCTTTTTTTCTTTTACAAAATAAATAATAAATAACTTACAATTTATACGTTTGAAATTATCAAACTGTATTTAATATTATGTAAAGATTATATGACTAAAGAATGTTTATGTATATTTTGAAACATTACATTAACTACTCAGTTTGCATAATTAATTTGCATGTATTCCACATAATATAGTCGTTAGCGATCGTGTGTGTTGTCTATGAATTGTAAAGAGATTGAAACACATTAAAGCACAAACTGAGATCAAAATATAATTATTAATTATTAATAGCAGGAATTAGATTCTAATCTTAATTAACAAATGATAATATTACGACAATAATTATCATAAACGTGAAAGTTTAATAACGAAGTAGTGTATCTGATATAAATGCAAATAAAAAGGATGTAATAACAAAAACGTTAATTTTTTTATTAGTTATAAAAAGCTGCAACAATTTTCTCTATAAATAATCTCCTTTGATTTTGGCCTTGGTCTTGCTACGGAGTTAAATTAATTGTCCTATAAAAAAATATATTAAAAAACAATATAATAGAGCATATATTTTTCGTAGCCTAATGATTCGACAACAATAATATTCTTGTGTTAATTTTTTTTTTATTCCCTTACATTCCGTTACATCTTGACATTACGTATAATCGGGGATTGGAAGGGGGGGGGGGGGAGGGAGCTAATGGACACTGCGTATCCATTAGTCCTTTCGGTGAGCTTGGTAGACTTGGTGGAGCCCATCTCCTCTCCATGTCGGTGGTGTTTTGTTTTGTTTTAATTGCTCATTGCCCTGCTCTAGTGGGTCGAAACCGGGATGTCGAGCATGTGAAACGAGCTCACTGTCGACTTTACTATACTATATGACTTTAAAAAAAACAATAACAAAAGTGAAGTATTAAGTATTGCTAAGGCTGCGCTAGCGAGAGTTATATAACCAACAATAAGCGTTTGTTTGATTTAATAATATGAATATAAGAGACCCTAAAGACCAAAAGCGCACAGTATTGAAAGTTAAATCTGAGGTCGTAAAGTTTTATATTTGTAGCCCTACATTATTTTATATCTCGATATCAAAAAGAAAATATGTACTGTCCCGCTCTCTTTTGTTTTCTTTCTCTCTTTTTCTCTCTCCTTGTCTGTCACTGACACACACAGACACTATATCTCTCTCTCTTTCCTTTTCAGATGTGACGTTGTCTATTGACGTCACACGCACTCCTTGAAAAGTGTCTTTAAAATTCTCGAAGACACTCTTTTTCAAACGTCGACCCCACACGCATTTTTCTGTCAGTATCAGCTCCTTTTTGCGCATGCGTATTATCAGCCTAAATGTCTCTCGGCGCATGCGCTGCGCGAGACAAGGGAGAGAATGTAGTGCCATCCACGTCTCTCGCCAGGTCGTTGAGAAGAAAGAAAGAGTCCTCGAGAGCTAGAGGGGATTTATGCTCAGAGTTCCCTGGGCTGCTGGAGCAGACGGACGCGTCTAGTCACACTCAACGATGCTTGTTCTTCCTGAGATCCCTACACACGTACACACACATAGAGTGTACACATAGACACTGGTACGTACACACCTACGCGACTGTATACACGCATACACATTAGATATATACACACAGTTCTGGGTTAACCGTTTTAAGCAAAATAAGAACGTGCTTAGCCATATCAAAGAAGGACACCAAAGAAATGAATTTAGCAGTCTACTTTACCACGGACTAAATGTTGCAATACTGCAACAACTGAAACTGATGTCCCTGTGGTTTGTTCACCGGACTGTCAACCAAAAACCAACTGACACGTCGCGGGTTCTATCCCTACTACCGCCCTGCTAGAGTTTTGGGACTAGATGACGTAATAATCTTTTTGAGCGCACTGAGCATGCTAAAATAGCATGGATAGAATGGCTATAAATAACCATTTTTATTATTAAAAAAAATAATAATTAAGCAATTAATTTATTTTTATAGAGCAGGAAGTGGTAGGAAACGATTTAAATTATCAAAAGTTGAACTTTTTTTTTCATCTTACTGTAAGTTTTGCATATTAGCGATAAATTTGTATTCTGTGATAGTCTATATTATTGTTTATGTAGTTTATTAAGTTTTATCATGAAAAACTACAGCATAATATTTGTTGTGTCTGGGCCTAAAAAAAACGGAAGCAGCCATTTGTTAATATAGAGACACTGCCTCGAATCATTGGCGTATCGATGTTTTTCTCTCGGATATTCAAACAAACGATTCGCCCTGCACAATGGGACGAGGTGGCCGAGGAGATCGACTGGCGTACCGAAGGTCTTGGTGCAGGCTAGGATTTTTTTCCCGGGTCTGGAGGGTGTCCCCGAGTCTGTCCAGCTCTGATTGGTACCTGACCTTGGCTTGGGTAAAGTATAGGCGGCTGCTCAAAGTGCTGGCGACACAATCACATAGTATGCCGTGGCCACAGAAACTGGTGAGCGCTGCTCTACCGGCCCAATGGATCCATTTTGTCCAATGGGATACGTTACTTCTTTTTTTTTTGACGTACTTGTTTTACGTTTTACTGGTCAGACCCCTGGCGTTTTGTATGGCGTTCTTGACACCGGAGATTGCTATGCCAAAACCTTACTAAAGAGGCACAGATAAGATTTAGCGGGAAAGTGAAAACGACGCTGTAGGATTCACATCCTTTTTGAACTTTGTTTTCGATACAGAAGATCCAAGTTATCTGCACCTGGGTTCGGGAATCTTTTGATATCAGTGTGCCCAAAAAAAAAAAGGATTTCTAATTCATTCAGCGGGTCAACAGCCTTAAAGCCACCCTGTTAGGCTACTTACTTATAGAAAAGTCTTGAATAGCATTTTTAGGGGTGTGCAATTGAAAATAGCTTTTTGTTCCAAGTCTGGTACGCGTTCCATAGGTTGCCGATCCCTGATCTACACCACCTAACCTCAAATATCAAACACAGAATACATAGATGATGCATAGGGCTTAATAAAAGAAAGATCATCTCAGTCATTTCTCCGTGCTTGTTTGGGGGAGAGTCTTGTTACAGCTTTATCACTCCCTTTCTATTAACTCGTACTGTCTGCTTGTCTGCTTGCTTGTTTGAGGGAGAGTCTTGTTACAACTTTATTAGGTGTTATTTCATATGTAGATCCTTTCATTTAATTAGTTTTTTCTCTATAAATAATTTAGTTTAGATACATTTTCAGAGTTTGAGACAATGGTTCCGAAAATATATTATATCAGTGCTTTGGTTGAGGCTTGTTCATTTCATCAACGTGCCATGGGTCAACTGTGCCCTCCACGCAATAGGATAACGGCCAATGCCGATCGTGGTAGTGGAGGCTGAACGACATCAATTATATACACTTACCCAACCTAGAGACTAAATTAATATTATAACTAAATTGTCTTGCAATTCTACAAACACCACCTTACATAAACACACACACAAACACACGCACACATTTGTCTACACACACACACACACCAACACACACACAGAAACACACAAAATATTCTGAAACATAGGCCTTCTTACTACCACGTGCTAAACATGTTTTTTGAAAAAAAAAGGATGAAATCATTCCAGTTGACTGGGACAGAACTAGATACACAAAGCCCAAGGAGCAGACACCACAATTTTCAATGAGACCAGATCAGATAGAACCGGAAATGAAAATGCCGTTTGCTCCCTTCCTTTGTGTCTGGATTCGATTCCATCAAAGAGCCAGGGGCGGACATTAGTCATTGGATACTGGGAGACGTGGCTGTAGTGGACAGAGAGACATTGGTGTGCAACAGGCGACCCGAGGGCCACAATACGGACCGCCATGTCTTTTAGTGTGGTTCCCTAAGAAATTCTTACAGCAGTTTTTTTATATTCATATATATATATATATATATATATATATATATATATATATATATATATATATATATATATATATATAATTTCATTATGTGTGTCCCATCTTGATGTATTAAGGTCCTGACTTGGCTTTATGGTGTAATGGAGATGACAAAAGGGATGCGGTGGATATAGATAATTGGATTTAGTCGTCTATGAAAGCTGGTGATGTTGTTTTTTCTTTCTTTATATTTGTAAAAGTCATTCATAATAATTAGAGTATTTGTAAAAAATGACATAGATAAAATGTAGCCCTCATTTTCTTTTTTCCGTTGTTATAAAAAAAACGGGAAAAGGCAAAGCTATACTTTGGTCTCAGTTATCTTGTCAAGCGAGTCAAGAAACGTGAATTTATCTTATTAGATTCGTCCACATGTAACGTTGCAATATAATTTGAAGCATTGAAAGCGTTTATAAAGGTGTGAAGTTTACACACACAAAACAGATTTGGGTGGGGGCTGCGGTAATGTACGTTTTCTTTACAGAATACTTAATCAGTATTTGAAGTAAATAGCTCAAAGATCATAATAGCAAAAAGTATTTTAACTTGCAAAATAATTTATTTCTAAGACCAAAAAGTCCCTTGTTAATTATAGATCTTCATATTTGTGACATGTTAAGGTATTATGACTAGTTAGAAAAAAACTAGGTTGTTGATGTTTTAAGACTACAATGGCCTTGCAAAGACCATTATGCAAAGCACAGTATAAGAATGGGCAGGCATAAGACAAGAAGGGAGGTTGGTGTAAATTTGTGGAACGGCCTGTAGCCTATTTTATTGGCTCTCAAAGTGCGTCACTGAACCATGACAGATGCCTTGAGGTGGTCAGAGAGCCAGCACTGGTGCCCTAACGACTATTCCACTGGGTAAAGGGATAGGTGAATGTATTTTTGTTATCGCTTTTAACGAACAATCAATAATCATTAGACGTCAAATGTGGATGGTCCTTCATAAATATTTGTTTCACATTTAAGTGAACCCGTAAAAAGGTTAATCTCATGTTTCATAATTAATTGATGATTATATCCAAAGATTTTTACAGCAATTCTAGTGAACATAACGATGTAGGTCTTGGTATATGCTTTAAATATTTGAAGGAGATGACAAGTTATACGTCTTATGAATAAAAAATCGCCAAATTCCATATTAGTTGATCCATTTCGTAGAAAGAGAAACTAGAAGTTGTGTTAAAAAACCAGTTTGAAATTGTTATTTATTTTCCTTCTTTTATCCCTCTAGTGTTGTTAGAGTAACATAGAAATAAGTGTCAATAGTAATGCCAAGAAATTATTGGCAAGTTGCCTGTCTAACATTGGTAGGCAGGGGGGGGAGGGAGGGAGAGTAGGAAGGGATTGGGGGTGGGGGAGGCCTGTCAACTTACTACGTCTGATTCTCGAGCAGAGAGAAATTCTTATTGAACCCAAGTCAACACTTGGAGGAAGGAGTAAAGGGGAGGGGGGGGCTGGTTCTATGCAAGTGTAGATCTATAGACAAAAATGCCAAGATTTAGAGTCTTGTGTGTAAGACAGACAGACATGTCTACACTACTGGACAAACTCACATTTCTTCTCAATGGGAGCAAGGGTGGCTGGGGTAGGGGTGGAGGGGGAGAACAACGACCAACGTCTACGGCGTCGATTTTTCTTCAGCCTCAAAAACAAAACAACAACAAAAAAATTCATAGATCCTATCGCTCGAACCCACTACCACCCCTCCACCACCCCTTCACAGCAGAGCCCAAATTCACGAAGGGAGCACCCCCTCTCCGAAAATCTATAAGCCTCCCCCCCCACCCCCAAGATGGTTGAGATAGATGACTCTTTAGTTCCAGAGGGCGAGTCCAAAATCTATAAACAGGGGGTGGGGAGTACTAAGATAGATGGCTATCGTGTTGGAAACATCGATATTGTATTGCATAAGTTCAATAAAAGGCTTACCCCTTCCCTCATCTGCCCCAACCCTACACCCCCCTCCCACTTCCAGTGAAGCTGTGAATGGTAGACAATTTGTTGTTCAGAACGTTATTTATATGGGTTTTGGTTTTGAGCCAATTGAATGAAAGGGACGCAACTTGTCGGGCATAAATAAGGGAGAGTAAGCCTGGTTGAAAAAAAAAAAAGAAAAGTTTGTTATACATATAATTTTATCGACTTTTATTGTTCAACATAAACCCTGCTAAACCTTAGTAAAATATTTTTTTTTTTTAATGTAGGGTTAAACCTAATCATATAAATAAAATAATCTAATCTGGAGCCATTTTTATAATACATTGTTTAATTTAGCCCAGTTCAATACATTAGTTTATCATTAAATGTTTAACGTTTTTAGTTTAACGAAACATCCATAACAAATATAAAGCTTTTAAGACTAATTTAGCATTTCATGGCCATTTCGATAAGATCCAAGTATAGAAGATGAAACTTGTAGTGTCTGTTCTTCGATAGACGCTTTCAGCTAACCGTCTGGCGATTTTGTATCACGTTTTCGGACACTAGCACACTGAAGCAAAATAACTAGACCTGCTTAAATAACTGGTCCTGAGCAGTGCCGTTGCTAGGGATTTGGGGGCCCGGGGGGGCTAGGCCTCTTTAGGGGCCCCTGCATTTTGACATTCGACATTATGACGTGAGAAAAAAACAATTCAGCCACTCCTTTGGGGGCCCACTTCAAGTAGGGGCCCGGGGGGACTTTCTAATTTGGACCTCCCCCCTCCCCCTCCCCTAGCTACGCCACTGGTCCTGAGGTTCGTTCACCGGACTGTCAACCGACACGTCGCGGGTTCTATCCCAGTTGCCTACCGTAGCCTGTCGCCCTGCAGGAGTTTTGGGCCTAGTGGACGTGATAATCTTCCAGAGCGCACTGAGCATGCTAAAATAGCATGGATAGAAGCGCTATATAAATAACCATTATCATTATTATTATTATATTATTATAACTTCTTTTAAGGCAGGGGTCGACACATCTTTGACAACAGTATGCTAAATTGGGATTTCTAATTCACTCACCGTGCCAACAGCCAAAAAGGCATCATTCTCTTATCTTGCAGGAGAGACTTGGACATTTGGGGGGGGGGGGGGGGTCTTTGTTTGCCATTGAAAATCGCTCAAAGTGCCAATATAGGCAAGCGTGCCGTAGGTTGTCAGCTCCTGTTTCTTTTTTTTTAGGTATTGCTCCAACCCTTACGGGAAACTAAAGCTTGATTCTGTTTTCTCAAAGGCTCTTCTCTACGGTCGACCTGGACAGTGGATGGTCTGCAATAAGGCTGTTATACTTGACCGTAAGAGTGGTTGCGTTGCTGCAGTCAGTGGTCATTTCTTTAGCGCGCCCCTTCGTGTTATCATATAGGTTATGCTCAGTGCGCTTTAGTCCACAACTGTGGATTTCATCTGAAAGTAAGTGGAAATCCACGCACCATTTGACTACTCCTACAAATAAAAAAAACAGTCAAAGCATCAACAAAAATCTGACATTTTAGGTTTTCACTCTTACTTAATCTATTATAATTAACAAATACATAAATGGACGTATGTTAAAATCTAAAATATGAAAAATATGTTAAAATTGTATTCATAACATATTAGTAATCTAGGCTAAAATATCAGAGAATAAAAAAGCTTTTCAAGATGATTTTTCTTTTTCTTCCAGATCAGTGTGTAAAACATTCAATACAAAGTAAAGTATTATTAACCGATCATGTAGTTTTTCAAAAGTAAAGCAGCGTTCACCACAAGGGGATTCTGTTGCCAGCACAAAGCCAAACCGCCTTTATTTTCCCTTAAGTAATTTCAGTTAGACATCAAAAGCTGGGTCAGTTAGGAGACACAATGAAAATTAAAAAAATATAGTTCGTACCTTAATTATCCAACCCGAGTCTTCAGCTAATAATTTGAAATCTCCCCCGTAAATAACTTTTCGTAGAGTGACTTGATCTGAAAGCTTTTTTAAAATTAAGTTTTTGATCGTCTATCTGCTCCGCCTATCAAAGCAAGCGGAAAAGAGGTCGCCCAAGAAATACCTGGCAGACAGCGAAAATATGGGGTTATAGCTGGAACCAATTAGAGAGAATGGCGCAGGACAGATGACCTGTGGAGATCTGTGGTTGGCGGCCCATATCCCAGCTGGAGTGACGCGCAATGATGATGGTGATCTGTGCCGCAAATAAAAAATAATCAAACGCTAGTCTATTATGATTTCTTACATATTATAATGTTTTTTTTAGCATGCAGCGAGGTCAGAAATATGTCGACTGTTCCAACTGCGGAATGATGTGGGAGCATAAGAAAATGGATACATACGCAACCATAACATTTATAAAAATGAAATATGAAACACACTACAACAAGGAGATGGTGTCGCACCCATAGAACTAAGAATCAGGCAAGAGCTGCACATGACCCACTTAGCCCCGAAGGGGTCCACCTATGCGAAAGTCGGCTCTGAAAGATCTTTTTCTTTATAGTAACCTATGAAAGACGTCAAGTTTATCTGAGTATCTGACAGATAACTTTGAAAAAATGGTGGCCGCTGTGCGACCAACAGGGGAAACAAGACTAATTAACAAATACTTATAAGTTAGGAATAACAGAATTTTAACACGACAGCTTGTAACTGTAAGCTATGTAAGTTTACGTCATCAATCAAGGAGTTTGTGTGAAACATTTATAAAAAAAACAAATATATGTTGGTAGCAACACCTGTAGCCTATGCGTTATGCATGCAATTTTGTAATCAAGATTTTGCATTATACAAGGCATGTAACGTTATAAATTTGCGTTTCGTCTGTTACGAATACTGATCTAGATCTATAAAAACAGTGGATAGCGCCTCCATTATAAATTTGTATGCGCAAATTGAGGCTAGAATCAATAACACTATTCATGTATCTATATAAGTGAACTAAAGGAATAAACCATCTATAATTAGATTAAATCTCTACGACAAAAAGAAAGTCTAAGTCGATTGAATTGTTAGTGTTAGGAAATCTAATTTTATAGATAAGTCAAAGTCTATTAATTGTGGCTTCAATAATATAGTTTCCGGGGCCCAATTCATTCTTTTTATATAACAGTTGATATGAAGCAGGCGGAAAGAGAAAATTAAAAAATAAATATTCCAAACAAATAATAATTAGGCAAATGTATTTTATTGATTTTGTTCGGCCCTAATACATTTCTAGTGCGTGCCAGCTCAGAGGTCAATGGAAGAGGAAAATACCAAATCATAAAGTACTTCCTTCCGGGTTTGAAAAGGAAATTTCAGTTCTGAATAATAAAAAACTGTTTCTCGTTCGTCATTTTCACTGTCTCAAAAATTGATCTGTGGCATCCTTGTTATAGAGGATAGATATTTCCCTGTTATAGAGGATAGATATTTCCCTGTTATAGAGGATAGATATGTCCCTGTTATAGAGGATAGATATTTCCCTGTTATAGAGGATAGATATTTCCTTGCTATAGAGGATAGATATTTCCCTGTTATAGAGGATAGATATTTCCTTGTTATAGAGGATAGATATTTCCCTGTTATAGAGGATAGATATTTCCCTGTTATATAGGATAGATATTTCCCTGTTATAGAGGATAGATATTTCCCTGTTATAGAGGATAGATATTTCCTTGCTATAGAGGATAGATATTTCCCTGTTATAGAGGATAGATATTTCCTTGTTATAGAGGATAGATATTTCCCTGTTATAGAGGATAGATATTTCCCTGTTATAGAGGATAGATATTTCCATGTTATAGAGGATAGATATTTCCTTGCTATAGAGGATAGATATTTCCCTGTTATATAGGATAGATATTTCCCTGTTATAGAGGATAGATATTTCCTTGTTATAGAGGATAGATATTTCCCTGTTATAGAGGATAGATATTTCCTTGTTATAGAGGATAGATATTTCCCTGTTATATAGGATAGATGTTTCCTTGTTATAGAGGATAGATATTTCCCTGTTATAGAGGATATATATTTCTCTGTTATAGAGGATAGATATTTCTCTGTTATAGAGGATAGATATTTCTCTGTTATAGAGGATAGAAATTTCCCTGTTATAGAGGATAGATATTTCCTTGTTATAGAGGATAGATATTTCTCTGTTATAGAGGATAGATATTTCTCTGTTATAGAGGATAGAAATTTCCCTGTTATAGAGGATAGATATTTCCTTGTTATAGAGGATAGATATTTCCCTGTTATAGAGGATAGATATTTCCTTGTTATAGAGGATAGATATTTCCCTGTTATAGAGGATAGATATTTCCTTGTTATAGAGGATAGACATTTCCGTGTTATAGAGGATAGATATTTCCTTGTTATAGAGGATAGATATTTCCCTGTTATAGAGGATAGATATTTCCCTGTTATAGAGGATAGATATTTCTCTGTTATAGAGGATAGATATTTCTCTGTTATAGAGGATAGATATTTCCTTGTTATAGAGGATAGATATTTCCCTGTTATAGAGGATAGATATTTCTCGCTTTTTTAAAGGGCCCGCAACTTCTTTTTTGGGAAGGAGTGTTTCTAGACATTTGCCCAATGTGGCCATAGTTTCTCTTGTGATTAAGTACTACAGAGTTACGATATGGGCAAGTAATGAAAATGAAATTCGGAAATGTTTTTCGTGAAAGTTACTTCCCTTGAAAAACTATGTAAAAAAAAATATGATTGAATGCATTGTCAATTATAATAAAGTTTTATTTATATGTAATCATGCTCTATAAACAAATTAGTTATAATTTGATTTTGATTTTGTAAAAATATAATCTGAACATACAAAACAATGTTATGACTTATTTATTACGGTATTGCTCATTATGCATCAATGATTTTTCCTCCATTTGATTATCGTAAGTGTCTAAATTTTCTCAACAAGACACATTACTGTTATTACGGTAATCAAAATGGCCAAACTCCAACTTAAGCCCCCTACAACACCGCAGAGCGGGGTAGACAAAGTCACCACTATGTAAAACATCATGAACCGCCACGTGGAAATGTCCACACAGCCAGGTCGCATCCGACAGGGGTTCCGCTCTACCCGAGGTCATCAGCTCAAACTGCATGCACCACACGCACGCACCGACGTCTACAAATATTTTTTTTTCATCAGCCATTAGACGGTGGAACACACTGGATCAAGCATCCATCACCATCCCATCTGTACCGGCTTTCAAATCTTCACTGAAAGGTTGACTAGATACTTCAAATGAAACTCCGTCAACTGTTTGTAATTCTTGTTTTTGATGTTATACAATTTTGTATTTAGTTAAATTATTGTGGACTTTTTCTAACCTAACAGGTTCGAAATAGTAATATGAAGAAGAAGAAGAAGATTTGCCTCAGACCACGGATGAGAGTAGGACACAATAATCTTCGTTAAAGAAGGAGCGTCTGTAGTATATAAGATAAGAACCTAAACTTTAACAAATGTAAGGATAAAAATACATTTATAGTGATGCAGCTTTAGTAATATGAAAAGATCGATCCCGTCGCTAGAGCGTATTCGACTCTGCAATATTCTAGATTCGACCTATCAGATTGTATCTTCTAGTAATCGATTATGATGTAGTTCTTCTCAGTGCAGTTTAAGTAAAGACTGTAATAAGATGGACCGCTTGCCCTATTTTTAGAGATTATATGGTTCTTTTTTTCCGTGCGCAACCAATAAGGTTGTTTTTACATTACTTCTACGCTCCTACCATTGCATTAAAGGTTTCCGTTTTATACAACTTTATATTTTAATTTTTCCGTTGAAAAAATCAAATCGATTAAATTATCATTAAATAAAACGGGAGCGTACAGTGCAAAAGGGAATCGGGAATTCCGAAAATGTTATTCGAGTCATCAAATAGCAGATTATATTAAAGCAAGCGGTCCATCTTATTATAGTCTTTGGTTTAAGTAAATGTCGCTCCGCCATCAGAAACAACTAAACAATTAAAATAAAACTTACTTTTTTTTTTGCTTTTAAAAAAAGACTGCAATTTTCCGATTTATACGATGTAAGAGACTTTAGTAATTGCAATTATAATAATTGAAAAGTCAAACACATGTATGTAATTGGGATCAACTCATTAATACAACTTCGATACACATGTATGATACGGTTTAAAAAAATGGTTTAAGAGATTTCTTTAAGCATCGATTTGCTAAGCTCACCCGTAATCGCTCGACACTGCCCTTTTTAAAAATGTATTTATTTATCTCATTATTTGAGTGTAGGTTTGTGTGTGTATGTATGTACGTATGTATGTGTGTGTCTGTATATGTATGTTTGTGTGTATATGTGTTTAAGTTATCGCTTGCAAAATGGAACATTTTTGATTAATGCAGCTTTCGGATTATAACCCTTGTCAACCGGAAACGGATTCCAAAAGACAAAGAAAACTAAAAAAAAAAAAAACAGCCCCGTCTTCTGCTCAGCATGTCAATGTTTGACCACGAGTGTGAAGGAGGGACGAGAATGGACGAAAGAATATCGAGAGCACACCAGAGAGAAAGAAATAGAAAGAGAGAGAGAGAGAAAGAAATAAAGGGATATATCGAGAGGTAGTGGTTTGAGGAGGGTCGGGGTAGAGGGAATAAAAATTGGGGGAAAAGACAAACAGGGGACAAAGAGGAACAAGAAAAAAAAAAGACTTGAATCAATTATGTTCCTCCTCCCCCCCTCCCTCCCGATCAATGAATGGGTTTGCGCCCCCTTCTTATGCTATTTATTGCTGATTACGTCCCTTCTGGGTTGGTTTCAACATACAACCTGCTTGTACAGTAGTTCCCCCCTCCCTCACAACTCTTCCACAATGGAGGAAATCTAAACCCAACTGCCCCCCCCCCACCCCTAATAAGAAACATCCATCTATTCAGCAATCCACACTTCAAATAATCCAGACACACATTGGCTGGCACGCACCCACACTGTCACACACAAGACACACACAGACACGCTAGAGGCCGACCGAATTTCTGTTTCTTTTTTTGGTTCGGCGCAGAAGGTATGCAAATTGACTTTCGGTCATCAGCCGAATATCTATTTTAACTTTCGAAATTCAGACTACATCGCTAAAGCTGCATGTATTAATCTGGTTACACTTTTGGTTTCTGCTTCTGCTAGGGCCGAAAATCAATTTATAACTTTCGGCATCGTTTCGTTTTCAACCGAAAGCCAAAATTTGGTTCCGGTCGGCGTCTAATACATACAAACAAACAGTTGCAGAGATTTCCCATTCCATTCTGATTCCATCCTAGTTTGTAGTAACTGAATCATCAAATACACACACAAGACATCTTCGGGTTGGTTATCTTAGTGTATTTATGTATCCCTGAGAACAAAAACAAAAACGAAAAATACAATAAAAAGATCCTATTTGACGACCCGAAAACCGCTGGATGCAAATTTTGATTAGACCCACGAGATGTATAAGATTCTAGCAGACCACAACCTCTCTCTCCCACCCAAAGACCTCCGCTCTGGTTTATATTAAAACATTGTCTGGTTTATTCTTCGGTTCTAATTAACAGAAATATTTGTTGCCAATCCGCAGTTGTAGGCACAATGGTATAAGGAAGAAGAAGAAAAAGTCAGCAAAAATAAATTGAAAAGAAATTCGGATTAGAACTTCAGAAAGGAAATTCAGAAAAAAAATATCAGAAAAGAAATTTCAGAAAAGGAATTGCAGAAAAGAAATTGCAGATAAAGAATTTCAGAAAGGGCATTTCAGAAAAAGATTTTCAGAAAAGGAATTTCAGAAAAAAAATTAGAAAGGAAATTCAGAAGAAATTGAGAAACAAAAATTGTGCATAACTATTCAGAAACGAAATTCAGAAAGCAGGAAAGAAAATACAAAAAGAAATACAGAAATAAAAATTTACAGAAAAAAAAAATTCAGATAAAAATGCAGAAAAAAAATTCCGACAAGAAATTTTGAACATAGAAAATGCTATTGATAGATTAATTCGAGAAAAAGATAAACAAAAAGAGGGAAAGAGATAATGCTGAGGGTGGTGGGGGTGGGAAGAAAAAAAAAGGGGATAGAGAGAGAGAGAGAGAAAGAGACAGAGACAGAGTGGCGGAGAATGACAATTTAGTATACGTAGAAACATATTATATTAACATATATTATATCATATGTATCATGTGTCGAAAAAACGACACAATGTTATACAAAGGATAAATGAGTAAATAATAAAATAGAGTGAAATAAAGCATAAATACTAACATTTTACAGCATCACATTGTCAGACAAAGAAAGAAAAATGGTATAAGCCGAACTGATATATTGATAGATAGTAGGCCTATAGGCTCTTTGACAAGCAGACAGGAATACATACTAACAGTTAGACTTATCTTATTTTATACATTACAGACGCTCCTTCTATAAAGAAGATTATTGCGTCCTACGCTTATCCGTGCTCCGAGTCTAGTCTTGCATCTTTATTAATGTTTAAATGATGTTAAGTTACTGGTTTCCTGGTTTGTTCAGGCAACCTATTCTATGCCCGAATGCCACTCAGGAAGAAAGAGTATTTATGTGCATTTATTCTCGCATAAGGGATAAGGAAAGTGTTTTTGTCTTTATGATTATATGAGCATTGCAACAGGCTGTTATTGGGTTTATTTACTACTAAATAAGGGTCTATTGTCTTATGTATAATTGCTACTTTACTCTTTGCCCTTCTGTCCTCTAGTGTTTCTAGGTTTAGTGATTTGACTGATAGTGTTACTCTTGTTAATTGGGAATATTCCCGAGTTATAAACCTAGTCGCTCTTTTTTGAATATGTTCTAATTTTTAAATGTTTTCTTTAGTTGATGGGTAAATATTAGACTTGTAAACAAGCAAAGCCAACAGGCAGACGGTCAGAATATAGTTTATCGAAAGAGATATATCTATATATATAGCCATGGCTATTTAAGTATATATATACTTATATATATCTATATATATCATCTAGTTAAAGATAGTTATCGATAGCTATGGATAAATAGATGAATACATATATAGATCAATCGTAAGAAATGCCGGATCCAGTATTACATCTATAGAATTGGTAAGCTTTATCAAAGGGGCATCACTCTGTTCTTAGTCTCACATTGTTTCACAAAAATATTGCCTTGGCTTAAACCTGAGCTCCCGGTCGAGTTCTTGGTATTAGCTCGTAGGCATAATCGGTCATGTGGAAACAATGAGAACGGATGGACTGGAGAGGCCAGTCTTGTGGAAATATTGTGGTCCTTGTTGCCGGGTTAGTAGTTATTTATGCAATCAACTTCTTGTTGTTGCTCTCTTCTCTCTCTCTTTCTCTCTCTCTCTCTCTCTCTCTCTGTCCCTCTCTGTCCCTCTCTCTCTCTATCCCCCTCTCTCTCTCTCTTTCATTGTAATAAAGAGTGCGGACTGTAACGTTTGCGGTACATACCTTGCGGGCTTAATTTTGGGACTATGATAACTAAAGCTATATTGTACCCTAGAACGTTGTAGAGATCGAAAAAAAACGTTGCGAACAAAATACGTGTATACATGAAGTACCTACGTATTTGTGATTAAAAAAACACTGAGCGGAAGTATGGTGACGCGTGTTGTTGTGTAACTTAGTATTTTTCTGGGTAACTATTCAATGACTTAAAACTCATTCATTAAATTCAACACTCTTATCACGTATTGAATGGCAAGATGGAAGGAGGGGAAAACAGTTTAATTCTTTTCATATATTATGAATTTCTGAGATACAATATTTTCTTATACGAGTCAAGTGCTTTGTGTTTTTGACGTCACGCATATAGAAAGTTCCAAAACTTGTCAGGATATTAAAACCCCATAAAATCAAAGTCTTTTGCTATATTTCCCTTTTTTTTACTGTTTGTGTGTGTGCTTTCGTTTTTAAAATCAAAACTTGTGAATTTACCAGAAAACTATTTTCTTCATTTTGTCACTTTGAAAAACAGAAAAACAGAAAAACAGAAAAATAAAGTTTCAAGGGTTGTAGAGTGGGAATGCCAAACTGGAGATTTTATAGAATGTGTTGTCACTTGCAACGAGCGCTTGTGCCAAGTTTCAGCTCGATAGAATGACAGAAATGGGATCAATCAGGGCAATAGAATATGTATTGATAATGATTAAATGGCATCTAAGGGTGGACGAATCTATTTCTCGTAAGTTCTATGTAAATAGGGCAAGTAGTTATAGTCGTTTCACGGACTTTTCTGAGCGATTATCTGGGCCTATATTTACTTCTATAGATGGAATGTTATTAAACTTTATTCTTTATAGTTCAAGTGGAGGGTGTAATTTGTACATTAGTTTGGATTAGCATGACAGCCATTGAAGAAAGGGGAGATTATGCTGGTCACTAATGGTGGAAAGGTCTAATATAAGATCACTAAAAAAAATGACCATAAGAAAGAAAGGGAAGCCAAGCTCTATGGGACAGAGAAAACAAGATACGAAATGATAGAAGAGTCACCGGCGCCGAAAGTCAAGCGTTTATTTATCTTGTGGGTCATTCTGGGTGAAAATGAGCTTTAAAAAAAGATTCTCATTAAACTGAAAAAAAAGCGATGGCATTCATTTCTAGAGCATAATTACCGTGTTTTGTTTATTTTTATTCAGCTTGAAAATGTTATAGTTAATTTGTTAAAAATGGGAAATAATAATTTTTCTGTTTATTTCGTTTTTCTTTTTGCAATATGCATCATGGTGTTAAATCTCATAATGGAAGATGTCTTTTAGTTGGGAAAAAATCCTATTAAAAGCGAATAAAAATGTGCTGGGTGAAAGTTTGGCGCAAAGTGCCGTAGATATTTATCATTAACATGACCAACTAAAGTTTATATATCTAGTGGCCGTATTTTGCCAATTAATTCGTGGCCTGTGACTGACTGTCCGAACACAACGGTTGACCTTTCTGTTTACAATAGACAGTTTGTTGTTTACATTAGCTATAACTGAAGAAACGGCGTTACATTTGATGTAAAACGATTTACATTCACTAAGACTGACAACACTAAGAGACTGTCACTGAAAAATAAAATTAAATGAGCATTCCAACATTTAATAAATAAAATATCCTAAATATGGAAAGAGTACTAAACTACGGAGATGGCAGGTGATATAGAATCAATATTATCCTAGAGGAAAACGATACAAAGGCAGACCCCGGCTGAGACGGATATATAAAATTAAGATGTACCTTCGACAGCTTGGGTCCAGGCATGGAAGACAGTCGTGAAGCACGGCAGTGCCCTCCTTGCGATGTAGTGCCACAGGTGAAGGTCTGGTTATTGTTCCTCTTGGAGTTTTAAACAAAATTAAAATAAAAATACTCACTTGAAAATAATTGGGTAAATAATGCAATTAGGGGGAGGGAGGGGGGACACTAATAGTGCAAGGTGGAGAGGGGCGCAGATAGTGCAATGTAGGTCGCAGGAAATGGTGTAAAGAAAGACAAATTCTTAACTCGTGCTTTAGTTCATCCTAAACTGTTTTATATCAGTATCAATATTTGAAACTATATAACATAATGAAGTAAAAGTTCATCATTCTAAGTATAAACTCCTAATCTGTTTTATCTAAGTATCAATATTTGAAACTATATATCATAATGAAGTAAAAGTTCATCATTCTAAGTATCAAATCCTAAACTGTTTTATATAGGCCTAAGTATCATTATTTGAAACTATATATCATAATGAAGTAAAATTTAATCGTTCTAAGTATAAAATCCTAAATTGTTTTATATAAGTATCAATATTTGAAACTATATAACATAGGCTAATGAAGAAAAAGGTAATCGTTCTAAGTATAAAATCCTAAATTGTTTTATATAAGTATCAATATTTGAAAATATATATCATAATGAAGTAAAATTTAATCATTGTAAGTATAAAATTCTAAACTGTTTTATATAAGTATCAATATTGGAAACTATATAATATAATGAAGTAAAATTTAATTATGCTAAGTATAAAATCCTAAACTGTTTTATATAAGTATCAATATTTAAAACTATATAACATAATGAAGTAAAAGGTAATCATTCTAAGTATAAAATCCTAAACTGTTTTATATAGGCCTAAGTATCATTATTTGAAACTATATATCATAATGAAGTAAAATTTAATCGTTCTAAGTATAAAATCCTAAATTGTTTTATATAAGTATCAATATTTGAAACTATATAACATAATGAAGTAAAATTTAATCATTCTAAGTATAAAATGCTAAACTGTTTTATATAAGTATCAATATGTAAAACTATATAACATAATGAAGTAAAAGGTAATCATTCTAAGTATAACATTTTCATTTTCCATGCCTATCCATTCACACGGGATCATTTTTTTTACAATTATGTCACACATGGTATTTACACTTACCGATTCTAATACTCACAAACACACAGGCCTACAGTAAGTACTCAACTTATTAGTTTGTATTGCCAAAACACTTCATTTACCCGTTTCCCCTTGAACAACCTTCAGGCTCAATTCGTCACTGTTATAACATTGTAGTAGGAATCTCAACTCAACTACTCGGTACACTTTGACTCCACATCGCTGACTGGTGTTACAGAATTCTAAAAGGGGTTTACTCAAATCGAATGGACGGTCTTGAGTTTACTGACGCATACAACGCTCAGGGCTCTAAACATTCGGTCCAGCGAATCCTGTCTGATGTACTGACCCCTGGGCTTAACTGTTTACTGACCTGTTAGTCCAGTAGTTATAAGTGTCGAGTTCATTGGTGTCATCCTCTGGGGATATATTTCCTCTTGTCGGATCAACGGGCTACACAAAATTCAATACCATCAGATCAAAACATTAAACATAAAAATTGTATCTTAAAACTACAACGCAATAGTGTGATGCAGTGCACAGAAGGGCATACAAATACAAACACTTCTCTTATCTCGTATGCAAATAAAGATTCATAAAAGCAGCTATGTATCGTTTCTAAAGGCATTCTATACAAAATGGGTTGCTTGAACAAGTAAGGAAAAGGAGCACTTCAATATCATTTAAAACTATTAGTCTACTTAAGACTTGAATTAAATGACGGTTGTGTTTATAAAGCTTTAAACCCCTCAATAGAATGAGCGTCTGTTATATATGATATACAAATAAAAGGTATAAGAAACAAAGTGTGGAGATCGCACAATTTTTAAAAAAAACTTAGGATCCACAAGAGAAAATCAGATCTGAAGATGCTAATGCTAAGTACACAGTTTACGTTCAAAGATAGATAACTGTGATAATTGAAATATCTCAACGTTCAATGAGGATTTAAGGACCCTGAAAGGGAATAAATATTAACAGCAGCACATGCATTGATGTGTGTGTATATGTGACTATGATGTGACTATGAGTCTTTAGTAAGTCGAGATTTTTCAGAATATACGTAGAATAATTTTCTCGCAATATTATTTCTTGGTGAAATTAACAAGATTATATGTGACCGACAGTAACGATATTGTTTCACTAAGTGGTTATAATGTTAATATCATTTCAAGTTTTCATAATGATTGTAATTACATTTATGTAATGCGTATATCAGTTATTTTTTAACGATGTAAAAAAAACAGAAGACATGATTTCAAATATATCTTTTTTTTTTACATGAATTTAAAATAATATTAATAACTTGTATTAATAGGCCTACTCTGCTCCTTTCAATAAATATACCATGACACATTTATATATAGATCTAGGCTTTTTTTGTAGTAAATGTTTCAAATAGCAAAACTCAACATTATAGAACTATTGATAGGGCCGGATCAAGGCTATGGCTACACAAAAGCTTACCAGAGGGCCTTGTGCTTGTGAGTATCATCAAAGATCTTACATGTGTGTGATGTAATAATGTAATAAATAATGTAATATATAAAATTATGTTTAAATGTGTCGGTTAAAAAAAAAAGGCAAAGCAAGAGTGAGAGAAAGAGAAATTGGCTTAAAGAGAGTGAGAGAGAGTCATAGAGTAAAACAGAAAAATTGAGAGAGAGTGAGAGAGAGAGAGAGTGAGCGCACAAAAGAGTGAAAGACAGAGAGAGAGAGAGAAAGAGAGAGAGAGAGAGAGAGATAAAAGTGTTACAAAGTCTATATTTGTAAATCCAACCTATATCCCAATTAGTTTCCTCGTTGACAGTAAAGTAAAAATAAAGTGTCCCCGGTCAGACAAATTTCATCTAGTTTGACTATAAGGCAGCGGTCACAAGTTTTCGTGGTCATGATATACGAGTGGGGTTGTGTGGACAGCACAATGCCCAGTCGCCTTTTTTCTACTAATATGACATACATATCAGAGCTGGACGACTTTTGTGCACTCTACACACCCGGGAACAAATTCATTTACGCAGCAGGATTCAAACTCAGGACTTTCTGTATGCCACACAACCACCTCATCCCATTCTCTATTATAATCCCAAAACTGAAGCAATGTATTCTCGCAAACTGCATCTTCAATAAACATTTATAAAGTATTAATTTCAACAACAACAACAAAAAGTACTTGGAAAAGACTTCTATTTAACATCAACATCACAAAATGAAGACAAATAATACTTGGTGCACTTCAGATGTTTTGTATTGATGAATACAAGAGAACGATATGCTAAATGTATTCTTGCACAATGTGAACAACACGTCCACTATACAAAATGGACAATAGACAACTTTTAATTTTTACACACATAACACACTTTAAAGTGGTCATATTGTTTTTGGTCATAAGTATTAGCAATTGAGAAATTTTTGCAATGTACCGAAGTGGCTTAATTTTACTTCCTTTTGTTAAGTGATACTAAAAAACCATCTAGGAATATATAAAAAAACTGTTAACGCTCCAACTGTCCGTGAGCATCTGTACAGAACAACAGTACCAAAACTATTGTTGTAGGTTAGTTAGTCTAGGGTTAAACCAAAGGTCCGCAGCCTTTTGATAACAGTGTGCCAAAGTAGGACTTCTACATCATACAGCGTGCAAACAATCTAAAATCTAACATTTTCCCCTAAAAGATACCCATAAAAGTTATCCCAAAAAATTGATCCCTAAAAGTTATCCTTAAACGTTACCCTTAAAATTAATCCCCAAAAATACCCCTAAAATTTATCCCTAAAATTTATCCCTAAAATTTATCCTAAAAGATATCCCTAAAATTTATCCCTAAAAGTTATCCTTAAAAGTTATCCTTAAAAGTCATCCCTAAAATTTATCCCTGAAATTTATCCCTAAATTTTATCCCCAAATGTTAACCATAAACGTTATCCCTAAACGTTATCCCTAAAAGTAAATGCAAGTTCAACCCACTGAAATGTATCATTCAAGAAGTATCGGCTTCAACAGTCAGTTTTCTTCATTCAGAACCGAAAAATGTTTTTTTCTAATTAGATAAAAAACAACTCTTGGAGGTCTCTCGCGTGCCATTGAAAATCGCTCTACGTGCCATGTTTGGCACGCGTTCCTTAGGTTGCCAACCTCTCCTCTAGTCTATATAAAAGTACAATTGAAGCGTCTAGTCTATTTATTAGCGCAATATGAAGTCTCTAGTCAGAAACCTATCAAAATGTATTCTATAAAATGAGTCAGGCGAAAAATTTAGATAGATTATGGTAAGCATAATTTAAACGTTAGCTTGCACTTATTGCTGTTCCTTTCACACATACAATGAACAAGTCTAAAGCTACAGTTTAAACAATAAGGAATATTTTCCCAACTAAAACACTTGTTAAACACTTGTATAGCACTTGTAAAGAAACGTAATTTTTGCTAACAGGATCTGCATTTCAAACATTTGCATGTTTTTTTCCTCTCAACGGGTTGTTCATAAATAACGTCACATATGTTTGGCATTTTTTGTCTATCCACTATCGTGACATAATGTTAATACGAAACTAAAAAGTTAGACACATATTTCACACAAAAAAACACACAAACGTTTACTGATAAACCTTTTTTTTAAAACAGTGTATGACTTATAAGAGTAATGTCGTAAAAAGGAATTGACCTTTAATGTCGTAATATTCGTTGTGGTTTTTTTATTTATTGTATCTTTGCTTATTTTTTTAAGTGACCCCAAGTTCCTTAAACACCCCTCCCACATTTTTATCACATTTCTTCACCCACGCGTTCAAGGTCAGTCAATTCTTTTTTTAACAAGGCGACTTTTATGGACGACCCTTTTTTAAAACAATAGTTGTGAAAGAGAATACAAAATGAGCTTCGAAGAAGACCGCTCATAGGATAGTGGACCGGGTGGACAATAGAACAAGTTTTATTTTGTTTTCTTTGGGCTTTTTGAAAACATGTTACTGTTCGCTTTTATCATAGGCTTACTATTAGAACGTGAGTACTCCATTATTCATTTATTATGTTTTAAAAATTACATTGTTTACTTGGTGGCTTAGTGGCTAAGCATTTGAGTCGTCATTCTAAACATATCGGATTCAAAAACATTTTTTTGGGGGAGGGGGGTAGGTTAAAGACTGACCGTCATGATACTTTTTGTATAGCGGGTCTGGAGAGTTTTCACGAGCCTGTCTATCTTTGGCTTTATGAAATATTAAGGTGGTCGGCTTGGCCACACACACAGCCCTCAGCAGACACAATGAATACAAGTGGCTTAATATTTTCATTAGCAATTATATAAGGCGGCAATGTATATAAATAAACATATTTTAAATCATAAAGGCTAGAGGCCGCTAGAGGGAGCTACTTATATTTTTTTTTAAAGTAAAATATTACCGTCGGACCGAATGAATCCATCGGGTCGGTGAAGCAGCGTTGACCAGTTTCTAAAGGCCAAGGCATACCAGTAGGATTGTGTGTCCAGCACGATGTCCAGCCGCCTTACTTATCCCTAACTATCATCAGATGCCAATCAGAGCTGAGTAGACTCAGGGGACACCCTCCAGACTCGGGAACAAATCCCAAGCCTTCACTAGGATTCAAACCCGCGGCCTACAGTACGCAAGCCGAACGTTGTGCCACTCGGCCACCGTGTAAAGCTAACCAGTAATAGTCGATAGATAATACACACTCAGGGATACACTGGTATGATAAGTAGCACCTGATAGTATCTCATTCACTTATCCCATAATTCGTGTATTGGTCAGTGAGTCAAATAAATGCCAGGAAGTAGAAGACCTCCGGCATAACCTAAATCTGGTATCTAAAAAGTTAACGTAAACTAATGTTCGGGAAAGAGGTACCGTACACCTACAATTTAAATGCAAAGCATTGAATGCGGGCTAGCATTGTGTTGCGGGGCACGTTGGCCGAACGGCAGCGAGTTCGGCTGGCGTACCGAAGGTCCTGGGTATGAATCCTGGTGAAAGCTAGAATTTGTTACCGTGTTTAGAAGGTGTCCCTGAGTCTACCCAGCACTTTGCAAGCCAAAAAACATCTGGCGAATCAAGACAATCTCACTTTACTCAAAGATTCGACTGATGCGCTCCCTGGCGATGGCAGTTTTTATGTACAGCTGTGAAACATGGACACTTACAGCAGATCTCCATAAAAGAATAAGTAAAATTTTAAACATCTCCTACAAAGATCGAGTTACAAATGAGGCTGTCGCGAGCGAATCACCTACGTCATCGGCCCTCATGAGGATCTACTCAGTGCCATTAAATCCAGAAAACTCCGATGGTATGGGCATGTGGCAAGATCCGAAGGCCTGGCGAAAACCATCCTGCAGGGCACAGTGCGAGGTGGAAGAAAGAGAGGCAGGCAGAAGAGACGATGGGATGATGACATCAAGGAGTGGACCGGCTTGTCTCTTGCAGACTCCCAGAGGGCGGCGCAGGACCGAGACAAATGGCGCAAAATTATCCAACTGTCAAAAAATGGTGCCCCAACGACCCTCGCTCGGTTTATGGGATAGAAGAAGAAGAACAAACCAACTAGATCTATGGGTATTTGTTTATATTTCCTAAGGGTTTTCTAAGGAATAACGGTTGCCGTTGTTTTGTTTGTTTTATGTTGCGTAATCATACACTTGTCTTTTATTGAATGTTTTTGTATTTTTGAAACGGCATGTTTTTAGACGAATAATTTAGTGTCTGTATTTGTCTTTTTAAAACGACTTTTGTATAACAGAGAATTGTGTGACAGTATTTGTTTGTTCTAGATGCCTTTTGTATTGACAGATAATTTTGTGACAGTATTTTTTTTACTGACAGATACACTAATATTTGTATGTGTCAGTAAAAGATGGCCTTTTGCATTGACATATTATAAATTTAGAGACATTATTTGTCTGTTTATGATGACTTTTATATTGACAGATGATTTAGAGACAGTATTTGTCTGTTCATGGTGATCTTTTATTTTGACAGATAATGTCCGCGGAAGGGCCATAGAATCTGGCATCACTTGGACCTTCCCGGAACAATCAGAAAGCCTCAAGTCGAGCCCCCAGTGCGTGGTCCGGTGCTATGACAAGCAACTTTACTTTACCGCCAAATGGACTCGTGCGCAACATAAGTCGTTATTTGATCGGTAAGCTCCGCCGATCATGTTCAAAAGAAATATTTTAGATGTTTAATCTTTACCTAAGCTCAGGGCCGGCTTAAGATCACGCGAGGCCCTACGCACTTAATTTAATTTGGTGCGTTTCTCGCCACCTACATGCGAGAACAAATGCATATAAGTATTCTTTGTTCCAGAGTGACATTCGGGCATGGAATGGGTTGCCTGGACAAACCAGGAAAATTAGTAACTTAACATTATTAACATTAACCACGGATGAGCGTAGGACGCAATAATCTTCTTTATAGAATGAGTGTCTGTAATGTATAAGATAAGATAAGGTATAAACATGAAAATCCTTAAAATATACTGTATTTATTGCAATCTACACAAAACTCATTGTAAGATGTTGTATGGGTCCATATCATATAATTATTTGAGAAGTTTTGTCCTACTTTTAAAATTGTTAATTTTTTTTAACATGAATTTCATTGTATAATATTCATGTATCCTGTTTGTGGATGCTGGTTTAGATACATCACTGGAAGTATCGTCATGGACCAAGGTGAATCCTAGCTATGGACAAATTTATCGTTTGGAATGAAGTCATCCCAAATTTATTCGTAGGATCTGTACAAGCAGACGTCAGCAACCTTTTCATAATGGTGTGTTAGTGGGATTTCTAATTTATTAACAGTGCGAACATCCTAAAAGTCATATTGCTTTAGCACTCAATTCCTTGTAGAATTTACTTCAATAGTCTTTTTGGGTATCATCTGCGTACCATTGAAAGTTGCTCTGCGTGCCAAGTCTGGCACGCGTTTCTTAGGTTGCCGACCCCTGTGTTAAAGGAAACCAGTGGTAAAAAAATGTGTGTGTTCTTTTTTTAAAAATATGTTTAATGTTTATGCCTCAATACATTTTGCTTACATTATTGCAATGACAATCTCAGATGCTGTGGCGCTGTGAGCCCTGACGATACTGACTGTGTGTATTGGGTTAGGAAAACGCTCGGCTTCACGAAAGGACGAAAAAGCTGTCAGGTGGAACTGATTGACTCGACTAAAGCGGACCAAAGAGTCACACTTGTTATTTCTGGTACATGATTTCTCTTTTTCCACCATTACATTATGTAAGTTTAAATAGTAAGAACGCAGATTGATCCATGCGAAGCAGCGCACACCGAATTATAATGTCTCTTTTAAAAACCGGATGAGCCCCAAGGGCACTATAGTCCAGGGGCGTAATGAATGAGCTCTGGGGAGGCACACCAAAATCTCTGTCCCGGGCTCCAGCCACCCCACGACACGCCAAAGGCGTGGCTTGCCGTGTTACTGGGAACGTTTCCGCAGTCCAACTATTTGTTCACTGCGGTTTCCCTAGGATCATTATCGTGGTGGATCGCCCGTATACCTGCAATGTCCCCCCCCCCCCCCGGTAGCGGTAGAGACGAGTTCGCATTGTCCTTTCTACCTCCCTAACAGGGGCCACAGGCCTACCTGGTGTGCAATGAAGAGCGGGACACCCGGAGCCGCTGCGGGAGCAGTCCCACATGCGTTCGCCCGTAATCTTAATGCTACCGTATCGGCGGTTTACACACTTGGCCAACTTTGAGGCCCATGGGTACAGAAGTGGCATGTGCTCACCAGACTTGAACTGCGTTTGGTTTGAGAGCTGAGATTATTACTCACCCTTTAGAGCCCTGGATATGATGAACTCCGACGTACAAGTCTCCGTAGAGATCAGTGGAAAGTGGGTCACCCGACTAAAAAAAAATTAGAAAGCTGACGACACGGGGGTGGGGGGGGGGGGCATAGTCCCGCAGGATGTGCTCTTCACTGTCTCCTCCTCCTCCCCACAGTGGCGACACCGCGAGTTGAAATTAGGGCCGGAACCTTACAAAGTTGGACCCGATGGAAAAAAACAACAACAACAACAATTCTAAGAGTATTTCATATGACTCAAAGTTAATTAAACAATATGTAGGCATAATGTGGGCGTAATGTGGGCACCATATAATGGCTTTAAACCTACACGTATTTTAAAAGGTTCATTAAAGAATTTAATTTTGTACAAATGTTGATTTTTAATAAGTTTGTTACCAACTATTAATGAGAAAAGAAGTATTGATGACTGTTTTCAGGTGGTATAGGGTATTCCAACCGTGATAGACCATGGCCATCGGATATATCTAGTGGAGAACCATCGGAAATATTTATTGAAGAATCAATGGATATTATATTTTGTGGAGTATCTTCGGACATATCTAATGAAGAATCAACGGATATATATAAAGGAGAACCATCGGACATATCTAGTGGGGAACCATCTGAAATATCTAGTGGGGAATCATCTGAAATATCTAGTGGGGAACCATCTGAAATATCTAGTGGGGAATCATCTGAAATATCTAGTGGGGAACCATCTGAAATATCTAGTAGGGAATCATCTGAAATATCTAGTGGGGAATCGTCGGGAATATCTAGTGGGGAACCATCTAAAATATCTAGTGGGGAACCATCTGAAATATCTAGTGGGGAAACATCTGAAATATCTAGTGGGGAATCATCTGAAATATCTAGTGGGGAATCATCTGAAATATCTAGTGGGGAACTGTTGGGAATATCTAGTGGGGAACTGTTGGGAATATCTAGTGGGGAACCATCTAAAATATCTAGTGGAGAAACATCTGAAACATCTAGTGGAGAACCATCTGAATTATCTAGTGGGGAACCATCTGAAATATCTAGTGGGGAAACATCTGAAATATCTAGTGGGGAAACATCTGAAATATCCAGTGGGGAAACATCTGAAATATCTAGTGGGGAAACATCTGAAATATCTAGTGGGGAATCATCTGAAATATCTAGTGGGGAATCATCTGAAATATCTAGTGGGGAACTGTTGGGAATATCTAGTGGGGAACTGTTGGGAATATCTAGTGGAGAAACATCTGAAATATCTAGTGGGGAAACATCTGAAATATCTAGTGGGGAAACATCTGAAATATCTAGTGGGGAAACATCTGAAATATCTAGTAGAGAACCATTGGAAATATATTATACCAGAAATCAAACGGAAATATCTAGTGGAGATTCATCGGAAACATCTACTGGAATACCATCGGAAATATCCATTGGAAAGACAACGGAAATTTATGAACATAATAATGAAAGAATAAATTCATACGTTACCTTGGATAATGCATTTAAAAAGGAATTCGTTGAGTCCAAAACCGTGGATAAAGCTATTAACTATGAATTAAAGAGAATTCTGACTGATAACTCTTTTAATTTGAATAAAATTCCTAACATCGACACTAATATCATTAATAGAATTCCTAATAGCAATTTATATACAAGAGACAAAATGAAAACTTCCATAAATAAAGGTGAAGGACAAAAACAGGATACGCATTTGAGAAAGAGAGAAAAAATCCAAATGCATGCACCATGGATTGACAATGCCCGTCGTTTTCGTAGACGCAGAAACGCCGATGTAACGTCTACATCGACGGACAGCGCCACCGATGCCACGACTTTATATTCTATGCAAGACGGCGGCTTAGATTCAAATAGCCTTAACTGGAACTCCACAGAGAATGACACGACCAGTGAAAATACAGAGGCAACTGTCTCTGGGTCGTCATCACCGACATCAGATGAGTCTGAAACGAAAGTAACGGGAAGTCCCGGACCTGTAAGTCCCACTGGTGAAAGTAGTGAAAGTAATGAAATACGCACGACGACAGTAAGCAAACCCTCATCGACAGTGGGGAAATCCACACCACCGAAAGCAGACAAGTCTACAACAACGACACCACGTACAACGACACGCGAGAAACCCGCTACCAACTCGGCGGAATCGTCGGATAAAGAACAAGAGCCATGTCAATTACGCCAGGAAGAGAGTTCTTTCGGGAAGTACGGAGTTGTCGCATTCGCTATATCGCTCTCCATTGTGTGTCTTTTGTTGTATGCAATATTAATGATGGTCTTCATGCCCAGACTTCTGGCGAAGAGAAATGCCAAGAGAAAACTAAATGTAAGTAAATGTAAGTAAATGTAAATGATTTTAAGTAAATGTAAGTAAATGTAAGTGATTGTAACTAAATGTACCTGATTGTAAGCCAACACTTCGCTTTTGTACATTATATTTTTTCGTAGGTTAGTATATTTGTGCATGAAAAGAAGTGTGTTCACATTGATGCCTTGGAGGTTTTTATTTTATTTCTATATTAGTACAATGCAGTGCTATTTATATATTGGTGCAATGCAGTGCTATTTATATATTGGTACAATGCAGTGGTATTTATATATTAGTACAATGCAGTGGTATTTATATATTGGTACAATGCAGTGGTATTTATATATTGGTACAATGCAGTGCTATTTATATATTCTTTCGATGCAGCAGTGTTTCCATATTGGAGCATGGTATAGATGTTTGTTGATTTATTTGCAGAGGTGTTTCCGTAAAGGTCAAATTTAAGGATGTCCATACGTTAGGGCTTTGCAGCAACGTCTTTTTGTGTGCATTCTTTTTGGAATCTTTCTATAATAGACAATTTGTGGTACATTGCTAAGTGTTACAACGCGAGTACCAGCAGTGTTCCATTTTAATGCGCAACAGTTATGCCTTTCGTACTAGACATAGAATAATACTAACTTTTCTTAATTAAGAGTAATATTTAAAATATAATAAATAACGATTGTTAAAGATCTCAAAAGACTGCAGTCATATTTCTGTGCTGTAAGGCTACCATTTTTGTTATAATGGTAATGGTTGATACACTCGTTTAGCGCGTCTATCCATCCTATCGACAATATAGCCTTGCTCAGTTGCGTTCCAAATTCATTGTTAATCCGATCTACAGGATCCGTCCGCTATATACAGGAAAAAGACGTCAGAGCTGGAATGCATCGGACCTTCAACGTTTATGACAGACGTCCTGCCGACGGACACAGAGTTCGGAGACGGGATTGAAGAGAAAGATCTAGACTCTCCATCGCCACGTGACACTGAGGATATAAAAGAGGAACCAAACTTTGAGAGCGGGTGAGATTTAGTTATGAATTCGATATAAAGTAAAAAAAAAAACAACAACACATATTTGAATTACCTTTAAAAAATGTTTTATATTAACTGCATTTTAAAGTAAAGTACCCGTCGGACCGAATTGATCCATAGGTCCGATGAAGCAGCGTTCACCAGTTTCTGTGGCCACGGCATACTAGGTGATTGTTTTGTTGCTTTAAATGTATGCATGTTTCTGGCGACCTGGTCTTAGGAAGGCTCATTGACCCACTTTCCGTTATTCTAGTGAGCTGATACTTTGGCACGTAAACGTGTTCCTGGTGTAAAGGAAATTTCAATCAAACTTTTAGTAGCATTTCCCTCCCTCCTACACCAACTACCTCAATTCAGTTGTTACCCTGCAGGAGTTTTGGGCCTGTAAACGTATTTGCGCCAGCAGGCAGTACTATAATTACAGCAGCGCATAGAACTATTCCCAACGGGAACGGGATATGAGCTATATAAGTCTCATAATTATTATTTTTTATTATTATCTTTCTTTTTAATATTACACTTTAAGGTGAGGGTATTAAACATACTTTTTGATTTATACGAAATTTTTTTGTTTTTAGTAGTTGTTTAATATAGAATAGGTCTAATGATCTTTGAATATATAACATCACGTTGGATTTGTGCATGTTATATTTTTAAGTGTTTTCAATAAAAAGAAAGTATTTATTTAAGCAGGAGAGAATCCAGAATGTTTCCCACGAAGAGGGGCGGGAGACGCCTATTCTTTCACATGACAACATTTATCAATTCATTTTATTACAGACTTTGTTCAAAAGTTGTTAAAAAAGTATTTTTCACAAATTTGAGGGAGTGTAGCTCCGCCAGCGCCCCCAAGTGGTTTCGCTCCTGCCTATCGGATCATACTGGTCAAGTGGCCTAGTGAGGCAGCGTTCATTAGTTTGCGTGGTCAGCACAATGGCAAGTGACCTTTTCATTTCAGCAACAAATGTCAGGTACCCATCAGAAGCTGGGTACATTCAGGGACATTCCTTCAGTCACCCCCAGAAAATGTATCCCGTCGTTAGCCTCGATTTAAATCCTGAATTTTAAAATGGCGATTCGCGCCTTCCAGACACACCGTGACGCATTGTTAATCAGACTGCAACAAAGTTTTTATAGGTCACATCTGATGCACCTCTTTGACCTATATCTTCCGTTTGCTGATCAGGCACCAGAGGGATTTGGTCATTTAAGATTCACGAACTTACACTTTGCAGCTCTTCGAGTTCATATATTTTATGTTCGCTTATAAAAAAAAAAGGGCTACCGAGAAGAGAAGAACGCCACAAGAATCTGAAAATTGTTCATGTCTTCTCGGAGAGTTGTGATTCTATTTTATCAGAACAACTTTAGCCGAAGTGGGTTTGAGGGTTGGGGGGAGGTTCCTGGGTTTTTCGAAAATGTTTATTAGTCCTCAAGAAAACAAAACAAATTAGTTGTCGACCTTTGCTTCATATGACAATGCAATAGTCTCTTTCTCAGTCTGATATCTGAAGTGCATAAACTGTAAACTACTTACTACTTGAATGTCCTTAGCTAATCAACCTCAGGCACACACTACTCCCCCCCTCCCCCGTCAACCTACCATTACCAACACACTATACAGCAATACAGAACAACTAAAAAGGACATGTAAATATGTTTGTCTGGCGTTGATTGCGAGCGAGCAAACTGCTCTGCTGACTGGCTAACAGAAGAAGAAGGGCATAAACCAAACCACAAAATATGTGATGAAGAGATTTGTCAGACAAGTGAAAGGCAGACAAATTTGTATTTTGTGTATTAGTAATCGATAGGTCAACTCCTTATTCCTTTCTTACAAGTATTCAATCAGTCTTGAAGGTTTTAAAAGCAAACGTCTTTTTAGCACTTCCCAGATAGTGGATTAAGGGATGGCAAGCTCACAGTTTGCTCAATTTGTGGACTTTGCGGGCTCCTCTCAAATTCGAGATCAGATTCCCGTCATTTGTAAAGGTTGTCCCGGATAATTTTCCACTATAAATGCGCCTCTTTCTTCAATCTTGAATCACTGTGAAATTATATTGTGCATGCCCTTACTAGTTTAACGTTTTGAAAATATTTCCAGCGAACTTTTGTTGAAAGAGGAACATATTCGGAGATTTGAATTGTTATCGAATCAATTGTGCCGATTTGATAAAAAAAATTAAATTAATAACCTTTCTTTTGATTCCACAGAACCCGTTTTGAAATATATAATCCACATTCTGAGTTATATATTTTTTTTGTATATTATATTTTCTAGGCCAGCTATCTCGAGTTTCTTACTCAAGCAATCAACTACAGTTAACAAATCTGAAAGTCAGCCCAGGACACAAGGAGACGACCCTGAAACCGGGCCCACTGACCAGAAAGATACGCTGGCCCAGAATGAAACAGTGGACCACAAAGATGCGGTGGACCACAAAGATGCGGTGGACCACAAAGATGCGGTGGACCACAAAGATGCGGTGGACCACAAAAATGCGGTGGACCACAAAGATGCGGTGGACCACAAAGATGCGGAGGACCACGAAGACACGGTGGACCACAAAGGTACGGGGGACAACAAAGATACGAATGATAACACAGATACAGCCAACCACAAAGATGCTATGAGACACACAGATACAGATGGCCATAATGTTGCTGTGGACCAAACAGATGCAGTAATACACAATGATACAGAATACCACAATGATACAGAGGTCCACAATGATACAGAGGTCCACAAAGTTGCAGAGAACGAAAAAGACTTAGGGACCACCAATGACGAAGTATCGGTTTAACCAAGTTGCAAATTGTTATTTTCAAAAGTTAAAATTAATACTAATACTATCCAATCAGATTGCAAGTTGTTATTTTCAAAAGTTAAAATTAATACTAATACTATCCAATCAGATTGCAAGTTGTTATTTTCAAAAGTTAAAATACTATCCAATCAGAAGCTACAACTTCTATTTGCATTATTTTACTATATGTTTTTTTTTTCTTCTTATCTTCTAAGACATGGTTTTTAATTCACGGCCCGTGGGTCGCTTGTGGTCATTTTTTGTGGAACGTTTTAAAACATTAGTTTTCCTAGTCTAAAAAAATCAAAACAAAAATAAGTCGCTCAAGATAATTCCCAGCTCTTTCCAAATTATTTTTTTCGAACATCATTTGATAACATTAGTCCGATTACTAAAGTGCGACTGTCAATCATATCTGCATTTTCCACTGTGGCCTCCGCGATCCCTTACAAGCTGGAAAGCCCTGATCCAGAAAAATAATTTTAATTACGCACTCTATTAAATAAACTTGAAAATTCTGCTTCTCCAACTCTTTGTGTGAACTTGGTCCGTCGGGATATTTGACATTTGTAATACTATAAAGATATGTATTATTATTTTTGTATAAAGGCCCATACTCCGATTACTTATATGTGACCCAACAGTATATCTTTATAAATTATCATAGCCATTTTTTTTATAGAAACATATTAATGTATTTCCCCAAATATAAAACTAAAAAAAAATATAGATGTACTTTAAATATAATATCTGGTAATCCGTTTTGATTTCGGGGCCTTTAGGGAAAAAAACATTTTAGAAAGCCATAAATCCGAAAATTTTATAATTTCAGGTCTTTCAATTGCATATAGTACAATAAATAGTATAGATATAGGTAACTATTTAGCAGTTTTTCATGGTGCACAAAGTTTTTGCTGAGGTATAGGCCTAGACATCATTTCAAGATGGCGTCTGGCATGTGATTTTAATCATACCTAAGACAACCTGTAAAATTCTTACCACCCAGGACTTATTTAGGTTAGTATATATATTTAAATTATGTTTTCTATCATTTGCAATTTTACTTAAAGGGAATTATTATTTAAAAAAACAACACTATCTCCACTATTTTAATTAGAATAGGGGTGGCCATAGTCACCCCTTTGAATGGCAGCAGTGACTATGGCCATGGCGAGCAGTTGTTTTCATCTTGGATTTCTGGCACGCAAGTAACTTTTTCAGTGTATTATTCATGTTTGTATTCGCTTAAACAGATTTGCATTTAGATAGAAGAATGCGTTAGATTTTTAATACAACAAATGAATTTTTTTTTCATGTTAGTAGGCAATGTATGTGTAAAAAATTCCAATGCCAATTTTCACACACCGTTAAACAATTTTTTGGAACCAAACAATGGAATGTTTCATTTAAACAATTTTTGTTCAATTGAACTCACAGAACAAGTCACCATGCCCATTTGTCGGCGCTACAATACAACACCCATTGAGACTTGCATAAGAAGATCATAATAAAAATATTGTTGCCACCTTGTCATGTTTTTTCATTATTTAAGTTTTCTATTTTAATTTGTAATACTATATTTTCATCCTTTGTTTCATCTGCACATTTTTTGTCTGGATATTAAAAACGTTTTGCCAAGTAAATGTTATATACTGTTGTTTTATCTTATCTTATACATTACAGACGCTCCTTCTATAGAGCGTTCTTAGTGGGCGTAGGTTAGGTTTTTAGTGACGTATTTGTGTAAATAAAGAACCCACTTGAGGTACAAATTATGTAACGTAGTGAAAGTGAAGTACTTCTTTATCATGCAAAATTCACATCTGAATATTGGCTATCCTACTAAAAAATAAGGAGGTAAATAGTAGTACTGTAGATTAATTGATTAATGTGATTAGGCTAGGGCCGGCTAGACCTATTTACACTTTCAATTTCACTTTATAGGCCTACACTTTTAATGTTTCGTAGGCTAGGCTACGATGTCAAGTGATAGTGTTGGTGAATAGGCTATCTAGTCAAGTCACTAATAGGCTCACAACGTCTATGATCTATGTCTTTGATAATAATAAATCTATAATAATAAAATAATAAATAATAAAATAATCTTAATAAGACTTAAGAACAACACATCATTTAAAAAAAGCTCGAGCCTATATGAAACTTTATTAATACAGCGGCCATTATTACTTGTACACCATTACAGAAAGTAAACACAAATCACGTGCTTTTTGTCACGTGATTGCAAACGCCCTATAAGAAGATTATTGCGTATTTATGCTTTATACGTCACAGTTAAAAGGTTACCAGTAAGTTCTAAATTATTTATTTACCCCAGACCGGGGTGACTCTGGCCATTTTACAAAATATATCAAAACTAAACTATAAACATTTCATTTGAAATATATTCTGTTATTTTTTCTCGAGGTAATGCAAGTCCTCATGATTTACTACTTATTTTTGGTTACTAAGGTGATATTTATAAAGATATATAGAATATAGGGCTAAAAGTGGACCAAAGTCAGCCCATTTTACGGCATTGACAAGTCTTAATTAGGTGTCAGCTTTTGAACTGCTACGATCGTGAACTTCCGGTGAAATTTACCGCCATTTTCGTAAACAAAAACCAAGCTTTTGGTGCTGTTTGACAATTGATTTCAACATCGACAGCCAGTTCTTGTCTTTTAGAAATATACAACGGCTACAAGATTAATTATGAGGAATCCGTTTTAATATCAAAAGTGAGTAGGCGATAATTAAAGGGTAAGTCCTGCCTAAATAGTAACTTAATTCCATATTAAAGCCTTTGAAATATCATTTTCAAATATACAAGTCTTTCTTTTGAGAGTGGACGATAAATGTGTTAATTTAATTAAATTACATTGCCAATTACGGAAACTGTCGACCACGGGCCGGAAACTCACGAACAGGTAGTGACGTCACAAGTTTCCAAGATTTTTGTTTACAATCAATCGACTATGCTATAATCGACATGGCTTCACGCGACGAAGAACCATACATGTATTACATGTTTGAACAATTAAAAAAAATCTATCAGACAACGAGGACGAAAGGAATTTTAACGCTGAATTCAGCATATATCAATCAATCGAGAAAAATGGATCACGCATCGGAAATATCAAATGGTAAGTTGGCCTACTTGATTAGCCTCCTACAGTCCTAGGTTAGGTCTATGCCATAGACTTGGCCACTATGGCTATGCAGTTTCTCGACACTTTAGTAGGCTTAGCCTTAGCATCATAGCCTTAGGGTTTGACTTTATCAATTTTTTAGTTTCTGACTTACGTTAAAGATAGGCCTATGTAGGTAATCTTCACACTAGTCTACATAAAACGACTTTAAAATTCACTTTTACTACCGGAACTTTTAAGCTATTTGAATAGTATAGGGGCCTATGCTAGCTATTGCCTACTATGACTGTGACTGTATGACTACCCGGTATACTATAGGAGACTATAGGAGGCTTACTTGTGCGATTTAGTTTAGAATGAATACGCTACTAAGTAGTTATTATGAATTGTGACGGACTAATAATTATACTTGTAAAAAAAGCTACATATCGGTAAAGGTAGACTATTGTCACTATTGACATAGGAATACCGGCCGTAACAGGCATAATAGGGGCTAGCTGTTTCCTGGTCCTCTTCTTAGGGTGTGATCAATCCTCTTATCTTTACCACCAGTGATTATTACCTATCTAATCTGTTCAATGTTTAAAGCTACTTAGGATTAATTTTATTTGATCTTGATTAAAGATTACATTGGCAACAGTTTTTAGATAAAATAATGAAAATTAGCCCAATTTATAGTTAGGCTATATAAGCTCAAGCTTGAAACAAAACAAAAAAACACTTTTTGCATTTCAACCTTTAATTGAATCAATTGCTCTATACTATAAAAATATTTGATATACCGAAGAAGGGTTTTAAAAAATATAGTTGTAGGCCTATATGTGATTTATATAAAAATACATCAAATAGTGATATGTTAAAAAAACAGCTGAATTATGAAAAGTATTGACTAAAACCTAATTATTCTTTTTTTTTCAGGACAATGTGATACACAGCTTTCAGTTACAGGAACTCAGTTTATTGGTGTTTTGGCATACTTGGTCATGAAATTCACACACCGCTGCCTGCTTGTGCTTTAAACAAAATAATGTTGGCCTATCCAGAAGGCAGACTAACTGGTTTCAAATGGGCCGATATTGATAAAGAATAAGCTGTACAGGCTTAGTTCTAAAGTATTAGTATATTTCTTTGAACAGTTATAAAATAAAAGGATTAAATTTGAATGAAATGTCTTTATTGCTTTCAATATAGTTGCTAATTTAAACAAATATGCCCATGTATTATATACATTTTTGAACACAGTATAAACAAAATAACATGATTGATAATTAATAGGTAGTGCATTTGGAAAACAGTCGATCATCCTCTGTTCACTTTTTTGCAGTCATTTCCTTGGATTTATGAGCATTGGGCACTTTTAAAAGAGTATTCTTAACACAGGATATCCCACCTACCCTCCATGGCAGCAAACCAGTTGGTCCACGGCAGCTTATTCAGTATTCACAACTGACCTCTATATATAAAGACCATTTCCTTATTCGCCACCTGGGGACGCCCTTAGTAGGAGATGGTAGCTCCCCCAAGAAAAATTTCAACTTTTTGTACTTCCAACTCCGACTCCAGGTACTTTAAATTTCCTCCGACTCTTCGACTCCACAGCCCTAGTTTTCACTGATAAAAAAAGTTATTTAAAGGAATTATTATATCAATGTTGAACAAAATGTTTCAAGACTTCTAATACCAGTGTATGAAATATTTGTTCTTAAATAGGATTAAAATTAAAGCAAAGTTTAGCAATATTAATTAAATATGACAAATATTGCAGATATTTAATAAGACTAATTAGTAAACTAATTTAAAATGTCTATCTTATAAGATACCTTTGGCTAATATAAGATTCATCGTCTTCATATTCACCTTTATCTGGAACTTAGTTATTGGTGTAGGTTACTGAAGACTTAATTGCCTCGGCTATGGCTCACAGGTCTGAACTTCTACTGACTTGCATGTTTTAATCCCAGTTTGTACTCCTTAAAAAGTATTGTTAGATAGGTTGTAATGTAATATATGTAGGCCTACAAAGTAAATGGCATGAGTAAAAGTGAAATAAAAAAAAAGTATTTATATATTATAGTCCTTATATAAGGTTTAGTCAAAATATTAAATATATTATACATATATAAATTATCATTAATGTATTTTTGAATGCTTACCCTTGCTTCTGATTCATTCTGAATATGAGATTTGTCTGTATCATCTTGTCCTCTTTGGAACTGTGATCCACATAAGATCTGAAGATCTACAGACATAAATTATGGCTTCGCAATTGTTGGTTCTTACAAGTCAAAGCTTCACTCAGTGGTGGCGGTGGCATTGGGTCCATTGAAAGAGATTCTCTATTCGTGGATTATATTTCCTGATTATAAAATGATTACAAATTTTACTATCACCTAGTAAATTTTACATTTTTACAACCACATAATTTTTTTATATATTGTTATTTACAACAATTACAATAATATAACATCTTAAGCAAATTATAGCAAAGTATAGCTAACAATATATGGCATGTAATGGATATATAGTAGACCTTTAAAGAAAGCATAGGCTCTACTCAGAATTTTAGTATTTACCATTAGGCATTAGGCTTTTAGCCTATAGATTAAATAGGCCTTTGCATTATTTATATGAGCCTACTATGCCTACAACATGGGCATGGGTTTTTAGTTATGATACAGTTTATTACAAGTAAACTTTAGGCCTATAGATTTTGTAAACTAATAGGTCCTATAATAAAGCCCTATACATTTATTGTCTGTGACTGTAGTCTAATATAGGCTACTGCATGACTATATAATAGGTTAATAGGCTATAATCTATAATATAGGCTAGGCCTAAAGCCACTTAAAGTACTTAGACTTATAGTAGTAGTTAGATCTATAGTAGTCTATACCTATAAGCCTATAATTATACTATAGGCCTAGTACTATAGCCTACTCTATAGACACTATAATATAGTGAGTCTATAGTCTATAGTTATAGTATAGACTAGGCCATAACATTTACATAAGTCATAGGCAGGTATAGGCCTAAGTCAAAAGTCTATTAACTTTTTTTAAATGTAGTTGCTTAGCCAAAGAGTAGAGTAATAAAAGTCTTATGAATTAAAAAAAAAAATTACCTTTGATAATAATTATTTTTTCAAATCTCTTATGAGTAGGCCTATGCTTTTTTTTCTCCGATCGTCTGTCTTGTTTGAGGGTGCTTCCGAATCAGTCTTAATCTTAGATTTAGGCCTGCATTGTAATTGTTTTGCCACCTAACTTTGCTTTTTAAGGAACAGATATCCTTGTGAATGGACGGAATGCTTTAGGCATTCAAGATTTCTTCTTTTGAAAGCCCTTCTCGACTGCAAGAATGTTTACAAAATCCTCTCGCACAAAATGTTTACGGCAAATTTTAGGCTACATAAGACTTCACCCTGTCTGACACTTGTGACGTCACAAAGAAGGGAAGTCACTGCATGGTCGTTTTTTAGGTCAATCAATAATTACACGATTTATTAATTAATTAAACACATTTTTCAAAAGAATAAAAATAAATAAAATATTTGATAAATCTTATTTTTAAATAAGCTTTCAGAAAATATATAATTTACGTATTTGATTTTCAGGCAGGACTTACCCTTTAATACTCAAAGTGTTAGTCGCGTTAGGCTGAATGTAGCTTTTTTTTTAAAAATAAGTTAGCCAAGAGTTGCGTCCTTGGTAATTAAAAAAACACAATGCGGAGATTTATAAAAGACAACAACACGAAAATTCTTTTGCATCAAGCAATTAGTTTGGGATTATAAATAGGTGGTTCTTCAAATCTGACATTCACAATCCATCGATTTCTTTTGGCGCCATCTTTTGGAAATGAAATAAAATTTAATTCTATACATATTTTCGTACAACCAGTAACGTAGCACACAGACATGTTTCGGAGAAAATGATCGATTAAGACCGGAAATGTTTTTTGTTGTGGGAACTTTTATGCATGCATAATCGTTAAGACTTATGGATAACAATATGTCGTAACTCTAGATTGAACGAAAAGTTATGTTGTTATCATACAAAATGAGTAGATATTGTAATGTTTAAAAATGAACATATCAATTCTTTAGTTATAAAATAGTATTATAATTTTCAACACCTTTATAGTATCATCATTTTAAATTATAGGCTAAGTTGTAAGCCATTAATATTTTTTGTAAAAGATAAAAAGAAACATATTATATATTCAAAATATTAACGCAAGAAAAACTGTGTTATTATCTTATCTCCCTTTAATAAAGTTAAAGTGTCCGAATTTGAATCTATAATGATGCTTTGATATATAACTAATATTGCTGATTAATTTTTATTTCTTTATACAATTCAGGCATTATGGTATTAATTTCAAGATTTAATTAGAGTCATACAATTAAATTACATTAAAAAGTTGTAAAATGAAAAGGATTAATTGTTTGTTGATTTAAGGAGGTTTTTTTAAATGAATAATTACATCATTTACATAATAAAATGCTAGTAAATAAGTCGCTCATATTTATAAAAACAACAACTAGCATTTGTATTTTAGAATTTATTATATTTATGTTTGATTAAAAAAGATGAGCTTAATACCTCTTTTGAATGTAAAAGTATGTATCAATTAAGGAGGGCCTTGTCTTGAATGCTCTTCGCTAATTGCTCAATGTCAGGTAGGCCTATAAAATTATTTCACAAGTGTAAGTTGATCCGAAAGCTGAAAGTAGAGCTAATGACTATCAGCTGAGAATAGCAGTGGACTTTCCTAAGCAGCTTTCTTCTGAAATGCAACTAGCTACATTTTAAAATCGCCAATATCCCTTCACGAAAGAAAAAAAAAGAATCCACATCTAAAAAAGTTGTAGTAGGAAAAATCCATTCAAGCTTGATGTAGTATGAAAACATGAATTTGAAAGCTTGCCTTTGTTTAGAAAATTATGTAAAAGCGTAAATACAAAAAAAAGCGGGGGGAAAAGGCGTAACAAAAAGTGGCAGGCGAAGAGCGAAATTTTGTGTTTAAAGTGGGCGGTGAGCCGAAAAAGGTGGAGGAAATATTGTATATATGAAATTAGCAATAGTATACAGCACGGGTCGGCAACCATTTCATAATGGTGTGCCAAAGTAGGATTTCTAATCTATTCAGCGTGCCAACAGCCTAAAAGTCAACCCACTCTTTTCTTGTAGAAGATACTCTAATTGTTATTTTCGGAGTCTTACGCGTGCCATTGAAATGGACTCGGCGTGCCAAGTCTGGCAAGCGTGCCATAGGTTGCAGACCCCTGCTATACAGTATACAGCACGTAAGATGTTCAACTTTGAAATTACAACAAGGGTTATAACTCTTACATAATCTAACTGAGACTTAAATTTTACTTGTTATCTTTCTTTGATTCTCTAGCTATGAAGTGTCCTTATTTCGTAGAAAAAAATAAACATTTCATTTTCCCTAAATTAATGCTAAAATAGGTTAAACCTTATTAATGTAATAATTACTACTACTACTAAGATTTGCTTTAGTATAGATTAGCTGGCCGGTGCTGATTTTCATACACGCTCGTATTAAAATGTTAATTAGTCCCAATGTCGCAATTAAGCAGTTACGATTAATCAAGTTAAAGGGAGAAATATTCCGTTTTTTCTCATAATCTTATAAACAATCCAGTTTTACAACAGTTTTACGCAGTATACAATTTTAATAAAAAGTTTGTTACTTAACATTATCTATTTCCAACAGAAGAGCTTGAACCATGTTAAAAAAAATAATTTTAAACTTCAAATGGGAGAGATAAAAACAAATTAAGACTTTGATATAGGCGTTTCCTATTTAATGAATCTAATTATAGGCAATTAACTGTTTATACTTAGATATAATATTAATTTTTCACAATTGCTTTGGTGGAAATACTGCACCCGACCGTTCACTATCCCCCCCCCCCCCCCCGCATATCATTTATCACATAGTTTATCATTTACTTCAAGGAGATTATATGTTTACGATATTAAAATGTTTTGATGAAATTCTATTTAAAAGTTTTTAAACCCGTTCAAATGAATCAGGTAGCCCCGATTCTTGAGTTAAATATAGAAATTAAATTTTTCAAGATAAGAAATAGATTTTTTTTATGAATCCGTCCGTGCTCAGTCGTCATGTTAGACAGTGTAGCTACGGGGGTGGAAGACAGGAATATTTATATTTAAAATCAAAGACTATAATAAGATGGACCGCTTCCTTTGATATTTCTGCTATTTGATAACTTAAAACACATTGTTTTGGAATGTTCGATCGCACTACGTCCTCTAGACTTCCGGTTTAGTAATTCGCTATGATTTTCTCAATGGAAAATGAATATTAAAATCGAAAGTTGTATACAGCGGAAACCTTTTAATTCAATGTATTGGTTGTGCACGGAAAAAACAACAACATATATGCTCTAAAAATAGAACAAGGGTTCCATCTTATAAATAGTCTTTGTTAAAATCTACTTTTTAAAATAGATACTTTTATAATAAAAAAAATAAATAAAAAAAACTTGGTGATAATAACGTGAGGGTTTCTGAACGAAGAGGAGGTAATCGATTTGCCGCCACCAACAAGTTCACTGTGAGAAAAGAAAGTAGTCCTCATCTTAAAACATTTTTTGCGTTTACTTTTTCTTCGCACTTTCGGTATAAAGTACATAATAGTATTTCCTCTATTACACTGTAAATTTACACTACCTCTGTCAACAATCTCTTCTCCATACTCGTGTTTGAAACTCAATTCTCACCGCTACTTTTTAGGGTCTATTTCAATTTATTATCATATTTTGTTTTTGTTTTGTTTCTGTTTATGGCTATTAAAAGAACTTTGCAGATAATTCCAGTACTGTGCCGAGCAGAAATATCATTAAGGACACCACCGGCGTCTTAATTAGCGAACTCAGTTGGAATTTGCCCAGTTTCTGGGGGGAGGGGGGGGGGAGTCTCAATAGTCTTTTTTTTTTTAAACATTGTTAAACGATCTGGGAATTATGTTATATAAGACTGGGGTTGTTGTGATGGACCTTGTAGCTGGAACTTTAAGCCATTAGAACAGGCCATTATTCTACCGGAACTGAAAAGGAGACGGTACTTATTTTTACTGGCATGATAGAATGTTATTATTAATAAAAGGCGTAAAAAAAAGATACATTAACATTTTAAAAAAAAAATCACAATATAAACACAAACTAAGATACAAACTGCATTTTTTTAAAATCATTTAACGTTTTCTTGGATGGTTCAATATGAAACATCCAAGTTATAGCCGCTAGTGTAATAGAAAATCCGTAGTATGTGATCTAAATTAAGTTGGACCCAGATACTTCTAGTTCAGTATAATATTTAATTATATGCATCTACGTGTTTTTCTGTTGTGTGTTTTTTTGGTTTTGTACGGGGCGTGTTGTTGTTTTCTACACAAGGGCGGCAAAGTAGGCGAAGGCACGGTGGGGAAGTATAGTTGGCGGCGGGGCATACTTTGTCAAGAGTGGGTGGGGGAGGGTATTTAGTGAGCATAATAAGATCGGGGCGTTGTAAGAGGGAGGGCGTAGCTAAAGGACAAAGTCAGATGGGGGAACACATAGGTGTCTCTGTTGACGGACAGGGTTTGAAGGGGCTATATCTGGTGGGCATTTTTTGGAGTTCGAATTTGAATGGAGGTATAACTGAAGGTATATAGTTGGGGGACAACAAAAACGAGGGGGGGGGGGCTTAAATGGACGGCATAGATAAGGGGCATAGTCGGAGGGGGGGGGTAATAGTAGGAGGGGCATGTTAGAGGGGGCATAGTTAAAGGTTAAAGATGCTGGGGGACTTATTTTCTATGTTCAAGGATATCAAAACTTGCGAAGAATGTAAATCAACCAAAAAAATACACTTTTTGTTAACGCATTTGGGACGTCCCCAGTTACGCATCCGAGGATCATTACGCGGGCGATAGCCTGCCGAAACTCGATAGGAAGCAAGGTACGCAACAGCACTCCCCAAGACCGATGCCTGGGTGACCAAGTTAAGAGTCTGGTGTTTGTACTACCGTTTGCGAAATTGCAAGTATACGTGGTAATGCCGTTTCGTAATGATCCGGAGGAATTACGTAGAGAGGAAATAGTGTAGTGCATGTGTCTATCTTATCTTATATTATCTTATACATTACAGACGCTCCTTCTATAAAGAAAGTTATTATGTCCTACGCTCATCCGTGGTCCGAGTCTAGTCTTGCATTTTTATTAATGTTTTAAATGATGTTAAGTTACTGGTTTTCCTGTTTTGTTCAGGCAACCCATTCCATGCCCCAACGCCTAGCGATGCGTAGGCGTAATTCTACCGTAATTTGCTGAGCTAAATAAACACACGACAGTGTCATTAAATGTTACTAAAACATTACTACACCACTAACACTAACAAAACCATACACATTCACAAGGTTAATTTCTAAACTTGTATGCTAAAGATGTTATTTTTTTTCTTTACGGAAGATTTGGCTTTCTACCTTTAACTAGTTTAACCTTGGCTTTAAATCTAGTCTTGTATTTTCTTAAGCGTTTTAACTGGTGTTAAATTGTTGGTTTCCATCACTAGCAACCCGTTCCATGCTAGGATGCCAACTAAAAAAAAAGAAATATATCTAGTACACAATTATTATTTATTTTTTTTACATTTAGTGCCTTTTCGGATTAGTTCTTGAATGCAATCCTCGACCGTATGTCATCTTATGTCATCTAATGTCATCTTATGTCATCTTAAGAAATTGCAATTGCTACCTATGACACTTAGGATAAAATTCAAAGTTCTAACTATGCTATATAATTTTTAATTTTTTCATGGTCGATCTCCCCAGCGTATCAGATCCATGGATGAGCTACGACACACACCAGAGAAATGAAAAATATTTGCGGCTCGCTTCTACAGTAGTAGTACTTCTGTGGTGGAATGAACTTCCGAACACAATTAAACAAGCATATGATATTGACATTTATAAAAATAAAAATTAAAAAAAACATACTTTTTCGATTTATTTCAATAGCATATTATGGTAAATTTTAAAGCTCATTCAAAAACTATTTGTCATGAATAGCGTTATATAAAATGATTATTTTTTATATTATGTCATCCTATGTCATTCGGAAATGCTCCATGACAAATGACAACTGTGAAAATGCATTCATACAAACGTGAAGAAATATTTTCTTATATTTAAGAAACAAATCAACCAATCAAAGCTTGAGTTCTTACGCCTCCAAAAATGTGTTTAACCTTTGGCACTCGATATAGACAGATTAACCTTTTGTGTGTTCAATAAGGTAGTTAAATACAGAACGGACGGCTCAGTAGAATAATGAGATTCATGCAAACAGCCATGTCTTCATTTGGGGCAACTTTTAGGGATGGGGAAATGTGGGGGGGGGGGCAATCCTGACGACCCTCTTTCACTGACATGAAGTCTGCGAGATCTGCTACGTGTTATTGAGATCAAATGCTTCTTCTCATCTCAAATGATCGACAAAGAAAATGAGCCAACGTTAAGTTATCAGGAGAGAGAGAAAGAGAGAGAGAGAGAGAAAAAAGGAGTGATAAACATGCAAATGATGCGTCAATAGACACACACGAGACGTTGAGTTGATGCGGGGGGGGGGGGGGGGGGCAGGTAAATAAAGTTTAAGATCATTAACTCCTTATCCTGCAAATAAATTACACATTTACATGCTTTATGCATATTTATTTACATCTATTTTGAAAAGCGTGACTCAGCCGCGTCAATTTCTGTGACGCGAACACTTATCTATATATATGACCTCCAGTCTGTCGTCCATTAAATCTTTCCTTCCTCCAGCTCATAAAATATCCCGAGCAGGAGTTTTTTTGTTTGTTTTTTCTTTCCCCAAGAACTGTCACTCTGCTCTATTTCTTTTAGATTTTTTTATTCCGTTGTTTTCGTTTTTGTTTTGTTTTTGCGTTCGTTGCACTTTTACATCGATGTATAAAAATAGAACGATAGAAAATAGAGAGAGAAAGATAGGTATGTAGACTGATAGATAGACAGATGGATAGATAGATAGATAGATAGATAGATAGATAGATAGATAGACAGATAGATAGATAGATAGATAGATAGATAGATAGATAGATAGATAGATAAATAGATATATAGATGGATAGACAGACAGATAGACAGACAGACAGATAGATAGATAGATAGATAGATAGATAGATAGACCGAAATATATATATATATATATATATATATATGGATAGATAGATAGACAGACAGACAGACAGCCAGATAGATAGATAGATAGATAGATAGATAGATAGATACATAGATAGATAGATAGGTAATAGATCGATGAGAAATATATGACATATAGAATAATAGACATGTGATAGATAGATTAATTGATTCAAAGATGATAGATAGATTATAGATATTACTTAATTGATAATATGCAGAGAGAGTTTATAGGTCGTTTAGAAAGATAAAGGATATTTAAATGAGGAATAGCTAGAGTGCTGGCTAGAGTGCTAGCTAGATATTTGATAGATTGTTAGATATATACAAAGAGAGATGATAGATGGATAGATGGATAGATTGATAGATGATACATGATAGCTGGATATATCATAGATAGATAGATAATAGATGGTCGAAAGAAAAATAAATTATAAATAGATTTATAGTTAATAGATTGTTAGAGGTATATAGACAATATAGTTGATAGATAGAGTATAGATAGTGAACCCATATATAGTTAGATAGATGGATACATAGATATATAGATATACTGATATGTGACAGATGATTAAATAGATACAGTAGACATATGATAGATAGAAAGATACATTGATAATGACCTAGTTTTCACAATAAGTATGGTACCATACAAGTCATCTATTTCAACAATAATGTAAGAGTACACCACTCATAGTAACAGAAAAACATTTTCACCCTCGCCTCCAATCCTCGAATTTAATATAATTTTAAAGTTACCTACTACGTATCGCATCGTAAACTTCTCAAGTCTAACCTTAGTTTTCATTGGTCAAGTGTTAACAGGAAAAGGAAATTGAAAGAAAACATGTTGAATGAAATGATTGGCTGGTATTATTAGCTTTGAAAATTAGGTCACAAACACGCCTCTTTTTTTGAAGGAGTTTCAAAAAAGAAAAGACAGGAAGCAATGAAAGTACGTGTGGTGATAGCAGCTAAATATAGGCACAAGGGGAAGCAACCTACAAGGGATGAAACTCATGAAATATTAAAGTGACGGGCTGTTGATCAAATCCTAGCGGGTACCGGGAAATTAAAAATCGATTGTTGCATTGTACTGGTCTTGCAATCCCCATGTGTGCTATTGAACTAAGGCTGGTAAATTCGCTTCTTTAAGACATACACACATAAAACAACTACAAATCCTCATACTTTTCTTAGCTTTATTGATTTTATGTTGTTCTTTTTTAAATTAAAAAAAAAGCTCATTACAGAAAAGTCAATATATTAATTTTGAATAAAAAAAACATTACGTAAAAAAAAAAAAACACTACAGCGCAAAAAAAAAAAGAAAATGATATAATCATTAGTTTCAAGAGTTTTCTTTTTTTATCAGAAATATTTTTTTTTCTATTAAGGCCAGGGGAGTGAGTAGACGGTGATTTGTATTACTTCGTATCCAATATGTATGATATTTAGACCATATTATAGTACTAATGACAAAACTTACAAAATGAAACAAAATGTAGTTGTCATGGAGATGGCGGCTATTTGGTCATTATTATTTTTTTTTTACTTGAACGAAAAGCAATACTATTTTTTTTATATATCAATATAGATCTAATGTATTTAAATTTATTTATAAATATAAATATATTTATTAAATGCATTCAAATTGTCATGTTTATCATTGCTTTGATAAATACGTCCCTGCCAAGTATTTGCCATTCATGTTTTAATCATAGAGTCTTAGAATCTAATTAAAGACTTACATACTATAATTTACATGTAAGAGTACTATATGTAATATGTACTGCAATCATCCCTGAATTTAAGAGTCATATAAGTACTAAAATACTCGCAAAATTAAAAAAAATTAAGAGTTGTATGTACTACGATAAGCCCTGAATGTAAGAATGCAAGTACAACATAAATCCCTGAATTTACGAGTCCTATAAGTACTACAATATGCCCTGAATGTAAGAATGCAAGTACAACATAAATCCCTGAATTTACGAGTCCTATAAGTACTACAATATGCCCTGAATGTAAGAATGCAAGTACAACATAAATCCCTGAATTTACGAGTCCTATAAGTACTACAATATGCCCTGAATGTAAGAATGCAAGTACAACATAAATCCCTGAATTTACGAGTCCTATAAGTACTACAATATGCCCTGAATGTAAGAATGCAAGTACAACATAAATCCCTGAATTTACGAGTCCTATAAGTACTACAATATGCCCTGAATGTAAGAATGCAAGTACAACATAAATCCCTGAATTTACGAGTCCTATAAGTACTACAATATGCCCTGAATGTAAGAATGCAAGTACAACATAAATCCCTGAATTTACGAGTCCTATAAGTACTACGATAAGCCCTGAATGTAAGAATGCAAGTACAACATAAATCCCTGAATTTACGAGTCCTATAAGTACTACAATATGCCCTGAATGTAAGAATGCAAGTACAACATAAATCCCTGAATTTACGAGTCCTATAAGTACTACAATATGCCCTGAATGTAAGAATGCAAGTACAACATAAATCCCTGAATTTACGAGTCTTATAAGTACTACGATAAGCCCTGAATGTAAGAATGCAAGTACAACATAAATCCCTGAATTTACGAGTCATATAAGTACTACAATATGCTCTGAATGTAAGAATGCAAGTACAACATAAATCCCTGAATTTACGAGTCCTATAAGTACTACAATATGCCCTGAATGTAAGAATGCAAGTACAACATAAATCCTTGAATTTACGAGTCCTTTAAGTACTACAATATGCCCTGAATGTAAGAATGCAAGTACAACATAAATCCCTGAATTTACGAGTCCTATAAGTACTACAATATGCCCTGAATGTAAGAATGCAAGTACAACATAAATCCCTGAATTTACGAGTACTATAAGTACTACAATATGCCCTGAATGTAAGAATGCAAGTACAACATAAATCCCTGAATTTACGAGTCCTATAAGTACTACAATATGCCCTGAATGTAAGAATGCAAGTACAACATAAATCCCTGAACTTACCAGTCCTATAAGTACTACAATATGCCCTGAATGTAAGAATGCAAGTACAACATAAATCCCTGAACTTACCAGCCCTATAAGTACTACAATATGCCCTGAATGTAAGAATGCAAGTACAACATAAATCCCTGAATTTACGAGTCCTATAAGTACTACAATATGCCCTGAATGTAAGAATGCAAGTACAACATAAATCCCTGAATTTACGAGTACTATAAGTACTACAATATGCCCTGAATGTAAGAATGCAAGTACAACATAAATCCCTGAATTTACGAGTCCTATAATTACTACAATATGCCCTGAATGTAAGAATGCAAGTACAACATAAATCCCTGAACTTACGAGTCCTATAAGTACTACAATATGCCCTGAATGTAAGAATGCAAGTACAACATAAATCCCTGAACTTACCAGTCCTATAAGTACTACAATATGCCCTGAATGTAAGAATGCAAGTACAACATAAATCCCTGAACTTACCAGTCCTATAAGTACTACAATATGCCCTGAATGTAAGAATGCAAGTACAACATAAATCCCTGAATTTACGAGTCCTATAAGTACTACAATATGCCCTGAATGTAAGAATGCAAGTACAACATAAATCCCTGAATTTACGAGTCCTATAAGTACTACAATATGCCCTGAATGTAAGAATGCAAGTACAACATAAATCCCTGAATTTACGAGTCCTATAAGTACTACAATATGCCCTGAATGTAAGAATGCAAGTACAACATAAATCCCTGAATTTACGAGTCCTATAAGTACTACAATATGCCCTGAATGTAAGAATGCAAGTACAACATAAATCCCTGAATTTACGAGTCCTATAAGTACTACAATATGCCCTGAATGTAAGAATGCAAGTACAACATAAATCCCTGAATTTACGAGTCCTATAAGTACTACAATATGCCCTGAATGCAATAATCCTGGATGCTATTATACTTTCCAACTGTTTAAGATTCAGTCCTACTCAATAACAAACGTACTGCCAAACAAAAAAATGTAAGTCTATAATTAGACTTAATGTTCTATTATACAATCGAATGTACTATACGCACTAATTTTAACTATTAGATCTCCGAATGGACTAAAATTATAATCAGACAATTTTTTATATGCGTAATACATCCATGGGTATGTTTCTTTCTTTACCAGAAATAATCGGACTGTGAGTATTTTGTCTGCAATGTACTCCTGTTTACTCCAAAACTGTCCAATTTAAAGCTGAATTTCAGTGTTGTTGTTTTTTTACTCCTATTTTACTATTTAAATCAACGCGATGATGACGTAATCAATATGTGCGTGTGTTTGTGTACTTTTAAAAGTAAATGTAAAACTCGGAGTCAGATGTTTATCACTCGCTTCCTAGACGAATTAGACGTTTGTTAATTCTAAGCCAATAAAGGAGGAACAATCCACTCAAACACAATTCATTAGATTGGACATCGGGGCTGTAAAGAAACGGACATTTTTGTTTGTTTGTGTGAACTATTGTTGTTGTTGTGGTTTTTTTACAACTTTTTCTGTCTTAAATAAACACATTTCAAAGTGTAGATAAAAAAACATGATTTAATTGCAAAGGTCAAAGTTGTTTTGCAAAAAGTAAAATCTGTACGCCTAATCACATTTCAGTACTGGATCGTAGGAAGCGAAAAAATTACAGAAAACAAGCCTACAATAAAATTCAACATTGGACCATTTATTTCAGCTTTGCCGTTGTAAATTATACAAGGGCTCTGAAAGTATTATTTTAAAAAAGAAACGAACAATTAAACGCAAACTTATAAGGACACACTCACACTCACACACACATACACAGACACTCACACTGACACACACACACACATGTTCAACAAGACAAATTGTACGTTTAGAGAAGAACCATTCATTCTGCAGAGTTAATGGCCCTTTAAAAAAATATAATGAGCTAAGTGTATCTGTATTGTTGAGCGCATGACATAATAACTAAAGCCTTAAAAATCTTTACAACTAATGAAGCTATACTTCTTTGTCTTCTCAATAATATACCTTCATAAAATTATATACCAGCCCATAAATGTCAAATTATAACATTATAAATGTATACCTTAAAAAATAAAATGAGTCGATTCTTAAATATGTAGCTTCTTATATGCCTGCTGTCATAATAATATCATAGAGATGGGACTCGAACCGAATCCGAGCCGAACTCACTGAACTGGAGCTCTGCATGTTTTCAAACTGAACAGAACCCGAACTCTGCTGGGGTTCGAACCGAACCTCTATGTTACAGAGTACAAACTGAGCCAAACGAACTAACGCGAACTTAAAAGATCCGAAAAGATGTTTAACTTGTCACTAGCCAACTCAGGTCAGAAATGATAATATTTATTTAATTCAAAATAACCAACATAACGCTTTTGTATGGCCATCCCGTCCCTTCCCTTTTATCCATTACCCGATAAATAAACCTTGATTTTGATGCATGTTAATGGCACGAACAAAGAACAACAAAACTTTGTATTGTCAAACATGAACAGCCTAAACACAGTGCCCATAAAAGTGTCACAAAAATCTGATTACCATTGATTTCCTCTTATTTTTTGTATATTTTCTCTTTGACCTTTATCACACCAATGCCGTGCCGCTTTTTCACTTCCAGTAAAATGCAGCAAGTTTATTTTTGCATAACAATAAATGGTATTTAAAAAAAAAAATCACAGGCCCATGTTTATTTTCCGGAATTATTTATGCGAACATTGGCAAATTCCCAATAATTGGTACAAAAACACTTATTTCGTACTATCCGTGAACATATATATTATTGCGAGACCAATGAGAGCGTAGAGCAAAGTGTGTGTGTGGTGGGGGAGAATGCTACATTCCTCCCCCCCCCCCGGAACCCCAAAACACACCTCTTCTCCGGTGCACCCGCAATTGAACGCAACTGGAGTGAGAATAATAAACGATCAAGGCATGTAGTTGGGCTTTTGAAAACATTCCTTTGGTTTAGTGATGACAATGAAACCATTTTTAAATGTCCTACAAAATGTGCAATCTCATATCAAAATAATTGTTTTAACTCCTTTTTAATAAACACTACTTTTAAAGCTAGCATCGATTTAGCATTAGATCTAGGTTTTAAAAAAAATTAAACCTTCTCATGAAAGGACATTGGTAAACACAATTAAGGGTATTGTTTCAATTCAATTCTGTGTATGTTTTAACCCTTACAGTCCCGGGCGCGTATATAGCGGAACTGAAGGCAACATAGATAGAAGTAGGTCGGTACTGGAAGGGTTAACACTAATTTATACGTCTTCTACACAATGTTTAAGGTCAGTCTAAATATTTTTTTCACACCAATGAGCTTACGCCAAACTTTTAAGAACCGATATTATTTTAATATATTAAATGTACTATTTTAAAAATAGTTGGGGTCAAATTTGTTTGATCCGCTGCTTCAGTTGCAATAATTAAAGTGTAATTAACGCGATGAAGGTTAAGAGAGTTCATTGCCGTCTGCTAATTTCAATATGCTACCTAGCCAACCAATGATTAGGATCTGTTTCCGCGGCAAGAATGACGTAGTAATTAGCCCTGCCGGCAATATCAGTCAGTCGCTTTGCCTTTTAATCCTTCCCGTACCGACCTACTTCTATCTATGCTGCCTTCAGTTCCGCTATATACGCGCCCGGGACTGTAAGGGTTAACTTGCTTTGCACCCACAGAGTCATTTTGTAAAGGAGTCTCCTGAATCATTCCCATGCCCGACACTAATCGTTGTTTTATTTTGATGAAGTGATTCGCTACTAAATTTATATCTACTTTTAGCCATTTGCTTATTTTAATAGATCTATATTTTCAACGTTCTGCATTAACGATCAAACTGGATTTTCTTTTGAAGTTGAGTTGCTATGTGAATTGTGCTGTTTTATGTCATGTTCATTCTGCAACCGCTTAAAAGTTATTATTTTTACTAAAAGGAACCCGCACTTAACTTCGACTCTGGTTTGTGGAGACTTGTACTTAATGGAACTTCTAGATTACATCATTTATCTACCTAATATTAAAGTATTAGTTCAAGATAGTTTCTGCAGGAAAAACTTGAACTAACATTTTGTACCCGTCTTATCTTATATATTATGGACGCTCGTTCTCTAAAGAAGATTTACATTGCGTCCTACGCTCATCCGTGGTCCGAGTCTAGTCTTGCACCCCGTTTCGTAATACACGTATAAATGTAGACACACTAGAAAGGCGGTCTTCCAGAAAGAGAAATGAAATCCACGAGAATAGAAAAGGAGAAAAATATATAAACTCTAATACATGTCAACCCACCTTAACAACCCCATATCCAATTATTGACAATTCGAGTAGAAAGCCAACGAGGCTCATAAACCCGGCGTTCGTAACAATCTTATAACTCATAGACGTGCATTCAAACACGAAATTCAAATTTTCTCACGGCTTGTGCATATCCGTTGCTCGAGTCTAGTTTCGGAGTTGTTTTTTTTTATTAAACGAGTTTTAGATAGATGCGCGGATAGATTGGGGTATGAGTCACATCCTATACTCTATTTATTGGCTGTGATGGCAATTGTGTGCATCATCAAATGGCATGTATGACATTATGTTCAGAATGTAATGACAGGGACGTCATCACGTGAAGCATGTAATTACATGGATGACAACCTGTCTGGCATGTAACGACATGGATTGCACGATGTCAACAAGAACAAACTATAACGAAACGTGAACAAAGAGAGCAATAAATGACAAGCTGTTGAACCCAGATGGGCGTGAATGTCATACCGACAACTGGTGGAAAATGTCACCTGACATCAAGACATTCGGGTGAGTGAGATCATGGCGCCATGCTTTAATTTTAACGACATACAAACATATGTATACGAAATGAGAACTGAGACCTCGGGGCTTGAATTCTACCACCTACCTCTGCCCCCTTGTTAAAGTGATGGTGCGGTAAGGGGGTGTCTGGGCAAAGGACGTAATAATCGACTTTCATGAAGGAACGTTTGTAAACTTATAGGTCTATGTAGAATACCAACAGACCACTTTACGATTCCATGGGTGTAAAACAACTTAATGAAGTAAAAACAGGTTGACCTTTAAAAAAATAAAACACTTTAGTAAGACACTTAAGGTTTCATTTTAATGTAATACGTGTTTGTGTCTATGATAATATAAGATTTATTCACGTACATTCGCATTCTTAACTCTGAAACAGAATCATATTATGAGTGAATTCAGGCGAATGAGATTTTTCTCTTTTAAACTTCACGAAAGATTGATAATAATGTCTGATTTGACACACTAAACCATTAAAACTAACGTCTGCTTTCACACTGAGCCATAAAAACTAATGTCTGCTTTTACACCTGCCAATTCTAATTTCAACAAATGTGCTATTTTATTTTGCTCAAACATGAAAAGTAATTATTTTTAATTACTTGTATTTTGATTTAAAAAAACTATTGATCAGATTTTTTTTATCCATTGCATGTTAGAATTGGTTCATGCATCCCATAATTTTGTTCACTTCCCTTCCGTTTTGAGCATCTGGAAAGTAAGAGTTTTTGTAATTTTTATTTCAAACCTTCAAGCATCATGTATATCAACCACAGATCTATAAATAGATTTGATTATGACCGGAAGCAAAATGTTAGATTTCGCTCACCATTTCTAATCACCATTTTTTGATCTATACAAATAAATATAGCATATTTCCTAAACACTAACCTATAAATACATATCAAGTGACCATCACATCCTAGTAGGTAAACACGCACTTACTTATTTAAAATAAAAATAATAAAAAAACACATAAATAATACAATTGGAGTAAAACATTTTTTTTAAATCCTTTATTTACAAGAAATCTCAAGCCATTTTATAAATATTTTTGCTTTTCTCCAATGCAGATTTCAACAGTATGTAGAACTTACTTTTTCATTTGTTCGAATTATAGTTGGTGATTTCATATTATAATTTTAATGCTCCAGTTTTTAGTTATCAAGGTGAGGTATAATCCGCTCATCTCACTTTACAATAACACGTTTACTGAGAGAAGCTCTATCAGTGATAACAACTGATTGACAGAATTTAAAATTGCATACATAATGAATATTCATTTATGGTTCTCCCTAGTTCCAGCACTTACAAGAAGTAAAGCGGTTAATAAAAATATAAAATTTACTTTATTTTTTTTTTAAATTTAGACTACGTAATTTTCCTAGCCTAATTTACGAATGGAGGATTTAAATTCACCTTAAGAAACGTGATGTAACGCTCTTTTTATAAGACCATCCAAGTGGCGCTTCAGTTTTCATGTCATGTTCCCTTTCCAGCAAGTTATTACATCCGATAACAGGTTCTGTATTGCTTCTCTGTAAAAGTGATGTAAAATGTTTTTATTTATTCTAAAGTTGTTTAATTTATAGAGGCAAAAGAGTCCTTGTCTTACTATCTTTGCTACAGCGTCAAGGTAGTCATCCCACGAAAGTTTATTGTTTAAGATGATACGATGTAGTAATAAGTACATTCAATTTATGAATGTATTATTTTATGAAGGTATACATTTATGAAGGTGTTATTTAACGAAAATATACATTAATTAAGGTATTATTTTATGAAGATATACATTTATGAAGGCACTATTTTATGAAGATATACATTTATGAAGGTAGACTATATAGTTGTGAAGCTGTATGTTTATTAACGTGTACACTTACAAAGATTTTGAATGTTTAGTATTTACATGTAAGAGTATATACGGTATCAATTAGTAAAACCTTTCTGCTTAATATTTTCCTTTAATTTAATACAAAAATGTGGTTATAAAACTCTAGGAAGGTTAATAAGTCCTGGCTTCATTTTTTGACTTCGATTTTTTTTTATAATCTTAACAAAGACAAAACCAAATAGCCTCCTCCTGTTTTCGTTCTAAAAGCTGTTCACTAGGGATCAATACTTCGTTAAAGCCGCTGTGGGTCAAGTGTTGATTTCAGAAGGTCCCCCCCCCTCACAAAAAAAAAAACAACGACAGAGAAAACACAATTTCATCCTTGACATTCACTGTTCGCTGTTCTCATTTCGCATTGTCCATAATATAGTTTCGAATTCACAAAAAGTCGTTATCACAAAGGTTCGTGTGTGTATCAAAGATCCTAGTCATTGGGCCAATCTTCTAACAATAAATTGTTAAAAAAGGAATAATCGGAAAGTTAATTTGTAAAAGAAAATTATATTTTCTGAGCATAACGCAGTAAGGCGTGAATTATATTTTTTTTTTAAACTCGACCGGATTCTTATGGGCATTTTTTGTCCACACAGCACTTTCGTTGGTCGTGGCCAATGATATTTGGTAAACTGTTATTTATAGGGTATACATATTTAATAGTTAAACTTAAATAGCTTTACTTTGTTTCTTAAAATTACTGTTTATCACTATTTCATGCGCAAGAACAAATTCTTAAAAATTTTCTTTTTTTTAGTTTCGAGCGACATTTGGGTATGGAATGGGTTGCCTGAAATAGTCAGAAGAACCACTAACTTGATGGTTTTTAAAGCTCTAATCATAATACAAGACTAAACTGGCGTCTAAGCGTAGGATACATCAATTTTGCCTATAGAAGAATGGATGGCCTGTAACAAACAAGAAAGGATAGAGTCAGGATGGCACAAAATCTCAATTCTCTTAACTTATTGAGCTTGTATTAGTTAGGATAATAATAATAATAATAATAATAATAATGGTCATTTATATAGCGCTTCTATCCATGCTATTTTAGCATGCTCAGTGCGCTCTAGAAGACTATTAATCTGTGAGAGGTTTCACTGCTGCCGGTTAAGCGCTCGTGATAACAACTCAGTACATTTGTGGGTCTGAAATACAGTATAGTTTATACATTTTTTTGCGTTTTGCTATAATTTATTTCTCGCGGATAGGCTAACGGGTCCACCCACAGAAAGCACTGCAGAGCGGGTGAAAAACAACTCTATGGATGCACGAAACCTAAGCTGGCACTTGTCTAATTATGCGTAAAATATTATTTTTAACGTATTTAAGATTTTTACATATTGAGAAAGTTTAATCATTGATTTAATAATAAAATACAGTGGTTACACAAGATTTGAGCTTTGAGCTTCAAAAAACTTATATTACACATTCAAGCATGCAAGCTTAGTTCATTTTAGTTCATAGAGCACAATTTTCTTTCTTTTTCCGGTTTTTCTCATTCTTGTCTTTTTTTAAATTTTTTATTGGTTATTTTGCTATTCCTCTGTAACAAATCATCGCACAGGATGGAAATTTGGCAATTTTCTGTATCGCTATGTTTTCTTTAATCCCGTGCATGATCTTCAAGATTCGTTGAGAACTTTTTTTTATTTTTGAATTATCATGTGTCAATATGCAATTTTTTGATGGTGTTTTAGTAGACAATTAATAATTTTTAAAATAATAAAGCTATCAGCAAAATCATGCATGGAAAGATAGATTGAACAGAGCAAATAAAGACGAAAAGTTTACTAATACAGAAAGTGTACCAGATAACAGATAACTACATAATTCAACTGTATAAAAAAAATATTAACTATCAAACAAAATGGTAATTGTAATAATATTATATAAACCTAAACTCTTAAAAATATAATGTAGAAGAAATGGATCAAACGTGTCGCGTCATTAAAAATACTTTTTTCCCTGCCTCTAGTTTAATCCGGACAATACTACACATGTGAAGTCACAAAGCGCAAACATTTTTTTTTGTATTTATATTTTTGGACTGGTCTTTACTTAAAACGTTTTATAAAAGAAAAAGTTAATGCTACCATTGCTATATTATTATCTTTCAAAAACAAGATATTTTCTAGTTAGTACATGAAATAATATAATAAAGAGTGAACTGAGTAAGTTTACACAACAAAAAAAAAATAGCTTCATATATCACTGCTGTATATATAATGGAATGAGTTCAAAAATTCGTTATAGATAAATACTGTATGATTATATCAAGAGAAAAGTTTGGATAGAAAGCAAAATATAAAAAAAAGAAACGTGACTACACCTGAAGTGGTACGGAATGACTGCTCCTATCTGACTGATGACATCTGAGTATGATTGATGACATCTGAGTCTGATTGATGACATCTGAGTTTGATTGATGACGTATGAGTCTGATTGATGACATCTGAGTTTGATTGATGACGTATGAGTTTGATCGATGACATCTGAGTATGATTGATGACAACTGAGTCTGATTGATGACATCTGAGTCTGATTGATGACATCTAAGTTTGATTGATGACGTATGAGTTTGATTGATGACATCTTCGTTTCATTGTTGACATCTGGCTTTGATTGATGACATCTGAGTTTGATTGATGACATCTGAGTTTGATCGATGACATCTGAGTTTGATTGATGATATCTGAGTTTGATTGATGACGTTTGATTGATGACATCTGCGTTTCATTGTTGACATCTGAGTTTGATCAATGGTATCTGAGTTTGATTGATGACATCTGAGTTTGATCGATGACATCTGAGTTTGATTGATGACAACAGCGTTTTATTGATGACGTCTGAGTTTAATTGAGGTCATATGCATTTCATTGTTGACATCTGACTGATTGTTGACATCTGAGTTCGATTGATGATATCTGCGTTTCATTGTTGACATCTGACTTTGATTGATGACATCTAATTTTTCACAGATCGATGAAATCTGAGTTTGATTGATGACATTTGAGTTTGATTGATGCCATCTGGGTTTGATTGATGACATCTGAGTTTGATTGATGACATCTGAGTTTGATTTAAGACATCTGAGCTTCATTGATGACATCTGAATTTGTTTGCTGACATTTTAGTTTGATTGAAGACTTCTGAGTTTGATTGAAGATATCTGAGTTTAACTGAAGTCATATGATTCTGATGACGATACCGGAGTCTGATTGAAAACACCCGCTTCTGATTAAAGACATCCAATACTAGACTAGTTCCTTGTTTAACTGCGTCATTCAAAACCTACCTAGGGGGAAGCGACCTGCAGTCTAGTCAAGATGATGAAATTGGCCCGTTTGTTTCAATTCCGTCTCGTCGTTTCAATCGATTTCAATGTCTGGTCAATAGAAGCCAATTTCTTTTTGTTTTTCAACTTTATGTTCTCCTTCTCCGTCAGTGAGTTAATTTGATTAATGAACCAGTGGGAGGCACGCAATTAAGCTTTTTAAAGTCGTCTTGTTATGTATTCTTTCTTGGTTTCATAGAGTTAAAACAACCACCAAAAATAGAACGAGTTATTGGTGGTTGGTATTTATACCTGTTATATTATATATTTGTCCGTTCAGTTGAGTCTTTTCTTAAATTTTAACCTGCTTATATTTGTGAAGTGGACAATGCCGCTGTTGAGTAACTAATGTTCAATATTCTGTTCGTCTTGTTTAGTTATAACCGCCCAGCGGGCACACTACGTCGTATCGACGGGAAAACAACGTGGAAACTCTGGAAACTACAAAAATTCGTGGTTTCCACCTTGTATCGCCGTCGATAAGTCGTGGTGTGCCTGCTGAGAAGGATCGTCTCTTTTTCAGGGTAATGAAATGACTCAAACTTCCTTTTTTTTTTCTTTTCTTATTTGATTTTGGGGATCATGTAAATAAGAAGAAAATTGTTAATCGAAAGTAGTGATAATTGAATAAACGATTGATTTCCTTAATAGCAATACAGCATAATAACCTAAGAAAACGCTTTGAAGAGAATAAAGAGAAATTAATTTTATCCCACATAAAAGGAACTACTTTGTATTAGATCGCGTGTATTCTTGATTGAGTTTTCGGGCATAGAAAGAGTTGCCTAAATTAGCTCGGACATCTAACACTTAGCTTATCATTTGAATATATTATCAAAATGCAAAAATATATTATAAATAGGATGTAATTATCTTCTTCTTCGTAAGCTGCTTCTTTTATTACTGATAAAAGGTTCCTGTTTTCTCATCCAGGGGCCTGGGCCCCGGCTATGAGAGAGTTATTTAAAGACACGACTGCAATTTAAAAGATTGCTGGATTGCCCTTATAATGTTTCCCTATGTGCCGTAGGCTAATGTTTCCTTGTTGCAATTATGCAAATACATACATAGTAATAGTACATCTTTGTAAGCTATTATTTATTATTATGTTAGTAAAGTATCCGCCGGAACAAATTGATCATGGGGCCGGTGAAGCAGTGTTCACCAGTTTCTGTGGCCATGGCATACAGGGGATGTTAGGTACCCATTAGAGCTGGATAAACACAGGTACACACGAAAATCCCGGGGAAAAGTCCTATATTTCACCAGGATTCGAAACCAGGACCTTATGTACGCCAGCCGAACGCGCTGCAACATTTATTATGTTAGTAAATTCCTAATGATTTCTTATTAGCTTTATGCTAGTACAGCCCTTATGTTTCCGAGTTAGCTTTATGCTAGTACAGCCCTTATGTTTCCGAGTTAGCTTTATGCTAGTACAGCCCTTATGTATCCGTGTTAGCTTTATGCTAATACATCCATAGCGCATCCTTGCTAGCTATTATTCATTATGTTAGTAAATCCCTTAAGTTTCCTTATAAGCTTTACGCTAGTGCAGCTGGTATATTTCCTTGTTAGCTTTAGGCCTATGTTAGTACATCCATTATATTTTCTTGTGGGCTTTTTTTTTTTTACTAAGATACGTATTATATAATCTTTCTCCAAACTCTTCATTGATTAATTTCCATTTGTTTCCAGAGGCTTCTAAAAATAAATAGGGAAAAGGTAAAAACCACAAACCGATCCGAATATTTTTTTTAAATAATTTCTACTGCGGCTGCATTAATCAATAGAGCCAACTCTTTATTGGGGGAAATGACGTCATTGGCTATTAAGTTCCTTTAAAACTAGACCTCCTAAAGCTCATACCATTATTGAACGCTATACAATTTATTAACGAAGAGTTATAGTATTATTTTTATTTTACATAATGTTAGATTATATTGGCATCACGGTTAGCTCTAATAGTCCATCATGTCATTTTATTTTTCAAAGCTTAGATTAGTTACACATAACGATCAAAATAATTATCCTACTTTTAATGGTAATAAAAATGTATCCAGATGCTGGACTCAATAGAGATCTAATAAGAGCTAATTATCACTCAATAAAAACCAATTCACACATACAGATACACACACAAAGATTAGCCATTAATGCGGTTCGTCTTCATCAATAAAACAGTTGATAGCATTTTGTAATTATATTTGTTTTCGAATAGTGATGTTGTTTGTTAAATAGATTGCAAAATTGAGGATTTAACTGCATTAATCTATAAATTAAAGTCTGTTGAGTTGTGTAAATTGAAATGCATAATTTAATCTTAACGATTCTATTTGATTATTGAATCATCGCAAACATAACTAAACAGTTTGATGAAAGTTAAATTATAAGCAAACTGACTCTAATCTTTACCAGTAGCCTCATTAAATATCAAATTTCATGTCTTTTCCTCAAACATTTTTTTATCTTCAAATTCATTTCTTTCTCTTGCACCTAGTACCTTCTTTAAGTCCTAATATTTAGTCCTCTATAATCTGAAATTTTCAAAGACTTTCGGGGTGAGAGGAGAAGATTGTCCCATGGGATCTACTCCAGAATTACTTGCCACTGTCAGGGCTCACCTAAATTTGGCCCTGCACTAACATGAGACGCCTGCTGGAAGGTCAACAAGGTTCAAACGTTGTAAAGCCACGAGCCATTAAAACTCACTCGCAAAATCAGGGGCGATGACAGAGAATTTAAAAAAAAAGAAATTCCTTTAAGTTCCTTAAATTTATCCTTCAAAATAATATCTAATATTTTGAACCATTTTCTAGGACTTTTTGAGATGGGCGGTTTTTTTGTTCACTGCTAAGAAGTGGATTCGAAATAATGTACTTAAATATTATACATATTTTATATTTCTTTTTACCCTACTTTTGAATAGATGGCTGAGTTATTTCTGAGTTATTTCTTAACACTTGAAAAAACTAGAAAACCTATGGATTCCAGAATAGGAAAAAGCAATAATATCGTCCACTCCGATAGGGAAGGAAGTGAAATGTATCACACAGACTTGGAAAAGTCACGTTTTGGTATTTCATAGAGGGTAGAATATATAGTCACTAATAAATGAAATCTCCGCTATTCTAGGTCAAAGATCGAGTCAATACTGGTGGGTGAGTTATGTTTCTTTCTTGTTTCATTTCTTTTAAAAGAAAAAAAAATATAGAATGGTCCAAAACAAAAGGGGGGGAGGAGGTTCAAACGAAATAGAGTAGATTGTCGCCCCTGCCTTGCTGATAGTTTTCCATACGGCTCATGAATATGACAGTAATCGATCGTGTAGAGGAAGAGGGGATGAGTGTCCCTTAGTGATAGGGGAAAAATAGTATGGACAAGGGTCAGCAAGAGTGTACGTGTCGTTTTGTCTAGTCACCTTTCTTTTTCTCCCCATAGTCTCCCTGGACTGAAAATACAAATATTGCCCCTAAAACGTAGGTTTAGAAACAGTGACTTAAAATGTTTCTTTCCTTTTCAACTACATAAATATATTAACAAAATATAGACAGAATACAATAGCCTACAATAAACTTGTCTATATTATATTTTTAGAAATAAACACTGACCTTAAAAAGTTGCATTCATTTATCTTATTTATTTACTTATAGTTTGACATTGTCAAACAGATTCGCCTGTTATACTTCTTTTACATTTCATTAAAATGCATACAAATGTTTGTTATTTATTTTTTATGTGTATAAACTTTGATTTTGAAATAGTTCCATTATTCATATTTCCATGTATAAACATTAAGAAACATTCCTTCTTTCTTATATGGTCTAAGCATTGTCGAAAATGATTCGGCTCTTTTAATAAGACAAACATTGACAAAACTCTTACTTTTGTAATTGATAAACAGTTGTCATTATTTATTTGAAAACAGAAACACATAAACACAGTGTTGTTTTTCTTTGCATTTTTTTTTATATAAACGTCGACTTACAAAATAACTTTCTTTACATAAAATAAACATTGACCAAAGAGACAGTTGGTGTTTGTTCTATATGTAACGCAAACATTGACAATATATTGCTACTTTATATCATATGACATAAATATTGACATAGCTAATATTCCTTTCAGCCATACTATGTAGCTTGACTTTTGTGACTCAATATTTGACCCTCGGAAATCTGTAGAAATACATTATGATCTGTGGTACCAACAGGAAATTGCTCTTCTACCGGCTGTAGTCTGACGATGTTAGACTTTCTGATTTCCATTGTATAATCAGTGTCGTCCCTACTCCCCCCTCACCACCTCACACACCCATTTCGTTTTTTATGGGGCAGTCGGTTCTCGCCCATAGAAAAATATGTAGATGAATCTTTATACCATTCTCTAGCTCTATATTTAGACATCCTTTATGGAAAATTAATGAATTTCTGAAAATGAATCCCACTAGTTATAATGTGATGGATTTTATTTCATTGAAGATGGATAATACAAAAGAACAACTAAATTGTTTTGCTTATCTGTGCTAGCACACACGTTTTTTTTTCCCAAGGGAATAAATATTACTTTTTTTTTTTCTTTTGTTGTTAATGCTTAATGTTGAGGTCTTTGGAAGATGGGCCGACAGAACAAGTTCGGTCCGATACGTCTATGTCGATCAACGGGCAAGAACTCTTTTTACTCCTGACAACGTCATTGTCGCGGAGCCGGTGGACAAATTATCTTACCTCCCTTGAGAGAACTAAAGCTGAAATGTATTCCCCTTCAATCTTGGTCGTGGAGACATTGGCTCGTTTCTTTCCCCCCCAAGTGTGAGATTGCAAGAAACGTATGGACAAGTGTCTCATTTGACTCTTCAAATATTTATTTAAGTAGATCAGATTCCTCAAGACCACTGTTAGTCCGAGTGATTACATCGGAACCTAATTCTGGTGACCATGGGTTAATGTTGGTCGAACGGTACGGAATTTCACTTCTTTTGAAAGAAGTTAAGTTAAGCGTAGTGTGGCCGACTGGAAGTGAGGTTAGTGGTATCGACTGTCAACTGGACGATATGGATTCAAACCCTGCCGCCGACCATTTTCTTCTGCCCTGGACATGTTTTGGGCAAATTAAGCATGCACCTCATAAAATAAGCTCAAGTTTGGGTATCCTATACAATATTTGAAACCAGTGGGGATATGGGAAATTGAAAAGAAATACTTTATGTTATGTGCAATCTGTAAAAATGAATTTTCTCCGTGAAGATTATATACTTTAAACATAGTACAGGGTGAAAGTGATATTCTTGCGATAGAGAGTTTGTTTATATTCCATGAGTCTCAAGGTCTAATTCCTGCATAATTTTTTTTAACACAATTTTTATTTTATGGGTCTGGATAGCGAATTTAATTAAGACACATGTGCTATAAAAGATGCTTAACCTTTAGTAAAAAAAAGTTACACCCTCTGGGCATTGTACTGATCACACAATCCCTTTATTAACCCAAGACAGCAAAAACAACGAACATACGTTTTTTTATTAGCCCACTGACTGAAATGGTTTAAAATTGTTACTAAACTTTTTATAACTGTTTACGAATTCAATAATATGAGGTTTTGAACTTTATTGTGTAACTATAATTAAAAAAAAGCTTAAAGTTAAAGTTACCATTAAAAGGGGACACATTTTAAAATAATATTAAAAAATGGCAGATTATTTCAGTTGGTCCGAACACACATTTTCTCAATGTCTGTAATATTGACCAAAGTATATAAGTGTTGACTCTGTTGTCCGAAATCCATAGTCCGCACCTAATGACTGACCAGTGATACTCCCACAGACAAGAAACCGACTCAACGGACGTGCCAGACAAACGATCGGGTACTTGGTACTGGTAGATGAAGTGTCTCCATTAGTCTAATTTCAAACATCTGTTCTAATTCATACCTCTCAAGTAAACATTCTTCTTATCTTATATGATACAGACGCTCATTACATAGAGAAAATGAATGCCTCCTACCCATATCCATGGCTTGAGTTTAAGTCTTGTATATTTATTAGGGTTTTAAGAGGGATTATTTTATTGGTTTTCTTGTTTTGTTGAGGCAACCCATTCATTGCCCGGTCTCAAATTGAACGAGAACTTATATGCAGTTTTTACTTTCATATGGAATATGTCGGTGTACGGACATTTGATACCGCGACACTTGATACCGCGACAGTTAATCCCTGACACTTAGCCCCACGACAGATAGTCCCGTTGACACTTCATCCCGCGACATTTACTCACTCCCTTCCCGACAGATAGTCCTATTAACACTTACTCCCTCCCTTGGACATGTACACTAAGAAGAAATAAAACAAATCTATTTGGAGAACTAGTTGTCACAAAGTACTCACTGATTGGTAGGAATAATAATTACTAATAACATTTGTTTTCTTATTTTAGCCACTTAATGGAAACCATTTTGCGTAATGTTCAAGTGACTAGGCCCTGCGACTCGGTCCGATCACCTCCCTTTGTTATCTGCGGACAATCCTCACCCAGATGGTTGTCAAAGAATGACCCGCGAGTGTTGGTCTGAGGTCGAGCGAGACTTGCTTTGATTGGTATACAAAGAGATTGTCAGAAAGATATATGTCGGCTTTGCTTATTTGTAGTGACCGCTCCTTGTGACCCCAACGACTAGGTTAGATAATGAACTGGGTCATTGTAAACGCTCCTGTATTAATTGTTTTCAATTAAGTTGAAGACTAATAAATGACAGATGACATGGTTGGAAGGGGCGTGGCCTTTGCTTTCATTTGGCAATGCGTTTCGATATGACTAAATCGCGTCGCTCACTGGATCGCCCTCTTTAGGACCCTAAATGTAAATAAAAACAATTTTAGTTTCAGATGTTTTCTTAAACTTTTAGCTCTGTACTACGGATATCTTGGATTTATACTTGTGAATATGGCTGATACCTTTGGTACAACCATAGACTATAATATACATGGACCGCTTGCTTTAGTATTTCTGCTATATGATGACTTTGTTAAATTGTAGCTTTCACTCCAATTCTTTTGGCGGTTGACTAGGGTTTGATTTTTAAGGCCAGCGGGAACTCACTTCGTTCTGAGAGTGATAAACAGTCTGCAGCAGTTTTCCAAGTTTGGTTAACCTGTCCTGATACCATTCAAAAGTTCTCAATAATAATATGAATTCAAAAACCAACTCCTTGACTGTTTAATTTAATAAATGAAGAAACTTTATTATAACTTGCAAATCAAACGATGTTAGTGAAACGAAGGCACATGGCGATAATTGGTATGCAAGGCGTAGCGTCCTACTGTCAGTGGTGCCTAGCGGGAAAGAGAAAGAATAGTCCGTGTCTCTGTCTTTTATAGTACCCAAGAAGCCCGCGAAATTGCATATCCCTCCGCGTTAGCTCTAACTGGTTTACGCTGGTTTCAAGAGTGATGCGTTTATAGCCTAATTAGATTTTAGTCAACGAAGAAAAATAAACAGTCGTGTCCCGACAATTAAAGTATTTTAAAATATAAACTCTGTCGAGGGATTAATAAAAGGGTGTTTTAAACTATGTATGCACTGTAACCTAACAACTTGAAACACTGATGTTCGGAATTCCCGATTCTAAATAAAGTAATTGCTATACAGGAAATAAAGTTATTGATATACAAGTTCCGTTTTATTTAATCGCTATGATTTTCTCAATGAAAAATTAAAATCGAAAGTTGTACAGAGCGGAATCATTTATAAATCAGTGTTGTGTGCGTACGGAAAAAGAATATAAGATCTAAAAATAGAGCAGGCGGTCCATCGTTTTATATTCAATGATAATAGGATTAATAGGCCTACAAGTATTCATTAAAAGTCGAAAAAAAATGCGATTTAATAAAACGGAACTTGTATAACAATTACTTCATTTAGAATCGGGAATTGCAAAAAAAAAAAAAGAAGATAATAGCATAAAAAACTAAAGCAAGCGGTCCATGTATATTATAGTCTATGGTACAACGTTGAAAGGCAAGCAGTCTTAGCTACACAAGCAATATGAATTCCTCAAACATAGGGAGTGTACAAATGGGGCAATTCATTGGCGTTGCAAACTTTCACCTGAAAACCAGATGCCGTTCACGTATTACTACCAAGAAATTATACGCGGTTGTGATGCTGAACACAATCTAAATGTACTGTTTAAATACATTTGCTTTATTTCTTCTTAGTGTACATGTCCGAGGGAGGGAGTAAGTGTTAATAGGACTATCTGTCGGTAGACTAAGGGACAGAGTAAGTGTCGCGGGATGAAATGTCAACGGGACTATCTGTCGTGGGTCTAAGTGTCAGGGATTAACTGTCGCGGTTTCAAATGTCGCGGTATCTAATGTCACCAAACCAAATGTGTCATATGTCATACGATATACTGTTGTGTTGTATATCTAAGTTAGAATTCCATTGATTTATTCTCAATCAATTTATTCAGAGCCCATTTTCAGGAATTTTTTTTTGGTAATTGCAAGTCTGTAAAGTAAGATACTGTTGTTTATTTAAACATCTTATTACATCTTTTATATTTTATAAAATACTGACGCATATTCAAACAAGACATTCACTTATTAGGCAATGATGCTGTTACCTACTCTTTCCGCAGTATGTTTCATATACGATTAGGCATCATGAAAATACCAAGATTGTCAAGACAGTGTTTAAAATACGTTCTTTTTATTGTATCTACAATAAAATGTTTATACTTTGTGTACAATATTACGAAATTAAACACAATATTGCTTCCAAATATACGAAAAGAATTATACTTTAACATAGACAAATCTAATGCCCCTGAGTGACATTGTATAATATGTGTAGCAAGAGAGAGAGAGGGAGGGAACTATAGTGAGAGAAAAAAGATAACATTTTTTTTACCCTTCAAAATTTCAGCAATTGGAATGAGACGCAGAGAAATGGAATAATAGTTTTTAAGTCTATGCACATTTATTAGAAAATGTTAAAAAAAGAATAAGAGAGACAGATAGAGAGAGAGAAAGATAGAGAGAGAGAGAGAGAAAGAGAGAGAGAGAAAGAGAATTAATTCAATTGTGTTAGGTTTGAATAGTTTTGCTTTAATGTTGTTGTTTTTTCCTTACTGTATTATGTTGAATGTAAATGTGTAATGACGGAAACTGTTCCATTTGGTAGGAAGAAACAATACGGTTATCAGAAAGAAAAACCAAAGGTATTGTGCCAAAGGTATTGTGCCAAAGGTATTGTGCCAAAGGTATTGTGCCAAAGGTATTGTGCCAAAGGTATTGTGCCAAAGGTATTGTGCCAAAGGTATTGTGCCAAAGGTATTGTGCCAAAGGTATTGTGCCAAAGGTATTGTGCCAAAGGTATTGTGCCAAAGGTATTGTGCCAAAGGTATTGTGCCAAAGGTATTGTGCCAAAGGTATTGTGCCAAAGGTATTGTGCCAAAGGTATTGTGCCAAAGGTGTTCGTTCTGTTCACCCTTCAACTGCTGCTGACGATGTAATAAACACAAATGTAATCCAACTATAGGCCAACACAATCGTGCTGTTAGTGTTAAGCTACTTGTCTGTACTTTTATTTTAGTTTATTCGCTTGTAAATTAAACTGTCCTTCTAAGCGTCGCGGTTTAATTGATAACAAAGGGAACAATTCCTTCTTATTAATTAAATAATTGAATGATTACTTTAAGTTTAGGTAAACATTTAAATGTGAATCATATCATGACTAAAATACACTTTTTGTAACTGGAAATAGATACATTTGATAGCATGGGGCGAGATTATTTTGTTATTTATAAGTACAACCTACAAACTCTCCGTGCAAAATAAATTGCTTTCGTCTCCTATGAACACTAAGCAAAAGGTTTCGCCTCGTTAGCGCAAAGCTAAGATAAACACTGTATCGGGGAAAACAAATTAAATGAATTAAAAATGTCCTTTTTTATTGTGTAGCCTACTGTTTAGATCCTTATGCATTTGCATGAACAACACTACTTTCATTTTGTTTAAATCAACAAATTATGCACAGCATACCTGATATTATTTAAAAAAAATATTCTTTGAAGCAAATTTGATAGTTAAGTGCAATTAATTTTTACCCGACTGGACTAACGACCTACTATCCTGTAGAATATATTAAAATTTATGTATATTTAAATTCACTATAATAATATATGTCGGAATCATATATATATATATATATATATATATATATATATATATATATATATATATATATATATATATATATATATATATATATAAATTATATATATTACTTCCCCCCTTCTTCCCCCACCTCTCCAAGACTTTCGAGCCGCTAAGATAATTTATTCAGACGGGGTCATGGATCCCAGCCTTTTCTTTGGTCCCCGGCAAAATCAGCCAGTTCTGATATATATATATATATATATATATATATATATATATATATATATCCTGCATCCTACATATCCCGTAGTCTGTTGGACCGTTGGGGCGCCACAGATGACATGTACACCAGCCTACTCCATTCCTCCCGTCTCTCAGCTTTTCTCAATGCGTCGCACAGTTTTATTCCTGTTCACGCCCTGGTGTTATCCTCCCATACAAAATCTACCTTCTATTCTAGTAAAAAACAAGACTTTAAATATTTATGTGAAGTCCAAGAAGCTCAACACAAAACAAACAAATAGACAACTCAACTTCTTTTATTATTTTGCACTTTTCCATGAAACTCTAAAAAAAATAGAACAGAGGTTTGTTATCACATTCTAATTTTAGCCTCAGAGTACTTTTAATCCATAATAAGTAAGGACGATAACAGGTTTGTCTCATAGCCAACTGCGGGACAATGGAATTCACAGTTCATTGCCTCAGCCTAATGACCGATACAAGGTGGACATATCCCAGAAGTCCAATGTCATCATTCAATAAATTTAAAAGCGATTAAACAATGGTAAAGAATTGTAAAGAGTAAAGTAGTAATAATTCATAAAGAATTAGATTAGAAATTACTTAGAAATACAACACAACAACCATTAATACTACATATAAATAGAGATTTGAATAAATAGATAACTCTTGAAAAATGTCATTTCAAGAATGAACGCAATAAAGTTATTTTTATTAATTTATAGCTATTAAAAGATGTTTTTTCTTCTTCATATTTTTTAAAAACCCCGTTAAGACGAGGAACGAGTCCACAATTTAACTACATATACAATTTTAAAACATCACAAACTAGAACTACAAACAGATGACAGAGTTTAACTTTAGGTATTTAGTCCAGCCCTTCAGTGAAGATTTGAAAGCCGGAACAGAAGGGGCAGTGATGGAGACCTGGTCCAACGTGTTCCACAGTCTAATGGCTTTAGTGAATGATATTTTTTTTTATTTTTTTTAATGTCTCTGTTTCTTATATAGGTTAGGTATTCAGTACAGTCGACTCAGTTTGGATATCTCCGAAATTTCTTGATTCTTGTTAGGACAAGGGATCGGCAATCTTTTGAAAATAGTGTACGAAAGTAGGATTTCTAATTCATTCATCGCACTAAGAGCCTAAGATCTGTCTTGTTCTTGCCCTCTTGAAAAGAATTGAATTTCTCTTTTTGTGGGGTTTACGTGTGCCATTGAAAATCGTTCTGAGTGGATAGTTTGAGTGGATATTTTATTCAAATAAAGTTTCCCAATTTGATTCTATTATGATAGTGATGCTAAGAAAAGTTATATTTTCTTATAATAACTAATATTACTTTTTAATTTTTATTTCTTTGTACAAATCTTAGGGTTTTGATGACCTTAAATTTGAAAGTCTTGCCTTTGTTTATAAAACACGGCTCTGAGTGCTTCAATGTACTTCTGAAAAAAGCCCATCTATCTATCTATCTTAATGTATGCCATAAATTAGTGAAGTAGGTAGGTGTAGTTATGTGTTTTTAAAATTAATTTACGACAAGATATGTCCAGTTTCAATTGCAAACCCCTTCCAGTGGTCTAAGAGTTCACGTGCTGTTTGACCTCGTCTTTGTAAATGCGAGTTCTACTCACTGAAATATTTGCTGCCATTAAAAAACATCGCCTTCAACGGTTAGTTCTCATCATTCAATACCGAAATAAAATTCAACAAAAAAAACCTCTTGGAGGTCTCTCGCGAGTCATTTAAAATCACTCTGCGTGGTGTTAATTGTGGCACGCGTGCCTTAGGTTGCCGACCTTTGGTTTAGACAACCGTTTCAGCGTCGTAATTATCGGTTCTCTCGTTTCTTGCAAGTCGTTTCTGCTTGCTGTCAACAAATCACAGGGCACCCATCAGAGCTGGTTTAACTTCACATTACATCTTCAGACTTCGACAAAAATGTCCTTATGTCTTTTTTTTAACGGATTCGAATCCTTGGCAATGACATCTCGATGAGACCACCGTGTCCCGAAACGTCTTTAGTGGACGTCTCCTTTTTTTAAAAATTGTCAAGACGTTGGTCATATAGCTTTAAATCGGTTCTTGCACTTTAAGTCTTCCGGCAGCCTGAATAGATGACTTACCAGTTTTCGACCATCATCTCATAATCCAAAGTTTTATGTGTCTTTGTAAAAGATAACATAGTTATATCGGACCCCAAGCATACCTAGTACTACGATTTGTCTGGCTGTAATAGTATATTAAAATAGGTACTGGTACACATTTCTTTTACGGCTGCTAACGAAAAACAATCTCCAGTACCAGACACCCTTTATTTATTAGTCTATTCGAAAGCCTTGCGCTGGTACAATAGTTTGTTTCCTTTTTTAACGTGTTGACAAAATATAACCTCACAAAGGTCTGAAGGGTTAATACCATTTCCATAAAGTAACTAATGAAGACAGCGATACGAAGGTTTTTATTGGACGTGGTGAATCTCAGATTGTCTTTAATTAGTTCCTAAATCTCAGCTTTGTCTTTTTTCATGAGCTAACACTGAGGGGGCGGGACTTGAGAATTGAGATAAATGGCCTGGTAACCGTGTTTGTTATTGCAGCGATTACTTTCATTATCGCTTTCTACAACATTGGCCCAACATACGGATGGGGATATTTTAGATGTTTATGTAATTCTTATACAAACCTAGACCAAGAAAAAGGACAATTATAAGTGCTAGTATTATAATTTAACAAGTTTACGCTGGGTGTTTGGGAGGCCTAAGTAATACTTATACGAACCTAGACAAAGACATAGGACAATTAAAAGTGTTAGTATTATAACGCTACAAGAGTACGCTAGATATTTTTCAGCTGTACACTGTACGTATTGTTCATCAGCTTTTTTGGACACATCCTACGTGGAGATTGTGAGCCCAGTTGACTTCACGTTTTCCTTACTAATGTTCAATAGGTTCTTGTAAGGAGAACAATATATTTATATATATATATATATATATATATATATATATATATATATATATTTAATATGGTTATGTATAGCTATATATTTTATATAGCAGTATATTCCGTATGTCAACCTAGCATATTCAAGTGAAATGTATAATATTTAGGGGGGGGGGTCAAGTATTTATAGCCAAGGCGTTTTTTATTTATTGTGTAACGACTTAACTAATCTATAGACGGTTACATACGGTTCAGTAAACGTATTATTATATCAAATTGTACTAGCAATTACCTAATTGTACCTTAAAAAATATAACTATATATTTAAACATTGTTTATTTTTTTTTATTATAGGCCTACTCTTGACATTTAACAGTTTATATATATATATATATATATATATATATATATATATATATATATATATATATATATATATATATACTGTTTTATAGTTTTATAGTAAGATAACTTTGTCTTTTAACAACAATGCTTTAAAACTTGCTGGAGCATTTGAAAAACATTCTTGAGAAAAAATAAAAATTTTGATGGATACAATTTTTCGTTTAAAAAGAAATTTGAATTACAAACGTTGAAATATTTTTTTTTTTAATTTTATGTAATTATTAATCATTGATGCTGAGATGAAATATTACATTCGCCAAAAGATGTGGATGAGATATTGCACGATATGTTTCGAGTCACCTTGCACTAGTTTGCCTAACTGCCCGACGATCCTGACACGCACATCCGTAGTTGTCGGCATTAGATTACACCAAACGTCGAACGCAAGTCAAGTAATCAAAAATTCTTTGACTCTTCAGACAACCTTCGAATAATCTGGTCAATGAATATAGGATCAAAGATAGTTGGTTATTCATATCAAGACTTTTTCCCGGTCAGTCGTTTGTAGGCTAATAGAAATTTATAAATAAAAAACAACAACATAAAGTAAGACTTTATTTAAAGTAAAAAAAAACAATTGAAATAGTTTAGATGTGTATATATTATGTATTCTAGTATAAATAATGTTGTTTGTCAATGCTATTTTATTTGTGGATTTGCTCTTGCTATCCTACTTAGACTTTTGTTTGTATATGTGTTTTTAAAAGTTTATTGCAGTGCAATCTAAACAAATACCCGACATTTACTTTATTAACAATTGTATCTTATATTCTTATTCGTGAAGCTATTTTCTTGCATAGTGTAAGTGTAAACTATATCGTTATCAAAACAAAGGTTACTATGAACAGATTAATATTAACTAATTGATATATGTTGTAATGTAAATAAGGAACAATTTTTAGATGCTTTGGAGTGTAGAAATTGCAATAAACTTGTGTTAATCTTAATTAAGGCCATTATCGTCAATTATTTCTTGTATTCATTTTTTTTATAGAGTTAAAAGCATAAACAATTTATTGGACGATAGCATACATTACATTTAACTTAGTTCCAAAATTACAACATTCGAAGAAAAGTAAAGTAGATCTACCCTTCGGACCAAACTGATCATAGGGCTGATGAAGCAGAACTTTTACCAGTTTCTGTGGCCACGGCATACTGGGGGATGTGTGGCCAGCACAATGCCCAGCCGCCTTTACTTTACCTCAACTTATGTCAGGTACCAATCAGAGCTGGGTAGACTCAGGGACACCCTCAAGTCCAGGGAAAAAGGCCTAGCCTCCACCAGGATTCGAAACCAGGACCTTCGCATCGCCAGTGGAACGCGCTGCAGGTCGACCACCGTGACCCAAATTCAAATAATTATCTTCAATTTACATGATAGTTAGAAGTAGTCTCAGACTTTGTATTTACATGATAGTTAGAAGTAGTCTCAGACTTTGTATTTACATGATAGTTAGAAGTAGTCTCAGACTTTGTATTTACATGATAGTTAGAAGTAGTCTCAGACTTTGTATTATCTTCAATTTACATGATAGTTAGAAGTAGTCTCAGACTTTGTATTATCTTCAATTTACATGATAGTTAGAAATAGTCTCAGACTTTGTATTATCTTCAATTTACATGATAGTTAGAAGTAGTATCAGACTTTGTATTATCTTCAATTTACATGATAGTTAGAAGTAGTCTCAGACTTTGTATTATCTTCAATTTACATGATCGTTAGAAGTAGTCTCAGACTTTGTATTATCTTCAATTTACATGATAGTTAGAAGTAGTCTCAGACTTTGTATTATCTTCAATTTACATGATAGTTAGAAGTAGTCTCAGACTTTGTATTATCTTCAATTTACATGATAGTTAGAAGTAGTCTCAGACTTTGTATTATCTTCAATTTACATGATAGTTAGAAGTAGTCTCAGACTTTGTATTTACATGACAGTTAGAAGTAGTCTCAGACTTTGTATTTACATGACAGTTAGAAGTAGTCTCAGACTTTGTATTTACATGACAGTTAGAAGTAGTCTCAGACTTTGTATTTACATGACAGTTAGAAGTAGTCTCAGACTTTGTATTTACATGACAGTTAGAAGTAGTCTCAGACTTTGTATTTACATGACAGTTAGAAGTAGTCTCAGACTTTGTATTTACATGACAGTTAGAAGTAGTCTCAGACTTTGTATTTACATGACAGTTAGAAGTAGTCTCAGACTTTGTATTTACATGACAGTTAGAAGTAGTCTCAGACTTTGTATTTACATGACAGTTAGAAGTAGTCTCAGACTTTGTATTTACATGACAGTTAGAAGTAGTCTCAGACTTTGTATTTACATGACAGTTAGAAGTAGTCTCAGACTTTGTATTTACATGACAGGTAGAAGTAGTCTCAGACTTTGTATTTACATGATACTTAGAAGTAGTCTCAGACTTTGTATTTACATGACAGTTAGAAGTAGTCTCAGACTTTGTATTTACATGATACTTAGAAGTAGTCTCAGACTTTGTATTTACATGACAGTTAGAAGTAGTCTCAGACTTTGTATTTACATGATACTTAGAAGTAGTCTCAGACTTTGTATTTACATGACAGTTTGAAGTAGTCTCAGACTTTGTATTTACATGACAGTTAGAAGTAGTCTCAGACTTTGTATTTACATGATACTTAGAAGTAGTCTCAGACTTTGTATTTACATGACAGTTAGAAGTAGTCTCAGACTTTGTATTTACATGATACTTAGAAGTAGTCTCAGACTTTGTATTTACATGACAGTTAGAAGTAGTCTCAGACTTTGTATTTACATGACAGTTAGAAGTAGTCTCAGACTTTGTATTTACATGATACTTAGAAGTAGTCTCAGACTTTGTATTTACATGACAGTTAGAAGTAGTCTCAGACTTTGTATTTACATGATACTTAGAAGTAGTCTCAGACTTTGTATTTACATGACAGTTAGAAGTAGTCTCAGACTTTGTATTTACATGATACTTAGAAGTAGTCTCAGACTTTGTATTTACATGATACTTAGAAGTAGTCTCAGACTTTGTATTTATATGATACTTAGAAGTAGTCTCAGACTTTGTATTTACATGATAGTTAGAAGTAGTCTCAGACTTTGTATTTACATGATAGTTAGAAGTAGTCTCAGACTTTGTATTGAATACTAGAACTATTAGTAGTACAAATAATTTATAGCCTTTGAATTTATAGGCATGAGATATAATATACTGAACAGTTTAGTGTTGTTCATTGCATGAGTCCTCAAACGTTTTAGATCAAAATGGCCTGTTCTCTCTTCCAGGGACACTTTTTGTTTTTAGACATTAATTACAAAATGTAATGATCCAATGTATAAACGCACTATGCACCTAACTTATAGACCCTGATGGGTCAAGGATCACACGTAGCCCGCTGACCCGTTAGGCTGGGGACCCCTGCTGATATCACAGTGCCACTACATGGCATCAAATTGTCTGTCCGAAAACTGAAAATTGAATTAGCAAGAATAGAAAACTCCTGCGATAGCAAACTATGTTTACTGCTTCGAGCTTAATGACGATCCATTCGGCTTGGATTAACCCACTTATTAGTGCCTTGTTGATTATATGACTATACTCTGATAGTAGACCTACTGTTGTTCTCTTTCGAACGCAGATTTAATTCCCTGAAAAATTCAATTTACTACAAGCAAAGTTCGACTTTTTCACCTCTAAAAGATAACATTACAGACTTATTGACAGTATGCGATGTTTTACAAGTTTTATATCCCTACCACTTGAATGTGTTTTCCGTTTCCTGGTGTGTCTCATCTTTTATTAACTATGCCATCCTATAGAGTGTTTTCCAGTCTCTATTTTAGTGTTTGTCGTTGTTTTTTTTAAGTTTTGATAGTACAAAGTTATTTGCGCATATCTAAACTTTTGCATGATTTTGGTGATACTTGATTTATATTATCTTAAATATAATATAGATCTTTGTACCACCAAATAGAATTAAGATCTAGTAACACTGTATGGAATATAGAGCTAGTACCACCAAACATAATTTGATAAAGTACCACTATATGCATATTGATCTAGTACCACCAATTAGACCATAGATCAAGTACCACATTATGGAACATAGATCCAATACCACCAAATAGAATTTAGACCTAGTACCACTCTATGGAATATAAAGCCAGTACCACCAAATAGAATTTAGACCTAGTACCACTCTATGGAATATAAAGCCAGTACCACCAAATAGAATTTAGACCTAGTACCACTCTATGGAATATAAAGCCAGTACCACCAAAGAGAATTAAATGTGCTATAACCAATCGCAATATAAATCTATTACCACCAAATAGAATATAGAAGATATATTACTTCCTAATAGAATATAGAAATATTATAACCTAATAGAATATAGATCTAGTACCGCCACATGAAATATAGTTCCAGCGCCTCCAAACAGAATACATTGTATTTGAAACAAAAGTTAAATGTTTAAATGTATAAACTTTTCACATATTTAAAGTTTAGTTTATGTGTGTGTGTTTTTAAGCACAGTTTATCGATTGCTTTGCTTTTGCAAATGTAACTTTTAATATATTATTGCAATATTTACAATGTAAAAATATCTATACACAATTTACATGTTCATACATGTAAAAAATAAAATGGTGTCCCTTCATAAGCTGGGAACCTCTGATCAAACGCAATAATGAAAACGGTACTGTATATGATCAAACGTGACGCTCACTGTCACATGTGATTAAAATAATAAAAATCAAGAGAAAGAAGAAAATGTACCAATTCGGTTCAAGTTATTAACACATATTATTTGAGAGAAAGATGATTATATAGTTTTCTTAAAGTCACGTGAGTTAGCGCGTGCTATGAGTGTACACTCACCCACTTCCCTCTGCGACTCACACACACACACACACACGTCACCTGTCAGCTAATCTTCCTGACGCGATGACGTCTAGTCTAGATAAGAATCGTGAATTAGTACTTCATAGAGTCAGATCTACATTTGTCCCACTGAAAGGCGGCAACAGGATTAACATCAAAACATATTTATTTGTTAACTTACCAGACAAGATGTTCATACAGAAAACATTAGGGAATAATTTGTAGTAGGTCCACATAAGTCAAACGTGTCCAAGAATAAAATTTAGAAAGACCAAAAGACATCCATAATGTAAACTGTACACAAAGTATATTAAGTTGTTTTTTTAAGTGAACATATAGTTTTATAATATAGACATATATCTGTTTAATGTGGTCCGCAAGAATTCAATAGACAGTGTTGTACGTTTTCTAAATAAATATGTAACGTTTCAGTACACTTCATATTTAAAACGTATTTTTCCTTATCTTAACATACATGTTACAGACGCTACTTCTATAAGGAGTAATGTTGCATCCTACGCTCATCCGTGGTTTGAGTCTAGGTTAGAGTTTTAAATTTTATACAGTTATTGATTTTCATAGTTTCTTCAGGCAACCCATTTCATGCTACTCTGTAAGAAGGAGTACTTATAATAATATGTGTTTATTTTTGCATATAGAAAAACGAAAAATAAATATATTTCATTCCAAACAATTTTCAGAGGAGAAGCAACGTATTGTGCAGGTTGTGCTATGCACAAAGGCCCGGTGTGCAATCTCCCGTTGTCACAAGGGCCTCTGTCAGCGAGCAGAGTTAGTTTTTCTTTCACATTTAGACTCCCAAACACTTTTAAAAATTCAAAGCTAGAATTATGTATTTGGCTACTTAATTAATTTAATTACATTGGCCTATAAAAGATTATATTTTTGTTAGTTAGTATTTAAAATCGTGAGGGCCTACAATCAGAAGTCTTCACAAAAGGCCCTTCTTAACATTGCCTGCATATGTTTTAGTATAATTCATATGACAAATAATAATTTGTACATGCCGTTGACATCACATAGGCTGAAGCAAAAGGCTCTTCAATAGCGATCAATTATTTAGAAGGTCACTATGATATTTTATTTTTACACGTGAACGTTTTTGATTGGTTTATCGATCCAGATTGATAGGGAAATAATTTAAAAGATGAAAACATGTAGAGTTGCCATCACTCTCTGTCAAAAGCGAGAGGTTACGATCGATTTTTGTCCTAATCCAACGTCGGCTCGTTTTCACATATTAACGATTGTGCGTTTAGCATGAAATAACAAAGTGATCCACTGATGGGACATTGAAAATCAAAGGAGAGCTGTGAATTTTTATAATAAGGAAAAAATGACAATAATCATTAATGAAATGTAAAACGTATAATTTTTAGCTTTTATTTATTGAAAACAGTTAGAAAAACTAAAAATCTCGAAACATCTTCACAATTATCAAAATGTGTCATCGTAAAGATAGAGATATTTTTGATACAACTTTTTTCAAAGTTAACAGCGGGGTAACGAATTCTTGTCACCCGCATAATTTGGGGCACCCTAACCTCTTTGATAGAAAGTACAAATGCAGGAATCGAAATCGCAAAAGTAAAATATATGATTATACGGTCACGTGTCATTAAATCAACCAATGGGACACTGAAAAGTGCTAGACATAGAAGTGTGCAATCTGGCGTTGCCAAAATATTTTTCAAAACATTTTTCTGTCAGGACAAGATAAGTTAGGCACGTGAAGCAGATTGATATAGTTTAAAGCTTATAAGCTTCAATCTTCCTTTGATTTCAAGTTATCAAAATTTAAGTTATTGTAGCTGTTTGGTTTGTTTGTTGTTGCTGTTTTTTTCACTTCAGGTCTACGATTGTTTTGATCGTGAATGTGTTGGTAAATATAATTCTATATATTTTATGATTGTGTTTTGATCGTGAATGTGTTGGTAAATATAATTCTATATATTTTATGATTGTGTTTTGATCGTGAATGTGTTGGTAAATATAATTCTATATATTTTATGATTGTGTTTTGATCGTGAATGTGTTGGTAAATATAATTCTATATATTTTATGATTGTGTTTTGATCGTGAATGTGTTGGTAAATATAATTCTATATTTTATGATTGTGTTTTGATCGTGAATGTGTTGGTAAAAATAATTCTATATTTTATGATTGTGTTTGATCGTGAATGTGTTGGTAAATATAATTCTATATATTTTATGATTGTGTTTGATCGTGAATGTGTTGGTAAATATAATTCTATATTTTATGATTGTGTTTTGAACGTGAATGTGTTGGTAAATATAATTCTATATTTTATGATTGTGTTTTTATCGTGAATGTGTTAGTATGCTAAATATGATTATATATTTTCAATCCATTCTCTAGCCTTTTTATTTCACACTCTTTTAGCATTCTCCAATTTCTAACAATGTAACTAAATAAAACAAAAACATTCCTAAATCTCTGGGAGGCATTATATAATTTGTAAAGATACTAGTCATAATAAGAACATACCATTTAAAACCAACCCAAAAAAAAATACATAGAACAAAACAACCTGCTGCAGAATTGTTTATTTTAGGACATTTTCTGGAAAAACATTCTAAAGTACAAATCTGTGATAAGTTATAAGTCCATATTTTGTGTATAGAGAAGCGCCTGTAACGTTAAAGTAAAGATCAAAACTTAGACGATTAAGTTTCTTGCTTGTAGCCGTGTCTTTGATTAACATCACCTGTATGTATATGCAAAGTGCACTCAATCTGAAGGCCACAATAAGATATCCTATTTTTGCCAACAGGATTTAATTAGTTTCTATATCCGTTGTGTGAAACTAGCCCGTAAGTTTGCCTCCCCAATTAGAAACGTGCATCTAAGAATAACATCGAAACAAAAAATTGCTCTTTACCTCGCGGGCTAAGAAAGTCTTAATAAAGGGGGAATGTTTTTTCCCTTTGATCATGCTGGAAAACCCAAAATAGAGAAGTATCCTGGCCGAGGGGCCTTCTTCAAATTATCAATGGAGTCGTAAAGAATAAACCAAAAAAATGACGTAGTTCTAAAAAACCGAATGTATTGTGTAATAAACTATGCTAACGAGATGACAGTAACTGTTACTAATTGTGTACAAATCCCCCAAATGTAGCTAGACTTTCAAGACATTACTTTATCCCTTCCTGGTCCCTGTGGCTTTTTTGGGGCTAGTTAAAGGTCATGGACTTCTATTTCGGTTGTCAGCCAAACAGTCCAGTAAGCCCAAAATATTTGTAAAAGCTACGTAAGCCTACTTGAGCAATATTTTACATTTAGAATAGACTGTTTGCAACCACTACGCCAGAGGTTGAGGTAGCCAGGACACAGATGTGAAACTTTTATAGTTCTTTAAAAACTATTATCAGTATTAAAAAGTTCATGGCTACCAGGGAAACACAAAAAGATTTGGGACCTTAACCCTTACAGTCCCGGGTGCGTATATAGCGGAACTGGAGGCAGCATAAATAGAAGTAGGTCGGTACGGGAAGGGTTAAGAGATTTGTGTCGCGACTCTGCTTTCCCTTAACATTTATTTATTTCTAAAAAGTTTCTGCATGTTTCTTATATATATTGTATAGCTATAAGTGTTAAAGATACACACATTAGCTTATTATGAATTTTTGTTTTTGGAATTATTTTAGTTCGCTTAGACAAGGTTTCGCTCTAGACCAGCGATGGCGAACCTATGGCACGCGCGCCACAGCTGGCACGCAGAGCCATTTCTGTGGGCACGCTATCACTTACCAAAAATGGAACAGCTTAGTTATGGCCCCACCGTTAGGGATGAGATCGTCGATTTAAAACAGCGGTTTTGTCAGAAAGAAAAGAGTTTCTTCAAGAGAAATTGAGAAAATATCACTCCCACCTCTAGTTTTTGTAAGTATCTTTCTTAAACAAATCATCTGACAGAAGCAAGCTTTCAAATGTCACTCTACATTGTAAGCCCCTTTCTGATGAGGATTTTCTGAAAACGGCCATGTTGACCAAGAGTAATTCCATTTTTAATGATTTTCCAAACGAGGATAAAATTATACAACACATCTCTGAGATACGATTATGGAAGCTTTTTGGGCACAAGATATAAAACCATCAAAAAAGTTGTTTCAGTTACAAGTGACGGGGCACCTTGCATGATGGGGAACGCATCTGGTTTATACAGTTCTTTGTTAAAGAAGCAAAACACCCAGTCGTTCAGTTTCACTGTATTATACACCAAGAAGCTCTTTGTGACAAGGATAGTAGAAGAAATTAGATGATATCCTTAAAGATGTCAAAAAAATTGTCCATTACATCATGCTCGACAGTTTCACGCACTTTTTGATGAGGTCAAGGCACAGTATAATATTTTATTCATGTGCAATAATTGCAGTTGGCTGATCAGAGGACGAGTAGGCCCTATTGGAGAGATTTGTAGCATGCTTGGATGAAATTAGGCTGTTTATGATTCAAAATGGGCAGGATTTTGCACAGCTCACTGATATGGTTTGGCTTACCAACCTCATGTTTTTTTTGCATATTGCACAGCACACTTCAAACAGTGGCGTAGCTAGGGGAGGGGGAGGGGTGTCCAAATTCGAAAGTCCCCCCGGGTTCTACTTGAGGAGGGCCCCAAAGAAGTGTCCGAATTGTTTTTTTCTCATGTCATAATGTCAAAATGCAGGGGCCCCTAAAGAGGCCAAGCCCCCCGGGCCCCCAAATCCTTATCAACGGCACTGACTTCCATGAACTGAATAAATACTGCATTTACAAAATTCTATAACATATACCGACAGTCCTACAAGCCATCAGGAAATCTACAAGGAATATTCTAGCATTGTAGCAGCTGCAAAGGAGACTTTCAGTCATAGATGGAGACAAAACCCTCTGTTTTCTTACTTTCACAAATGAAGCCCAAATTTGAAGAACTTGTCTTTCTGGCTGGATTTAGGAAATCTGGAAACGAAGCTGTTGGAATTTCAAGAAAGCTCTATCTGCAACAATAAATTCCATTATCTGCGTGAAACTCTTGAGAAGATAGAGTGTGAAAGGGTGACAAAGGACAGCACAATTGGTAGCTGTGGTGATAAAATCCTTAAAGTGTGGAGTTATCTGCCAAATAATTTCAAGTCGATGAAAGCACTTGGGATGGCAATTCTTACTATGTTTGGGTCATCTTATGCTTTTTTTTTTATAAAAGACTGTTTGTATCAATCAAAGATCTGTAAATTTTTTATATTTTCTCACAAGGCGAAAGATTTACTAGTTTGTACTCAGTTTGACTGAGATTTTCTTTGATTTTATTATATATTTTCAGAAATAAGTTGTAAATATTGTAAAGCGGACTTGATGCGTACTAATCATACGCACTGGGTAGTTAATGTAATGTTTAAAAAATGTGCATATGTTCTTTTATTCATTTAATATTTATATAATTTTCAACTACTTTTTTACTGTTTGGTCCTTATAACGTTATAAATTTAGGACATTTAGTCTTTTATAAAAGAAAAATATGAAACATAATATATGAATATTAGAAATATTAACGCAAATAAAACGGGCTAATTATCTCCCTTTAATTAAATTAATTATTTATTATTATTTTTTATGGGCAAAAGATGTTAATTATTTCGGACAACTGCATGAGCTGTTGTTTTTTGTTTTTTTTTCAAAAGTAAACCCTCAGTATTTTGTTTTAATTGCTGTGTTGGCACGCTGAAAGAAATAAGTTGGTCTTGTATTGCACTTTGGGCACGCGGCCTCAAAAAGGATCGCCATCACTGCTCTAGACTCTAGACATATTATATCAAACTCTAAATCTATCAAGATTACCCAGAAGTCAATTTTTTCTATTTATTTCCTTTTTGCGATTTTCAATATCGTACTTTCCATTTCATAACCTGTATACGTATACACAAATGTGTGGTCTGTTGTTGTTATTTTGTTTTGTTCAATGTATCCATTATCTTTCATTATATTAATGATTATTCATCTCATATAGTCATCTTGAATATTTGCACAGTGAAGTTGTGTGATCATTAAGTTGATGGTTATGCCAGATGGATGAGCTCTTCACTTGTACCAAACCAAACTATGGTTAGAATCTCTAAATTGTCAAAAATTCCGAGCAGTTTTTTAAAGCTGTATTTTGACTTGACTCTGGAAAATTCTTTAGAGAAACTTACACAGGCTATATTTGTGTACAGAGAAAACGTATTTATATGGCTGTCTCCGTGAACTCTGAAAATAATCTAAAATTCTACAAAAGCTAAATCGTTAATTTGTAATTTGAAACGTCTCTTGAGAGAAACGCAGAAAGAAATCATAAGTACAACTCTAAACTCACTTTTAAAATTCTCTCTCTCTTTCTCTCCCTCTGTCTCTATAACATCTCTCTCCCTCTCTCTCTCTCTCTCTCTCTCTCTCTCTCTCTCTCTCTCTCTCTCTCTCGCTCTCTCTCTGTAATGAAATATCCAATTAGCGCACGAATCGTCTCAAGGACTTGTGTGTAGGTGGAAAGCCTAGTTTTATTAATAAAGTGTTAAGAAAAATGAATTTTAATTGATGTCCTTGTAAATAAAAAAAAGCAACTATATATTTATGTATTTGTGTTGTTGTCGTTTTTTTAAACATTTAATTGTCCCTAAAGACATCTACTTCAAATCGTGACTTTCTGAAGAACGAGGATCCATAGGGGTTTATTTGGAGTATTTTGAAAAAATTAATTATTTTAATCATCTTTCCAAAAAGCATCAGTAAATCATTCTAAACATTTTACTTTAAAACTCTACGTCACCGACAACTTAATGTCTTTAGTAAAGTCCCTATCAGCTCCCCTAACCTACTTTTAATTTTGGATTTATGGGGGGGGGGGGATCTGTATATGTTCTTTTTCTTTGCATTTTTGGCATGTAATGGGTTACTTGAACTAGTGAGGTAAACGTACGCCTCAACAAGTTTTCAATACATACCATTATCGAATTGGATAAACGAGATGTAAATCACCTGTATGAAAGAACTTGTAGTATAATGGACTGATAAATACAAACCTGAACTCTTTGAAACTACACCGTTTCACCAGAAATTTTATTAAAACTTTATAATAAATTATAAGTAAAGAACACCGACTTGTGGCGGCAAACTAATCCGGATACCCTCGAACAGCAGATCGCCAGGAGAAAGTGGCTGTGGATTGGGCACACCCTACTGAAACCCAGACAGGACATCACCCCACAGGCTCTGCAATGGAACCCTCGGGGAAAAAGACGGGTTTGTCGCCCGACGACCACCTGGAGACGCTCCTGCGAATAGGAAAGGACAAGCTGCAACTTTTCATGGAATGAACTAAAAAAGGCTGCCCAGAAATCGAGTGTGCTGGAAAGCTTTTTCGGAGGCCCTGTTCAAGTCAACGTTAAGAAATAATAGAAGAGCTACTTTTTCTTGAAAACTCTGTCCTTTAGATGTTTCAGACATAGATTATATAAGTCAGCATAAGGTACGTATCATAGGTCACAACAACCCACATGTATCTATATCAGGAATACAACTTGATATTCGATATTCAGTGTTTAAAAAAAAATATTTTGAGCATAAAGAAATTACTCTTAACGGATCTTATTATGTATAATTCATTCCTGATCCTCCACATCTGTATCAATTAAAGACACCCAGCCGTAGCTAGCTATATATTTCATAGCTTTGGGATTGAAGCGCGGCGTAGGCCAGTACCAAATCGCCAATGGGGTAGAGATTGATTTATTTGGAAAAAAACAAACAAACAGAAAATAAATCTTAAAATTATTTTTCTTTATTTTCATTAGAAAGAAATATGGCGTGTGACGAGAGATATGAAGCCGGCAGCTATTGTGGCTTTTATTTCACGCAATAACACGCCAACCCCACCAAAAAAAAACACTGGGACAAACTTACGGAATGCACGCTAGGTGGCACTACCATTTCTCCTTATCAAAAGCACAGTTTAACGTTGTAGCCAGATTGTAATCGTATAATTGTTTTAAAAAAATAAGGTCCATGTACATGTATTATGTAGCCCACGCTGTGATGGGTACCTGACACTAGTTGGGGTAAAGTAAATGCGACTGTGCATAGTGCTGGCCACACAATCCCTTAGTTTGCTGTGGGCACAGAAACTGGTCAATGCTGTTTCACCGGCCACATGGATGAATCTGGTCAATGTATGGGATACTTTACTTTTTTTTTTGTTTAATAAATGAAAAGACGTTGTCCAGGCACAGAAAATAATAAGACTAATAATACGACTAACTCCTGAAGTAAGTCACAGTGACCCACATTTAATCATCTCTCAGACTAATTCCCTTTTTCGAGAATAAACAAACAAAAAATGTTTGTGACTTGAATTTAATGTAAACCCAGATATCGAAATAAGGCTTTATTAAACATTCTACAAGTATAAACAAAAAAATAAAACGACTATGTTTTTACAAATGTTTGCCATTTCATAATTATATTACATTCATTTAATTAATTTTTTTGTAGGACTTCCTGAGAGCGATTCGCAAGGTCCTCTTAGTTTTATTGGTTCGGTTGTTACCTAGCAGCAAGATCTTTTTAATGTTCTTGTTTTCATTCTTAGAGTGTTATGCAACTTTTATATTTCAAATAGTTTTATAGTTAAAACTGTTAATGTAAATGTTATATGATCTACCCCTTAAGTAACATTTCAACCTGTATAGTAGACCGTTTTACATAACACTATAATACACTCTAACTAAAAATTGGTGATATCTAGTTTATATGGTGCACGATAAAAACGCTCGAGGCATCCTTTCAGAATCTTCCATCTGTTGGTTGAAGCTGAGAAAAAAGTAAAGATCAGTTGCACTGTATGGAAGAAGTTTACTGCCTCTGTCTTCCAGATTTAGTGAATGGGCAACGGTAAAAATGGCAAAAAGTCAGAATACGGTACAAATGGCAAACATTGAGTTTCAACCATTTTGACTAGTCGTAAGGTAGTTAATGGCATGAAAAAAATGTCTCTGTGAAAGATAGTACGGGGCCGCTAACTAAAGTATTTTAAGGGGTTTGCAAAGAACTGATTTGTAGGCGTATTTACTTGCAAGGGCTCAATCTGAACGGGTTGACTTTCTGTTGAAGGGACCCAACAGATACGGGAGCTAGTGACCGTCTACAGGCCAAAGTAGAAATGGGTCGATGAGCTAGGTGTGGTAGATTACCTTTCCTTAAAGACCGGCCAATCGGCCATTATCCATACTAGCCATGTAGCAGTGTGTGAAATTATTTTATCCTAACGAGTTCTTTTCGGGCACTTTAACTAAACGTGTTTAAGAAAAATAAAAGACAGATTTGGGCCGTGGAACAGTAATTATGGCAAAAGTACAATATCTATTTGTTTTAATTACATTAGGTAGTAGAATTACAATTTTGCCTACAATGAAAAGAACGGCATAAAAATGGGTAGTCTCAAAGGAAGATCAAGTTATTCTGTGAAGAGATCAAACCTATATGTCATTTTCTGTCTCTGGGGTTTGGTACTACATAATTTATATAGCAAACGTTAAATACGCATTTAATAAAAGTTCAGCTAGGCAGATAATGGCTGTTGACGAGCTTCGATGTAATTTTAAATCACGCAATACAAAAATGTCCAAGGAATTATATCAACATCCTTAAAATGGGCCCGGTGGCCGAGCGGCAGCGCGTTCGACTGGCATTCCGAAGGTCCTGGGTTCGAAACCTGGTGAAGGTAAGGATTTCTTTCCGGGAATGGAGCGTGTGCCTGTGTCTACCCAGCACTGATGGATACCTGACATTATTTGGGGTAAAGTAAATGCGGCTGGGCATTGTGCTGGCCACATATCCCATAGTGTGCCGTGGCCAATGACACTGGTGAACGCTGCTTCACTGGCCCTATGATCCATTTGGTCCGAAACGTACTTTACTTTACTTGTACTTTAAAAGATACTTTGACTCAACAACTTAGCTAAAGTCCTGATCTATGTCTACGCACAGGCTATACATTAGTTCTATTGATATAATTATTATATAAATGTCCAATGTCACAATTATCAGGACGTAATCATTAGAATAGTTTTACTATATTTATAGTAGGATTTATGAAACCAACAACTGCAATAGAATAGAAGAAATGATAACGCAGAAAAAATAAGAGTTTTTGACTTGAAGTTTCCTCTTACAAATTTCTTGGACTAATTAATACTTCTTTCGATACACAAACACTAAAGGGACAACTATAAAAATATAAATCGATGGTTGTTATACCAAACAGTATACCATTAAAGCTGTACCGAAGCATAAAGACTTGTTCCTCGGGTCTAATGGGGCCTCCACAGTACCATGAATAAGAAGAAGAAGCCATGCAATATACCTGTGAATTTATTTCTGTTTTTATGGGGTACAAATAGCCCTTGCTCTAAGGAACGATTAGTCCCAGACTATCACTACAGTAGAAATTCTGAGCTAAGTAAAAAAAAATCGACGTAAGAATCGTCTCAAAAGGTATCCTGAAAACTGCGTCCAAAGTATTTTTTACATTCATAGAGAAATATGTCAGACTGAGTGACGTCCTTCTACTGGACGGGCTTCTTGTTTTGTTGGTTTTACGGGAAGGACACTCCCACTCACGTACTTTGCCTCAATGTTTTAATCAATGCAACCTTTTAAAGACTGGCTACTTTGCTAAACGAAAGAAAAATTATTTAAAAAGAAGAAGAAAAATTTGACTGTTATGAAAAAGCTGTTGGTCTAGATTCCTGTCAAGTTAATCGTAACGAGGGTCAGTTTTGTCAGTAAGTATACCATTTTTAGTCAAGATAGTGGTCTAAATAAAAAAAATTAATTATTTATTCGAACTATAGAACTATGGGGCTATTTTTGAGTTGAAGGTTCATCGAATTTTATGTAGCTTCAACATCTAGGTTTGTACTCTACGACCCGATGATCCATCTACAACGAGAGATTAATTTAAAATTTAAATTTGAAGAATCTCATACATATTTCTAAAAAAAATGGACAGATAGTGGAAGGCCAATATTTGTCATGGGGGGGGGGTAAAAACTCTTATTTAAGGGTCGCGCGATTATGTTTAAAATATGTCTCCTAATGTATATTTATTATTATATTTGAATTCGTTTATACATACAATTTTTATTGTAATTTTGTTTGTTGTTTTTCCTTTCTCTTTTAGCAAAGAACATTCAAATCATTCGTTTCCCCGCCATTTTGACGGCATAATTCCTAGTATATTTAAATATAATAATCAAGTATTGTTCACTGAAGTATGTTGAGAAAATGGAGAGGCCAACCTGATGTAAGCATGTTATTAACATTTAATATTGAATACTTTAGAGTCTCATTGTCTTAACTCTAAATAAGCTAAGTTCTACAGCATACATCATTAGTTGAACGTTTCTATCTTTGCACCATTGTAGGTCTTATAATCTACAGAAGGCATACTTTTAAATATCAAGCCTAGCCCAGGAGAAAATAAAGATTGAGTCCACAGGGATAACTATCTGATGTTTGATTTCCACCAACAGTGTACTCTTTTTTAGTGCTGAGGAAATAGAAGACGGAAGCCGTACTCTAGTCGAAAAACAAACAACAGAACCGGCGACATGGGACTGATACTTGGTGTCGCACTAACGTCATCAAAACCGTCACATATAAGACAGTTTTAAAAAGGGGTAATAACAATGAACAGATAAGCAATTTACAGATAAATGACAAGCTTACTGATTACTGGTTGTTGTGTGTTAATAATGTGTGTTGTGCCGTTAATTCATGTTACATTCTGTAAGATCATAATTTGTATGTTGCGCTTAGCTTGGTTGGACTGGAGCGCTTAAAATTGTAGTAGAAAAAATGAATTTTATTTTACATTTTCAACGAAAGAATGGGGATGTCACTAAAAAAAATATTTGTGTGATGTGTGGGGGCCCCTTTTTGTGTGGGGGCCCCTTTTTGTGTGGGGGCCCCTGTTCCAATGGAACATGTGGAACATGCCTAAATAAGCCACTGGGTACTGGAACAAGTTCCACAGCATGACGCCACTGACAGGGTCGCCATAGTGTTTAGCAGGGGGTCGGCGACGTTTTGATAATAGTTTGCCGATGTAAGATTTCTAATTCACTCTGCGTGCCAACAACCTAAAAGTTATCCTGCTCTTTTCTTGTAGGATATACTCGAACTGACTTTTTTTTAGGTTTTCCGCGTGCCATTTAAAATCGTTCTGCGTGTCACGTCTGGCACGCGTTTCGTCGGTTGCCGATCCCTGATGTATAGTAATTGTTTATCCAAATTTTTAAAATGTATAAAAATATTAACATCTTATTGTATTTTACTAAAAAAAATTTAAATACAGTTTGATGTTTTTGATATAGTATCACCCTCAGAGATTTTTGTTTTTTTTTGTAGTATAATATAAGTTAATTATATTATCTTTCTTTTTATGTTGGCTTCCATTTGTCTCGAGAGACGACGGAGTTTATTGTGCCTTTGGGGAATGTGCGCTCCTGGCCTTGCAGCTTCTGCTATGGCTGTGCAAGCCCACATGCGAGTGACAGTCCCTATTGCACGTCCGGCACAGGAAGGCAGAACTGGTCATGGGCTGGTCTCTTCTTTCCTTCCTTTTGGTGCGCTTCTCATCAGCGAGCCGTTGCAGGTTTCTCCTCCAGCTTCCAGCCCGGAGGCCAGCGCATGTCTCCAGCTGGACCTGTCCTTGGCTAGTTCCTCCCAGCTGTTTGTGTCAATGGCAAGGCCTTTCATGTCTCCCTTGCCGGCCAGAAGTCCTCTTTCCTCTGGCCAGTTCCGAGTAAAGGATGTCTTTGGGTATTCGGCCATCCTCCATCCGACATACATGTCCTAGCCATCTGAGCCGGCGTTGGCGGATTAGAGTAGGCATGCTTGGCATCCCAGCCTGCCGCAGTACCTCGTTGTTCGTGACATGGTCCTGCCAGGATATTTCGAGTATGCGTCGGAGGCAGCGCATATGAAAAGCACTCAATCTCTTCTCTTGTTTAGAGTATAGCGTCCAGGCTTCGCTGGCGTAGAGTAGAGTGCTTAGCACACATGCACGGTACACTGCAACCTTGGTTCTTATGGTCAGCTTTTTGTTGTTCCAAACTCTGTGCGATAGTCTGGCCAGTGTTGTGGAGGCCTTGCCGATCCTTGTGTTAAGCTCTGCATCTAGAGAAAGGTTGTTGCTGATAGTGGTGCCAAGGTATGTGTAATGCTCCACAGCCTCAAGTTCGCAGTCATTGATGTTGATTTTGGGAGAAGCAGCTTCCTGGGACATCACATTTGTCTTTTTTAAGCTGATAGTGAGACCGAAGTCGCTAGCGCCTTGGCGAAGCGGTCCATTAGGTTTTGCAGTTCTGCCTCTGTGTGTGTGGCTAAGGCAGCGTCATCTGCGAAAAGCATGACGGTCTCCCGTATCTTCCTCTTAGACTTAAGCCTGGCCAAGTTGAATTGTTTACCATCAGAACGGGTGTGTAGATAGACCCCCTCGGTAGAAGTTCCAAAGGCATGTCTCAACAGGCTGGCAAAAAAGATGCCAAAGAGTGTTGGGGCAAGGACACAGCCCTGCTTGACACCGCCTAGGATGTCAAATGCGGCTGAAGTTGACCCGTCATACTGCACTGTGCCTTTCATTCCGTCATGGAATGACTGTATTATCTTCAGTATTTTCGGTGGGCAGCCAACTTTTGCCAGGACTGTAAAGAGTCCATCTCTGCTGACCAAGTCGAAGGCCTTTGTCAGATCAATGAAAGCCAGATAGAGGGGCATGTGTTGCTCGCGACACTTTTCTTGGAGTTGTCTTAGTGAGAAGATCATATCGATTGTGGATCTTTCTGCTAGGAACCCGCACTGTGATTCGGGGTACACTCTCTCAGCAAGCCTTTGCAGTTTCTTTAGAACAACCCGTGCAAAGACCTTTCCCACAATGCTGAGGAGGGAAATACCCCTGTAATTATTACAGTCACTTCTATCTCCCTTATTTTTATACAGGGTAATTATGTTGGCATTTCTCATGTCCTCGGGTAATGCTCCTTCTTCCCAGCACTGGCAGAGGAGGCCATGCAGGTGCTCCACTAATACGCTGCTGCCACACTTGATAACCTATGGAGCCTTTGCTATTGGTAATCGCTCGATGGCTTCTTTTAGTTCTGCCAGGGTAGGTATGTCGTCCAGTTCTGCCATGAGGGGGAGACTTTGGACAGCATCGATGGCCTCTTGTGTGATGTGGTTTTGCCTGGAGTACAATTCTGAGTAGTGTTCCACCCATCTGTCCATCTGTTTGCTCTTATCATGAATTATCACACCTGTTGAAGACTTCAGTGGGGCTGTGACCTTCTTTGTAGGACCCATGGCCTTTTTTATGCCATCGTACATGCCTCTGATGTTTCCAGTTTCAGCCGATAGTTGAATGCTCTGGCATAGTTGAAGCCAGTAGTCATTTGCGCACTGCCTTGCTAGCCTCTGAACCCTGCTCCTGGCTGATCTATATGCCTGCAGTGTCTGTTGATTGGGAGAGTTCTTGTATTTTTGGTGAGCACTTCGTCTTTCTTCTATGGCGGGGGTGAGCGTGACAGAGTTGGCCTCGAACCAGTCATTGTTTTTTGTCTTTTTTCTTCCAAAGACCTGCATGGCTGTGCTGTGTATTGTTTCTCTGAGGTAGTCCCACTTTTCTTTGGCGCTCCTGCCAGGGAGATCAGTGTCTAGTGAGTTCGAGAGAGCTTGCGTGAACTCTATTTTCCTGTCTGGATGATATGTCATGCTCACATCGATGCGGGGTCTGCCTTCTGGCCTGGATCGGTGGATTTTCTTTGGCAGCAATCTCATCTTGCAACACACTAGTGAGTGGTCAGTGTCGCAGTCTGCACTATGGAAGGTGCGAGTGAGAAGAACCTGCTTCAATGCGGAACGCCTGTGATAATTAGGTCCAGCTGGTGCCAGTGTTTAGAGCGGGGATGTCTCCATGATACCCTATGCTGGGGCTTTGTCTGAAAGAAAGTGTTGGTGATGCATAGATCGTGGTAGGAACACAGTTCCAAGAGTCTCTGTCCGTTTTCGTTCATTTTTCCTGTGCCAAATCTTCCCAAACAGGAGGGCCATGAAACGTAGTCAGCACCCACCCTAGCATTGAAGTCACCCAGTAAAATCAAATGCTCATCTTTGGGGATTGTGCCTAGCAGTGAGTCCAGCTGATCATAGAACTCATCTTTTGTGTGTGCGGTGGCGCTGAGAGTTGGTGCGTATGCACTAATTAGGTTGCGGGCCCTGTTGAGGTATGGAGGCGGAGTGAAAGTAGTCTTTCAGTTCCCTGTTGGCATGGTACTGTCATCCCCAGTAGGGAGTTCCGGACAGCAAATCCGACGCCGTATTCTCTGACTTCTTCCACACTTTTGCCTTGCCAGAAAAACGTGAACGGAACCTGACAGCCGTGTCTCTTGTAAAGTGGCTATGTCGACCCGTAGCCTTACGAGTTCGTCGTTGATGACTGATGTTTTCCGAGCATCGCTGATGTCTTGAAGGTTGTCTGACAGACCGGGAGTCAGTGTCCGTACATTCCAGCTCCCCAGTTTAAGGATTGGGGTTTTCCTTTTTGTTTTTATTTTATTGCTTGGTGCATGAGTTGCAGTCCACTTGTCGGGCATGTGCGTGCCCTAAGCCCTACGCACCCAGTAGGGCAGGCAAACTGTGGCCGGACAACACCTAATTGACTGGGGGCTGCCCAGCTTGAGGTGGGCGGTAGCTGTCCAATGAGACATTGTCATCTCTCCCACCGTCGGAAGCAGTCCCTGGCGCCAGCTCTACGCCAATTGAGCGGGTGGCTTATAACCGGTGACTACTACTTCCCGTGTTGTGTCGACGCTGTGAAGCGAAGCTGGAGTGTCCTCTCCAGGGCACGAGCCTGGCCAGGTGATGTAGGGAATAAGCTGTTGCCCATGCAGCATACTCCTTCTCTCAACTCAGCTGATGGGTGCAAGGGAAAGGCGGAGCCAGTACGACTTGACATCAGCTGCGTCGCAGGAATTGCCAGAGGGACGTTGCAGGCAACGCCAGTCTGCCTTAGGGATTCCGGCTCCTGATTTGTGATCAGGGTTTACTCCCCTAGCCTTTCTCAGGGATGAGTGTAGCCGCAAGGCAGCGGAGGTTTGTAGTCAGAGTTTTCCTTCTCCTAGATGAGCAGCCAACCACGGCTGACGAGCCCCATCTGCCCGAAGCAACTGGTTTTTAGGCGCCAGTGGTCCGCCTTTCACCCCTTCTCCTGTGAATTAGGAACGGGCTTCGCCGGACTTATTTGCAAGTCGCTCGTGTCAGAGGCTATTAGAGACGCAAGCCATTGGAGCATTTCATGAGATGAGGGAGCTTATCCCCGCATCCACCCCGGCTATGCCAGCCATTGAAACCCAATCTTTCTTTTTACGCCTATGTAAACAAGACACTTGAATTAATTATAACAACATGTTAAATTGAGGTTGCAATAATGCACAAAGAAAAAAGATTGTCAAAAAATCTTCAAGAATACGCTTTATTTATTGTAATGTCACCTGATGCTAAGATGTAATTTAAGTCAATAGATCGCGTTGCAGTTGTAGACTTTACGATAGAAATCATGAACTAAGATTAATAGACCGAAATTTGTTTAAGGCGGTTTTTTTTCCTAAGCATATCATATTTCCAAAAGATAATTAGCTTAGCTAAGCAATATCAACAACAAGATATTAAATATAAGTATTGATTTCAAAATAAGATTTATATTTCTAATAGAATTTTTGTTTAAATTTTCGTGTGTATGTGTGTTTTGGTTATGTTGTTGTTTTGTACTTATATAAGAGATACTACTTAGTGCATTGAATATTTGTTTAGTTGTTGTTGTTTTTTAATTCTAGAGACAACACTTAATGGTTAAATGACGTACTATGCGGCAGCCCGTTTGGCTGGCGTACCGAAGGTCCTGGGTTCGAATCCAGGTGCAGGCTGGGATTTTTCCCGGGTGTGGAGGGTGTCCCTGAGTCTACACAGCTCTGATGGATACATGGTCTTAGTTGGGGTAAAGTAAAGGCGGCTGTGCATAGTGCTGGCCAATCAATCACCTGGTATGCCGTGAACAGGTGAACGCTGCTTCACCAGCCCTACGGATCCATTTGGTCCGACGGGATACTTTGTGCAAAATATCAAAGTGAAGCACTCTATCGAAAGACCTTACTGCACATGGCGCAACAAAAGCTGAGTTCGCCATTTCGCCTGGGCCAAAGATTACACTGGGATTGTGTGGCTAGACGATATTATGTGTTTACGAACAGGTGCCATTCTAAAAATGTAATGTAATGCTCTGCCAATAGAACACAGCCGTACTACATATATTTGTTGAATGTTGGTCTAGTGTTAACTTTTGTTGTATTTTTTTTTCTTAGCCCGGTACCAACAAATCCAAAAACGTGTACGACGGTGAGTATTCTGACAGTGTATTTAGGACATCGCCGGCTTCCTTCGTGAGTTTTATATGGGTTTTCGTCGAAAATATTATAGGGCTTGTCAGAATAACAGTGAAATACTTTTTCTTATCAGATTAGAAAAAAAAACACTGTTATTTTAAGCGCTGTGATGAATATTCAGTGTGAGTTGGAAATGGAAAGGAACTGTGAACTGTCCAAATACCCTTTCGTTCACATTGATTGACGGTTTTGCATTAGACATTTGAGCTTGCTGAAACTATAGAAACTTTAAAAAGAAGATCGTTCCATTAGCCAAACCCCTACATGTATTCACACTGATCATTTTACGCACGTAGATCAGAGGTTCCCAGCCTGTGGGTCGCGACCACATTGGGGGTCGAATCACCATTTCACTTGGGGTCGCCTAAGACCATCGGAGGAACATTTTAAAAAATGAGGGTTTGGAATCCCTGATGGTCATGAATGGCCATGTCCCCTTTGTGGAAAAAGTAAAACACCTGGGTGTCATCCTTAACTCAAAGTTATCTGTCGACGTCCACATAAGCAATCTATGAAGGGGCCTTTATTTACAGATGCGTAGACTTGTGGGATCCGACTTTATCTGTCGTTTGACTCTCTGACGCACCAAAGAAAATTGCCGCTGCCTTTTTACTCTCGCGCCTCGACTACTGTAATGCCCTGCTAAACGAAATACCTGACGATAAAGTCGCCAAATTACACTGTATTCAAAACAGTGCCTCCCGACTGGTTATGCTTAAGTCAAAGCGTGATTCTGCGACAGTTCTCCTGCGTCGCCTGCATTGGTTCCCTTTGAGAGCCAGAATTGAATACAGAAAGGCTCAACTTTGCCATCATGGCCTTCATAACAACGACCTGCTGCTCTATATCAATGAACTAATTAAACCATATGTTCCGCAAACAGTCTGTTCTGCCGACTCCTCACTTCTGGGGGTGCCCCTCTTCTCTCTGACGACCGATGGTCTGAGAACCTTCTTAATATATGGCCTGAAAAATTAAATATGAAATCTACTGACCATCTCACTCAGGCAAATAAGTTGTATCGTCACTCATAAAAAGAATTTAAATCTACATTAGTTTAATATTTACCTTAAACTTTTTAGACTTAAACTTTTTAGACTTAAACTTTTTAGACTTTTAGACTTTTTAGACTTAAACTTTTTAGACTTAAACTTTTTAGACTTAAACTTTTTAGACTTAAACTTTTTAGACTTAAACTTTTTAGACTTTCAGACTTTTTAAACTTAAACTTTTTAGACAAACTTTTTAGACTTAAACTTTTTAGACTTAAACTTTTTAGACTTAAACTTTTTAGACTTAAACTTTTTAGACTTAAACTTTTTAGACTTAAACTTTTTAGACTTTCAGACTTTTTAGACTTAAACTTTTTAGACAAACTTTTTAGACTTAAACTTTTTAGACTTAAACTTTTTAGACTTAAACTTTTTAGACTTTCAGACTTTTTAGACTTAAACTTTTTAGACTTAAACTTTTTAGACTTAAACTTTTTAGACTTAAACTTTTTAGACTTAAACTTTTTAGACTTTTAGACTTTTTAGACTTAAACTATTTAGACTTAAACTATTTAGACTTAAACTTTTTAGACTTAAACTTTTTAGACTTAAACTTTTTAGACTTTTAAACTTTTTAGACTTAAACTTTTTAGACTTAAACTTTTTAGACTTTCAGACTTTTTAGACTTTCAGACTTTTTAGACTTAAACTTTTTAGACAAACTTTTTAGACTTAAACTTTTTAGACTTAAACTTTTTAGACTTAAACTTTTTAGACTTTCAGACTTTTTAGACTTGAACTTTTTAGACTTAAACTTTTTAGACTTAAACTTTTTAGACTTAAACTTTTTAGACTTAAACTTTTTAGACTTTTAGACTTTTTAGACTTAAACTATTTAGACTTAAACTATTTAGACTTAAACTTTTTAGACTTAAACTTTTTAGACTTAAACTTTTTAGACTTAAACTTTTTAGACTTTTAGACTTTTTAGACTTAAACTATTTAGACTTAAACTATTTAGACTTAAACTTTTTAGCCCCCCTAATGTTCTACTTTTTTATTAGGTTGGTTAATGATACATTTATGTGCTTTGTCCTATGTTTGTAAAGCTTTAAATTCTTAATTAGCTTTCTATCCCACTTAGCATAGAGAATTATATCCATATTCTTGCTTGTTTGGTGCTCAATGTTAAATGCGCTCTGAGCTTACACTATGTTTGTTGACAGCGCTATACAATAGTAATTATTATTATTACGGTTAATATATATTATAATTTAAAATTTATTTTTGCTGGTCTTAGGAACCGAGGCACCCATCTTATCTGCTTTTTTTTTTTAGGAACATGAAATTGAATCAGACATAATGATTACATAATAATTTCTGTTAAAGAACACTTGTACATGCTTGCAGAGGAAATTTCATTTCGTACTTTTCAAATCTGCCTGACACCCCTATTTGCACTTCCCAGAAGCCCTTTTTACATTTAAATTTGAAGATGTTCCTAAGACAGCACAAGAGATGCTCATTGAACTGTTTTATAACAATGCAGAGAGAACTGATTTTTTATACAATGCTAAATTCTTGATCAAGTATTTTCAGCCATATCGTATTCTGTCTGAGACTGTATTGCTCCTTATTCTTTCATTTCTAGCAACATATATTTGTGAAACAGGGTTATCCAGCTTGTGGGTTATTAAGTCTAAATACAAAAGTAGACTTGTTGTGTATAATGATCTATCTTTGTGCTCTTGCAATGTTTGCCCCACAAATTTGTGATCTGGCGAGAAAGAAGCAATCTCGTTTTTTTTAATAAGAATAAATATATCGTAAAATATAATTAGATTTGTTTTTGTGATTAATCACTCTGCCTTTTTGTAACAATGAAAATACATCCTGCATATCATATATTTTCATTAGGCATACAATTCATAACAGCAGCAAATTACAATTATAAGGTCTCGGGGAAAAAAATTTGTGGTTGGGGGGTCGCCACAACTTGAGGGTATTAATAAGGGGTCGCGGCATTCAGAAAGCTGGGAACCACTGACATAAATGCTCGTGTATTTAACAAGAGATCCCCGAGTAATGTTAATACTAAGAAAACCCATTCAAGAATTTGTATTTATTTGGGACTTGTTTCATTCTTATTTACGCGAGGAATTTAATCTATTAGAACAAATTAAAACATTTGAGAGTTTAGCTCGACCCATCCTGTATTACGCATCGACGGTGGGGATCCTCACTAACAACACCTGATATCTACGACCGGATGTGACCGTACGACCTGCCGCACATCGTATCCTACAGGACTACGGCCTCAAAACAAGCGCCTCTGCTTTGGTGGCCAAACTCTATCTTGGAACCCCTACAACACCGCAGAGCGATGATGTACGAGCTGAGAAATGGACACGTGGACTTGTCCACACAGACAGTTCACATACAACAAGTGTCCTGCTCTACCGCAGAGCGATGATGTACGAGCTCAGAAATGGACAAGTGGACTTGTCCACACAGACAGTTCACATACAACAAGTGTCCCACTCTACCAGAGGTCATCAACTCAAACTGCGTGTTCCACACGCACGCACCGATGTTTACAAATATTGGTTGTTTTTTTCCGTCAGTCATTAGACTGTGTAACCTCATTAGACCAAGCCTCCATCACTGCACCTTCTGTCTCGACTTTCAAAGTCATCTCTGAAGGGTTGGACTAGCAAATGAAACTTCGTCGTCGACTTAAACTTTAAAAACTCTTCTTGTATGTTATAAATATTCTAAGTAGTAATGCAAACTTTTGATCGCAGAGCATGCATAATCAACTTATCCTTTACATTGTGGACTTATCCTTACATTGTGGACTTTTTCTTACAGTGTGGACTTATCCTTACATTGTGGACTTATCCTTACATTGTGGACTTTTTCTTACAGTGTGGACTTATCCTTACATTGTGGACTTATCCTTACATTGTGGACTTATCCTTACATTGTGGACTTATCCTTACATTGTGGACTTATCCTTACATTGTGGACTTATCCTTACATTGTGGACTTATCCTTACATTGTGGACTTTTTCTTACAGTGTGGACTTATCCTTACATTGTGGACTTATCCTTACATTGTGGACTTATCCTTACATTGTGGACTTATCCTTACATTGTGGACTTATCCTTACATTGTGGACTTATCCTTACATTGTGGACTTATCCTTACATTGTGGACTTTTTCTTACAGTGTGGACTTATCCTTACATTGTGGACTTATCCTTACATTGTGGACTTATCCTTACATTGTGGACTTATCCTTACATTGTGGACTTATCCTTACATTGTGGACTTATCCTTACATTGTGGACTTATCCTTACATTGTGGACTTTTTCTTACAGTGTGGACTTATCCTTACATTGTGGACTTATCCTTACATTGTGGACTTATCCTTACATTGTGGACTTATCCTTACATTGTGGACTTTTTCTTACAGTGTGGACTTATCCTTACATTGTGGACTTATCCTTACATTGTGGACTTATCCTTACATTGTGGACTTTTTCCTCCGGTATAACGGGGTCTCCAGTCTCCACAGTAAAATGAAGAAGAAGAAGATTCTTTCTATCCATTTAATTATGCATTGGCCTTCTTTGTTTTTTCACCACTCACCAGGGCTGTGGAGTCGGAGTCGGAGTCGAAGAGTCGGAGTCTGAGGAATTTTGGGTACCTGGAGTCGGAGTCGGAGTCGAAGAGTCGGAGTCTGAGGAATTTTGGGTACCTGGAGTCGGAGTCGGAAAAACAAAAAAATGAGGAGTCGGAGTTGGAGTTGGAGTCGGAACATTTATCTACTATTTATCAGTCGGAGTCGAAGAGTTGGGGTCGGAGGAAATTTTGGTACCTGGAGTCGGAGTTGGAGTTGGAGTCGGAACATTTATCTACCGACTCCACAGCCCTGCCACTCACATAGGAATAAACTAAAGAAAAACACTAGTTGATCTATAGATGGTTTTAAAAATTAAGGGAAAATCACTTAGCTTTATATAATATATATTTTAAAATGAGCGTAATGAAAATAAAACAGTTTAAGATCATAATTTTGCGGATTGGGATAAGGGGAAAAAGTTGCTGAAAAATGGATAGAATGTGTTGTCAAATGAAACACGTCTATGAGCCAAGTTTCAGCTCAATAGCTTGTCGGAAAATAGGTCAATTAGCATTCCAAAGATAAGGTTATATACAAAGGTTGCTTACACAGAAAGTAAGATAATCTTAAAAAAATAGTATAAAGGATTTTAAAACACTAGAATGTAATATATTTTGTTAAAGGCGCATCCATTGTCTCGCGAGACAGATAGGAGCCATATGATTGTCTTAAAATTAAAAGCAGTTGTCCAAGCTTGGAAGGGACAAGCGCCCCTCCTCTAGTCCTTTATTTTTCCCAAATGTTTACGCCCATGGCCTTGTTGTGGCATACGTCCGTGTTTTCAAATGGCGCGCATGACGTTTATGCCTTAAAGCTAAGACTCCACTAATGAGATGATCGACTTTCTTTTCTTCTTGATTAGAAGAAGTCGGTGGCCAATGGAGATTGAGATAATATATATATACACACAAACTGAAGGAGGAGGTCACGAGGGTAGTCGGAATGTGAAATTTGAAACAAAGAGGAGACAAAAATGAAGATGTCAAAACTATATGAGTGACCTTTAAGTTGACATTTTAACAACTTTTTCTTTCATTTGAACTCTTTTTGTCTTTAAAAAAAATCTTTCCTTAAGAAATATTTTTCCTTAATAAAAAAAAAAAATGTTTTTTAAGAGATTCTATTTACGATGATTAATTTTTTCTCCGATATAGAAATGTAGGGCCTGTTGAGTTATTTTAAGATAACATACATTTCGCGAAACTTTGTTGCAAAAACTGATATTTCAAACGGCGATATCATAATCTGAATTAAAAGCGATTTATAAATTTTAAATATACGACTTTTTATCATTATAAACCAACATAATAAACAAATAAAGTCTAATAAAATAACAAAATGAACCAACAAAATAAACACGAAAATGTAACAAATATAATGAAACTACATAACATAGTAATATAATGAACAAAAAATTAACAAACAAAAATCGACTAACATAATGCACCAATATAATGAACACACATAATGATTCAATCGACAATATGAACCAACATAAATATCTTTTCTATTACAGACGCTCCTTCTATAAAGAAGATTATTGCGTCCTGCGCTCATCCGTGGTCCGAGTCTAGTGATTTTGATTAGTGTTTTAAATTATGTTAAGTTACTGGTTTTCCTGGGTTGTTCAGGCAACCAATCCCATGTCCGAATGTCACTCAAGAAAGAGTACTTATATGCATTTGTTCTCATATAAACTTATAAGGGACAAGAAAATCCAACATTAACCAACATATTAAACGAAAAGCATAACAAAAATGAAAAATATTCGATTTTTAAGATATTGTTTTTCATTTCTTTTCATTGAAATAATCTTCTTCTCTGCTCTAAACTCTAAACTCTACTAAGACTTAGATTCAAACTTGGTAAAAACAATTCCTACTTAAGGTATGTGGGAGTTTACAAGTGCATGTTTTCTTGTGTCTGGTTTTAAAATAAATATAATGACAACAAAACAGGTTGTCATTTTCTTTTGTCTGTTTTTGAAAACCCTGATTATAGTTGATCTATTTTCCTTTCCTGGGTCTCAGCGTTATACAATTTAAAAAGTCTATGCATAGGTGGAATTATGAAGGTACTAGCATTCCATGTTTGCATAGAAATTGAGAGATTATATTTGTTTTATAATACTTGTTATAAGACAATTAATTCAACTCAGTAGCAGTCCAAAGCCAAAAGCAAAGGAAATTTCTAGAAAAAAAACGTTTTAATATTTTTTTTTTAATACGTGTTATTAATTAATTATCATCCCTTTTATTTGTATTTATTATATCTAGACCAAATGCTATGTTTTATTACTATTCTATAGGCCTACTTTCACATTGATGGTAATTATTTTGTTAACATTATCATTTGGCTGTCAAGATAAGGATCAAGCAACTGCAAATATTGATTATATTGTGTTCTCAGTTATAACTGAGATTTTAATTTGATTGTCGTATGTTTACAATGGCACGACTATAGTTAAGCAGAATAAATACGTAGTAATCATACAAACTGGGTAGTTATTGTAATGTTTAAGAAATGTGCATTTACTTTTTAGTCACATAATATTTATACAATTTTCAACCACTTTTTACAGTTTGGTTATTATAAAGTTATAAGTTGTAGGCCATGTAGTGTTTTATAAAAGAAAAATAAGAAACATATTAGAAATAATAGCGCAAATAAAACGGATTAATTATCTCCCTTTAATTAAACTAAAGTTTCAAAATTTGATTCCATAGGGATGCCAAATATTGCCAAATGAGTTATGATTTGTAATATAACAAATATTACTGACTATTATTGACTAATTATTATTTCTTTAAATTATTCCAGCATTATAGTATTCATTACAAGATTTAATAAGAGAGACACAATTAATTTACGTTAAACCTTTGTAAATAAACATTTCCTGCATTAATTATCTTTTTAACATTAGCCTAATAATTACAACAATTGCATAATATAATGCTATTAAAAATTCTCTTATATTTATTACATTAATAAGAACATATGTTTTAGAATAACTTATATTTATGTTTAATTATAGCAGATGAGCACAAAAAGTTTTTAATGTAATTAGTATGTGTCAATTAATGAGCGCCTTGTCTTGCTCTTCGCTCATTTATAATGGCAGATACATACTTAGCCATTTCTGAGTAGTGAAGTGACCTCTTTGAGTGCTTAACACAGCTTTCATGTGCAATACGTACTATTCACAAATGTAAGTTGAACCAAAAGCTGAAAGTAGAGCGAATGAAAGCCTGGCAGTTGATAGGCTAATTATTAGCAGAAGACTTTCCTATGCATCTTTCTTCCAGATTTTCCCGCTAATTGGCTTTTCGATGCCCATTGTTTTGGATGTTGAAAATTCAACTGGCTGCGATTTAAATAGTCAATATCCATCCACTTAAAATACATATATGTCTCATAGGGTTGTGTTAGATCAAACCAGTAAGGCTTGATGAGTTATGAAAAAATGATTCCATGAATGTGAAAGTCTTGCCTTAGTTTACAAAACTCTGCTTTGATTGCTTTGAAGTACTTCTGAAAAAGACCAACTATCTTAATAAATGCCTTAATAAAGAAAAGTACCTATAGTTAAATGTTTTAAAACTGATTTCACTCAGTTCAAGTGCTGTTTGACTCCGTCCTTGAAATGCGTTCAACTCACTGAAATGTGTCGCTATGTCATTCATCAACAGTCAGCTTTCTTCATTCAGAACAGGAAAATCAACAAAAAAGAACCCACCTCTTGGAGGTCTCTCGCGTGTTTCTTTCTTCACGAGTGGCATCTAGAATCCAGACATGGAATGGGTTACCTGAACAAACTAGGAAAACCAGTAACATTTATAAAATAAAGATTATTAATGAATATAAGTCATGGGTATGCCGATGGTACAGACCGACCCATAGCATTCGCATCCCGTAGCTTGAATCCAGCTGAAATGAACTATTCACAAATTGACAGGGAGGCCCTGGCTTTGGTATTTGGGGTCACTAAATTCCATCAATATCTTTATGGCCGAACAGGAAATGATAGATTCATCCTCGTGACAGACCACAAGCCCTTGACCTACTTGTTTGGCCATGACTGCACAATTCCAGCTATGGCGTCGGCACGGATACAAAGATGGGCATTAACACTTTCTGCCTATAATTACAGCGTTGAATACAAGCGAGGAGTTATAATGCTAATGCGGATGCTTTGAGTCGACTCCCACTCCAGGACCTACCTCAATCTGTAACAATGCCTCAGGAGATGGTTTTGGTTGTCAACATGGTCGACTCAGCTGCTCCGTTAGTGAGTTCTCAGGAGATACGGACCGAGACGCAACGGGACCGTGTTCTGTCAAAAGTGTTTCAATGGGTCCGGTGGGGTTGGCCAGGCAAAGTTGATAAGAGTGTTATAATGCATTTTACATTAGGAAGGAGGAACTATCAATCATGGATGGCTGTCTCCTATGGGGAAACAGGATTATTGTTCCTAGCAAATGTCGCGAGGCAGTTTTGTGCCTACTTCATGATACTCACATAGGTATATCAAGGATGAAGGCTACAGGCAGAAGTTACGTCTGGTGGCCAGGAATGGACCACGATATTGAGTCAGCAGTCAAAGAATGTTCGTCATGTGACAAAAATCAAAATATACCAGCTGTGGCAGAGCTCCACCCTTGGGAATGGCCAAGTTCTCCCTGGTCTAGGGTTCATATTGATCATGCCGGTCCTTTCATGGGTAAACTCTTTCTGATTGTAATTGATGCCCATTCGAAATGGCTAGAAGTGATTAATGTTCCTAATACATCAACCCAGGTAACTATCATTGCACTCAGTGGAATATTTGCAACCCATGGTCTTCCTGTCACTCTAGTATCGGACAATGGTACGGCATTCACTAGTGATGATTTCCAAAGATTCTGCACAAGGCATGGAATTAAACACATCCGCTCGGCTCCAAGACATCCATCCACCAATGGACTTGCAGAAAGGGCAGTTCAAATCTTCAAGTCTAGCATCAGGAAAATGGAAAATATTATTCCGTGGGAAATACGGCTTAACAAATTCTTGTTCAAATACAGAACGACGCCCCAAAGCACAACCCAAGAGACTCCATCACAGTTGCTGATGAACCGGTGCCTGCGTACACCCATTTCAATGCTCCAGGCTGACTTGAGAAGTCGCGTAGAGACAAAACAAGCGCTGCAGGCCCAGTCGCACGATAAAGGTTGCAAGACACGCAATTTCGCACTAGGTGATAAAGTTTATACTCATAGTGGTGGTTCAAGAGTCGAGTGGTTGCCGGGGACCGTAGAGTCAGTGACCGGTCCGCTCTCTTATATCGTCAAACTGACAGATGGAAGAACGGTTAAGAGACATGTAGACCATATTCGTAATAGGTATGCGGACATTCCGGATCTTGATCTTACAGAAGAGGTTCATAATAAATCCACAACCAGTTCATCTTCAAGAGGCAATGTAGAGCCTGAGTTTCAGACAGCACAACCGGAGGAAATAGTGAGCATTCCAGCAACGGAAGCTCCGCCAGTAAATCAGTCGGCCTCTCAGGCAGCCCTGGTGCCTCGGGTTTCGGACATACCAATACCATCACTGGAAAATCAGTTGTCACCTGTATCCCCAGTAACTAGAACATCAGGTCGTACTAGGCGTGTTCCAGAGCGATTTGTATCTTGGGCCACCTAGAAATTAAAGGAGGAGGAATGTTGCAACCCTTATGTCTATTTGTTGTGTTGTTTTCCATTGTGTGAACTGTGAGAGTGCTGCCCCTTTTGTTGTTTACCCATAATCCCCTAGTATGTTAGCGACGTCCTTGTTCTACCATTTTGAATGTACTAGTCTTCATTACAGAATAAAGTCTGAGTACAATTATACACTGCGTCTTTACATTTCTCGATTTATTACATTTTCAATATTTGCCCCCACTCAATTTTTATCCACGATAACAAATGCGAAATTCGGAGAGTAAGCGATCTAGTTGTAGATTACACATCCTACATCTATGTAAGATTGTATGCTTACAATAATTTAAATGTATGAACTTGTGTTAGTAAAGGCAATTAAGTTTAATTCTGATTTTACTCTTTAATAAAATGTATGGTTTAATACTCAGCATCGCGCATCAATAGATATGTACAGTAAAAGAAAAGAATTCTAATAATATCAGAGAAAACGAGATAAAAGAGAGAGAGAGAAAGCTAATTAAAAAATGGGGGGGGGGGGGGATAGGACTCCGGAAAAAAAATGAAATTTTGAAAAGCCGACCTCTGCATAAATGTTTACTAGTAGGAAAAAGGAAAGAGAGTAAAAGAATTAGAGAGAAAGGCATAAAGAGAGGAATATACGATTTCAGTGCATATGGAAAATTAGAAGTTCTTTGATCTTTCGGTCTTTGTGAGTGTGTTATTAGACTATTGTATTTCTAACAGAAATATTTTGTCCTGAAGGGTTCTTGTGTTACTTCTGTTGCTTTTGTTATTTATTTCTATCTCCGCTTTCCCCCACACTTAGAAACTCGTATGTCGCCTCGACGTGTTGCTTACACTCCACTCGTGTTCGGCTCACCGGACATTTTGCTGGCCAATAATTGTGTTCTCTTCTCATATTATAATGATAATAATAATAATAATAATAATAATAGTGCTTGTTGGCGCATATCCCGTTGATGACAGTTCTGTGCGCTGACGACAACTACAGAGTACAGACAACGAACAACAGACGAAAATGTATATATTTACACGCGAATACTGCTTCTGGAATAGGTAAGTCTTCGGTCGTCTCCTGAATGTGTCAAAGCAAGGGCTTTGGCGAAGCTGGAGTGGGAGGGCATTCCAGGCGGACGGTCAGGCGTAGGAGAATGCACGTTGGCCAGCGGACACTAGTCTCGCACGAGGGATCCGAAGAGTCAGCGCGTCAGAAGCCGAGCGAAGCGGACGGGATTGGGTGTAGAGCTGAAGACAGATGCATCCGCAGTTGCCTTATTGTGGAAAATGTGCTGTTGATGTTTCCGCTGATCTATAAAACGAATAATATACACCTTGCAAATAAAAAAGTATTCCGTCAGCCCAAATTGATCCACAAGGGGCCGGTGAAGCGGTAGTCATAAGTTTCTGTGTGACCCAAGGCATACCAGGGGATTTTGTGGCCAGCACAATTGTCCAGCCGCCTTTACTTTAGCCCAACTAAAGTAAGAGCCAGTTAGACTCAGGGACAACCTCCAGATCCGGGAACAAATCCTAGCCAGGTCTCGAACCCAAACGCGCTACTGCTCGGCCACCATGCCCTATAACAATCCAAATAGAGTCACTTAAAATACATCATTTTGATGTTCATGACAAACGTTCATTTGTAAAAATATTTAAAATTTTTCTAAAAGATTTTTTTTTACAAATGTTTAATAAATGTATCGAATTTCAATGTGTTGATATAACTAACAAAGCTGCTACTTTTCAATGTTAGGAACTCTTTTGTATTTTTAGTTGATGTTTGTGTATTTTATACCTTTTTGCAACGAGTGTGTGTTTTTTTTTTTTTGCAGAACATATGAAATGTGCCCGTGTGGATCAGTTCATTCAGACCTGCCCCCTGAACCAGTCTACCCAGTCAGCCACATGGCCCAAGGAAGCTAGCTACCTTCAATGACAGACGGTATGCTGGACTGAAGCAGCTGACAGCCACGGCGCAGTTCATTACAAGTATTGGAAGTGTTGTCTAAATCCTCCAATTTATAACACTTGAGAAAGAAGTAGAAGAAGAAGTTATACATAACAAATCTTCTACTATTTATTTCATTGTCAGAAGTTCTTTTCTATGTTTGGTTAATGTTGGTGTATTTTATATTTGTTTGCACCGGGTGTGTGTTTACAGTAATCTTATCATATATATCACAGACGCTCCTTCTATAAAGACGATTATTGCGTCCTACGCTCATCAGTGGTCCGAGTCAAGTCTTGCATTTTTATTAATGTTTTAAAATTAAATGATGTTAAGTTACAGGTTATCCTGGTTTGAAGAAGAAAGAGTACTGACCCGTACTTGTTCTAACACTTGTCCCTAACACTTTGCCCTATTTCAAAACATTGCCTGACCAGGAAGTACGCAGTACGATGGTGTCCAACAGTGTGCCCAACAGTGTGTCCAACGGTGTGTCCAACAGTGTGTCCAACAGTGTGCCCAACAGTGTGTCCAACAGTGTGCCAAACAGTGTGTCCAACGGTGTGCCCAACAGTGTGCCCAACGGTGTGCCCAACGGTGTGCCCAACGGTGTGTCCAACAGTGTGTCCAACAGTGTGCCCAACGGTGTGTCCAACGGTGTGTCCAACAGTGTGTCCAACAGTGTGCCCAACAGTGTGTCCAACAGTGTGCCAAACAGTGTGTCCAACGGTGTGCCCAACAGTGTGCCCAACGGTGTGCCCAACGGTGTGCCCAACGGTGTGTCCAACGGTGTGTTCAGCAGTGTGTCCAACAGTGTGTCCAACAGTATGTACACAAGGTGTAATTCTGGCTTTCATGTCAGGTGTTTGATTACATGTCATTGGCAGAGAGATAGTTCAATAACACCATTCTAATACATACACATCATTTATATGACTTTTCTTTCTCTCTCTCTCTCTATCTTTCTCTCTTTGTCTCATTCACACTTTCTCTCCGTCTCACAATCTCAAATTTATTCTATCTATTTACTTTTTATTTCTTGCTGCTTCGTTCTCTCTCTCTCCATTTTATTTTTCTATATTTCTTTTTTTTATATTGCTCCGTCCGCCTTCCCTCTATCTTTTTCGACTCTGCTCATTCCCTCCCCCTCTCTCTCTCTCTCTCTCTCTCTCTCTCTCTCTCTCCCTCTCTCTCTCCCTTGTTTTTCAGCATAGGTTTTCATTTTTTCAAACTGTTTTTCTCTTATTTTCCCCCCACGCTCTCTTTCTCTCTTATTAATCTCTGATAGTCTTTGTCGGTATTCTCTCCGTTATCCATATTAAACGTTTCATTCTTACTTTCTGAGCCTCTCTGTTTCTCTCTCTCTCTCTCTCTCTCTCTCGTCTCTTTTCCTCTCATAGCCTTTCCTCATCTATCTCTTTTCTTCCTCTTTCTCTATATCTCTCGTATTTATATATATATATATTTCTTAAACACAAACTCCTCTCCCTATCACTCTTCTTTCTCTCATTCTTCTTCCATCTTCCTCTCTTCACTTCCTTCAATCTCTCCCTCCAGCTCACTCTCTCTTATAAACACACTCCCTCTTATTCTTAATACGAGAACGCTTACAATGCTCAGATAAACATAAGGACAAAAACTCTCTCACTATTCTCCCCTTTCTCTAGTTCTCTGCCTCCATCTTTCTATCTTTCAATCTCTCTATCCATTTCGCGCCCTTCATATCTCTCTCTCTGTCTCTCTCTCTGTCTCTCTCTCTCTCTCTCTGTCTCTCTCTCTCCATCAGTTATTTACATCAAAACATTTCCTTATGTTGTCCATGGTTCTGATTTTTCATTTCCAATCAATACTCCCGTCTAGCGGTCTTGTCTTGTCCTCGCGCCACCATCCTGTTGAATCTATCGTGACGCGGTTTTATTGTTTCGCAATACATAAAAAAAACGAATACCCTCCCCCCTTTCCATATGTTGCCTCTCCTTTTATTGGTAAGAACAAAACTATAGATCAAAACATTCTGTTTTTGCCGTCAATGTGAAGGGACGCCCAATGATAACAAACACCACACATACAAGTAACGGTTAATAGCGTAGGACGCAATAATCTTCGTCATAGAATGTGCGTCTATTATAAGATACGTTAATAGTGCATCTTTTAAAGAAACTGTAAGGAAATATTTGTAAAAGAAAATCCGTACCAGAAATATTTTTTTATTACCAGTAACATTGCAAGGATTGCAATGTTGGGTAGTGGGGTGGGAAGCAAATAGTGCAAGTGCAAGGTAGGGGAAGGCAAATAGTGCAAGGTGGGGGGGAAATAGTGCAAGGTAGGGGAGGCAAATAGTGCAATAATACAAAAAAAAAGGGGGGGGGGTAAAGAATATTTCTCAACCGTGTGCAAATTTACACCTAAACTATTGAACAACTAGTATAATATTCTATCTAAATGTCGTATAAATATTTCTATAAAAAAATATAATAGGCATAATAAAAGGTGATTAAACGAATTTTTTAATACTTTTTTTATAGGGGAGGGGGAAAACTCCCCGATGCTACTCTCCAGGGCTCTGCTAACTATGCGTAATAGTAAGGTCCAGCCCTGTATAAGCCTACAAAGAATTTAGTACGACCCTACTATCTGAGAATGTTCTACAGTGAACTTTGAACCTTTACAAGTCAAGAGCATTTTACTTCGCGGAGTTAAAACATTCTAAAAATAGCTCGCGTGACAAGCGTATTTAACAGGAAATTGTCCGTATAATAAGAAGGGCAAGATATTTCATGTATTAGAAGAAAAAACTTTTTTTCTTTTATTGTCAAAGAAAATGAAAGGGTTACGCTTATCATATACATTCCAGAAGCGACACCAGGTAAATATTATCTAACTTTCTCTAAGACATCATATTATACTCTCTTAGTCTGAGACTACATACCGACCGAAATTCGGTTTCGGCTTCGGTTTCGGTGCCGAAAGTAGGCAAAAAGCCTAAAAGATAATTAATGTTATGAGCAGTTAGATTTAAAACAAAGGAAGATTCTGGCATATCAAGATGTTGATTAATGTATTGAGCAATTAGATTTAAAACAAAGGAAGATTAATAAAAGTAATTCTTTTTCTTCGGGTCAAAGTTGAAGAAACGGGTATTGAATCCTGCTGAATCCGTCGATAAAAGAATGCATTCTGCCCTAATTAATGACTTTCCAGTTTTGGGTTTAACGAGTTTTTATTTTGAGCTAATTAAGATTTATTAAGAACGAAACAATAGATTATGTCAATGACCGTTGAACTAATTGTAACTGTTTGTGTGGATTTTTCTGTAATAGATTAAAAACCCGTTTTTAAAGTTTCCAGGATTAAGAGGTTCTAGAGTTTTCACTACATGTAATTGCATGTTTATCTGTGTTATCTTGCAATTTGTTGTGGTAACGGTTGCTTTTAGAAATAGAATACTGCAACAATCTATTACATTGCTCAGATAGACAAAACGATGAAAACACTTTACTTAATCAAGATCCTATGCATATAAGTAATCTTCTTTTCGAGTGGTATCCCAACATAGAATGGGTTGCCTGAACAAACCTGGAAAAAAACGAATATCTGAGATCATTTAAAATACTTAGCAAAATGCAAAACTAGATCTGTGAGTACGACGCAAGATTATTCTGTATAGAAGGAGCGTCAATTACCAATATAAGATAGTTGTAACGTACGAAAACAATACTATTTTGTATCGTAATGTATATAATTTACAGATTGTTTAATACAAATTAACACGTTTCCCAAGCAAGGAGATTGTGAAAAATCAAAGAGTGATATTGTAGACTCAATTGACTTCTGAAAGAAAGAAAATATGAAACTTTATTTTTTTTTTTACTAGTATTTATATTTCTAAATGACACTTGGACACTGTGTCTATAAATAAACGTGTCGAATGCTCGAAGTGTTTGTTGTTGTTTTTTCTATTGTAATACAAGTATAAAGCGGTCAGTGTATTATTGCTAATGTAATCGATCGTTTGCTCAAAATACTGTATCTCATTTCATAAACGCAAGCAAAAAAAATTATTAGTACAATGGTGTAGATGAGGAAATTTCGTGATCATACCCAGTAGACTTGCTTAGTGGGGAATCTGTATTTGAATCAGGGAATAAAGATATACTTGTTTTAAGCCAAAGACAAAAAAAACTGATGTGTGAGTGTGTGTGAATGTGTGTGTGTGCGGGTGTGTGTGCGTGTGTGCGTGACTGAGATCTAAAGCATAAAACTAGCCTTGGTGGAAATGTTAAAGGGGATATGACAGTACAGTTGAAACAATAGCCAGACACAAAGATAGATTTATTGGTAGATAGATGGACAGATAGATAGATAGATAGATGGATAGATAGATAGATAGATAGATAGATAGATAGATAGATAGATAGATAGATAGATAGATAGATAGATAGACAGACAGATGCATGAATAGATACATAAACAAATAGATTAGAAATAGATAGATAATTAGTTAGCTAGTTACTTAGATAGATAGATAGATAGATGATAGATTGATAGAAAGATATATAGGCAGATAGATAGAAAAAAAAAGAATATTTAAACTATTCCAGCTTTAAAAAAAGAATACAGTTTTAACACAAGATCTTTATTTCTTATTTAAATATCATGCTAAATATTATGTTTCAGGTCTATAAGATACACAGTGATATGGGAAAAAAAGACCAATGGATTAATTTTGATATCAATACACCGCAGGCCCGTTTTGTTTTTATTGATTTTCAGAAGAAATCTGGTTTCAAAATAATTATTAAATAATATCAATAAATGTAGGCCTAATTTCTTATTAATTAAATCTTAAAGCTTTGGAGTTTTAAAAAACAGCAACACATTTTTAAAGATTGTTTACGTCTTAAGTTGTTCATTGGTTTCATTGTTTGTTTCCGTTTTCTGTAAAATTTGAATGAAACTATTTAGATATAAGCTTAGGTAATTTATTTGTTTATTTACAATATGAATTAAATTATTCTTTTGAATTAAACTACTGTCTTATACATATATTTTTGTAAATCTATTTCTAATTTTTACCCACTTTTCGTTTTTTTCCAGCGAGTTGCAACCTGGCTCATATATTTGAAGCACTTTCCAGCAAATTGTATCAAATTTTTCAGCCACTTACCCTAAACCCTTTCTCCCCACTTCACCGCCAAATCGGTTTCCAACTTTTTTGTTTACAATTTATAGTGCACATTGGTAAATACCTATCTGAAAGCGGCTGATTTATGGATTCGTGTAAGGTGTTTAGTATTTCTGTATGTCTTTTTTGGAGGAACCTTCTTTACTGTTTTGTTATATTAATGTCAGCAAATGACATTTTTCGTCATAAGAAACAGAAAAAAATAATTTCGAGAAATGAAATGTGCAACATTTTCAATATTTAATCTTAAAACTTCTTAAAGGATTACAAAATAAAATATTTGACATTTTGTTTTAAAATCATTAATTTGATTTTAGAAGTGCACTAAAATGTAGATTTTTTTTTTAATGACCGAATTTTTTAACATTTTCAAATTCAGTTTGAATAATTGAAATCGTGGGCGCTCATTTTCCAATAAGCTAATTTCAGGGGATATTGAATTAATGCTCAATCTTGGAATAGTTGTTATATGATTGTCATATTCCACTTGTCTTTATCTTTACAATAGAATCCAACAACCGTTGAATCTCCCAGTACTCGTTGTATTGACAAAATTGCTACCAATGACCAACCAATTTTTTTAGAAATAAATAGTAAAATTGGTTTCTACCAACGGAGAAATTGTAAATGTATTTACACTACGCCCACAATATTATTATGTCCTCTCTTCAAATTTAAAATATTCAAGTATTGGTCATAAAAGAATTATTTTTTTTATTTTAGGCGCGATTCTAAAATAAATGGATACTGTTTTTAAAGTAATTTATTTTTATATATTATAAGTTTACTTTTTACGATTTTGTTTACCGAAACAGTAGTCTTGATGACAAAAGCGCCCGCCATTGTTAAACTATAATATGCTTTAACTTATCTATAAAATTTTATTTCCTTCACATCTGTTTTTACTTATAAAGTCACTTTAGTTTCCTTTTTATCGTATTGTTCTAATTATAGGTGTTTTTTTACTCGCCTATATGAATATGGAAAAGTGAAAATTTACTATAAATAAAGTGTATGAAATGTATAGCTTCCGCTTGCATCAATAGGTACAAACAATATTTTAGGAGACTTTATCCATTGATGTTTTATTTCTACATGTAGTAAGTGGTTGGTTCTATACGCCGAAACACACATTTGATATAATAATGCAATTTAAATATTAAAAAGTCTTACACTTTTTTTTATACCAGAGCTATTCCTGGCAGAAAAAGAGTTGTTTTGCATTATTGACTTTTTATAAATACATAAACACAATTTTAATTTTAAGCAAGCGTTTTTACAAGCTCCATTTCGAATAGTTGCCAACAGTGCTAGTGGATGTCAAGTAAAAAAAAACACATAATCCAATAATTTGTTTAATAACACATACAAAATTTCGAACTAGCGAATCGGCGACTTAGTCTAAACCGCTCCCTAACTGACCCTAGTGTTGTAGAATTCACCAAATTTCGATAAGCTATGACGTCATACAACGGTGCTTGAAGACATTTTTTTTCCAGTAGACTAAACTTAGACGTTCACCGTAAGCATTCAAGTTTGTGTTGCCAAATCTGGTTAGTGTTGTTGTTTGTTCTCTCCCTTTAAAAAAAAAATCAGCGTTTCATTTCTTCGGCTTCTCGCGCTGCTTGTGTTTATGACAAGTAAGGAGAAAGCGGTCTCTTGTTATTTTCGTGAAATAAATCGATAATGTTTGTATTTTTGCGTTGTTTGTTTTTTTTTAATCATGTGAATGAAATATAATTTTAGCATAAATAGGTCAGTCATAGACGGAAATCCCGAATGTCAAATATAAACAGGCTAGTTATGTACAGAGGGTCAAACGTAAACATATTATTTAGATCACTCATAGGCTGTGAGGACATATTTGCGTGTTAACAGGTCAGTCATTGACTGAGGTCGAAATGCTAAATATAAATAGGCTAACTATAGACTGAGGTCCGAATTTCAAACTGTAAAGGTCAGCCGGAGACTGAGGTGCGAACGTTAAGATAAAAAGGTTAGTCTCCGACAGAAGTCCGAATGTTAACATTGACAGATCAGTCTCAGACAGAAGTCCGAATGTTAACATTGACAGATCAGTCTGAGACAGAAGTCCGAATGTTAACATTGACAGATCACTCTCAGACAGAAGTCCTAATGTTAACATTTACAGATCAGTCTCAGACAGAAGTCCGAATGTTAACATTGACAGAACAGTCTGATACAGAATTCCGAATGTTAACATTGACAGATCACTCTCAGACAGAAGTCCTAATGTTAACATTGACAGAATAGTCTGAGACAGAAGTCCGAATGTTAACATTGACAGATCAGTCTGAGACAGAACTCCGAATGTTAACATTGACAGAACAGTCTGAGACAGAATTCCGAATGTTAACATTGACAGATCACTCTCAGACAGAAGTCCTAATGTTAACATTGACAGAATAGTCTGAGACAGAAGTCCGAATGTTAACATTGACAGATCAGTCTGAGACAGAACTCCGAATGTTAACATTGACAGAACAGTCTGAGACAGAATTCCGTTAACATTGACAGATCAGTCTCAGACAGAAGTCCGAATGTTAACATTGACAGATCAGTCTGAGACAGAAGTCCAAATGTTAACATTGACAGATCAGTCTCAGACAAAATTCTGTATGTTAACATTGACAGAACAGTCTCAGACAGAAGTCCAAATGTTAACATTGACAGATCAGTCTCAGACAGAAGTCTGAATGTTAACATTGACAGAAGAGTCTCAGACAGAAGTACGAATGTTAACATTGACAGATCAGTATCAGACAGAAGTCCGAATGTTAATATTGACAGATCAGTCTCAGACAGAAGTCCGAATGTTAACATTGACAGATCAGTCTCAGACAGAAGTCCGAATGTTAACATTGACAGATCAGTCTCAGACAGAAGTCCGAATGTTAACATTGACAAATTAGTCTGAGACAGAAGTCCAAATGTAAGCATTGACTGATCAGTCTGAGACTAAGGTCCGAATGTCAATCATAAATGGGCTAGTCATAGAACGCAGCCTAAACGGGCACATATTTAACTATTTATTGACTGCGGTCCAAATTATTAACTCAGCCACTCCTACACTATGTGTATTTAAAAATCTTGACTAGGTTTACTTAATCGGACAGTTAATTAATAAAATCTTGGTAACAGCATTTTAGGCCACATTAATTGGTCATCATTCGTCACCTTAGGGCTTGCAAAGGGCGATATATTCTTCATCGGGTCATGAATCGCTGTCAGAAATCTCTTCATGGTGTCCATATTTATTTATTAACCCTTACATCCCCGGGCGCGTATATAGCGGAACTGAAGGCAGCATAGATAGAAGTAGGTCGGTACGGGAAGGGTTAAGCCGCAGCAACAATCGCACACGTAGAACTTGTCAAAAACCGCACCTTATTTGTTTCGGTGATAAAAACTACAACAACACAATCATACGGAAATCAATTCCGGCCAGCGGCGTTGCTGTCTCTTCCCGATGGGGAATCTAGCTGGAACTGTCACGCCGGCATAAGACTCGATCACGTGAGATCACAGCGTCGTATCGTGATCATTCGATGTGGTTCGTTCGTACAGATGTCTTCTGCCTCAATGGCCGCTGAGGATTGCAACAAAAACACAACGCATACAAAACAAGGAAGGAATTGGTCTATCCTGCGAAATGTCAAGTATAGAGTTTACAAAAGAATAACGTTCGCCGTGTATATTCAAATAATTTTAGCTTATTTTTTTGTTGTAAGTTTCTTCTCACGAGCAAGAATCGTGTACGGAAACGCCTTGTTATCATTACCAGGCGACCCAACGAGCTTGAAAAAACGCATTAAATTTATTTTGACCTGCCTGACCCAGTCATGACCGGGTTAAACTCTCCCAGGTTAGTGAACTTGACAAAGTTATTTATTACATAAAATTTTAAACACAGTGCATGAAAGACAAGTTTTACGAATAGGGAAAATTATCATTTTATATTATTTTGACAAATGAGTTGAGTTAATTAATCCATTTTTGTGTGTGTCACGATTTAAAAGAAGGTTGTGTGATCAGAGCAATGCTATGTCTAGCAACATCTGATGTCGAGTACACTTGAGAGATGAAAATACTAGACTTTACGCCCGTCAGAAATGAAGAGCGGTTTTTCAAAAGTAACTCAGACCACTTTTTCAAGTTTGGAGACATGTAAACAATTTTAGTTTTCACGATAAAGAACATTTCTATTGAAAATGTGATCGTTTCTATTTGTGTAGAAATCAAATCTAAGTTAATTTGAGAAAGAATAAAAATCTATCTAGAATAATTTAAAAAAATATGAATTCAAAATTTGATAGTTTTTTTCAAAACTCACTCAGTCCAATGGACTTTTCATACAAGTAGCAGTATCCTGATCAACTATATGTTTGCTGTTATGAAGCAGATGAAAAATCCTACAGAGGAAAAAGAAAGAATCTTTATTTAACTAGGCAAACAAATAAGATGAACAAGGCATTTACATAATCATAATAGCTTTTAATATATAGCCTACCTCAAATGTAAATAGCAAAGATTAAACTTTTACCTACAAAATAGATAGATATATTAATTTTTTAATCACATTGTAAGTCTGTATGCTAGTAAGCTAACCTATCATATTCGTTAGCCTGTGCCTTGTGTTCACTGTATCGATCGAGTCTTGAAATCATTTAAACCAAATATTTGTGTGATTGCAACCAACACGTCTTGTCAGATTTAGATTATTTCTTACATAGGATATTCTTTTAATCTTTTTGTGTGTGTGTGTGTTCTTTTTCTGACTTGTCAACTTTATACATCGATGTAAACATCTCAGGCAAGTCTACGGATTCTTAAGGACTCATCCGCCATATTTTGTCGCGGAAATATCATTTGCGTTCCAATGCGCATGGCCAGTGGATTGAGAGAGTTTTGGATGATTGCTTGCAATGGCCTGGGCCAGTTTTGCGAAAAAAGACCAGATTTTAATTACAGTTTTTTCAATAATAGAACACGTATTTAGAAAATCAAGTATGTCTACATGAAAGCTTTCATGGTATCGAGTCTCGTTCAAGTGTTAACTCAATTACGATAAAATGTGGACTGAGCGACTTTTGAAAAAAACCGCTCTTTCAATGGAAATGTATTCACCCTCTACCTTCAAATACCATTACAAGAACGTAAATCCATCGAGCGCAAAACCTAAATGTACCCTCCCACTCCCTGCCCCCTCCCTCCGCTTTCCCATGAGGGAGAAAACAAGCTTCTAGAGGTGCAGTCAACGTAAAACGATGTAAATGTCTGAAAATTAGGTGCGCAAGCTCAAGCAAGTGCCTGATCTTACCAGCACGCTTTATTGGCCCAATATATATCCAACATTATACCAAGATTTAAATTTTGGTTAAAATATTAGCCCAATATTGGATCAATATAGGACCAGTACAATGTACTGTTAGAATTTGAATGCGCACCTCCGTCTTGACTTGGCCTGTAAACTCGCATGAGAAGTTGTTCAAGTAACAAATCGAATGATCAGTCCAGTGTGCGCGCATGAGTCTCCCAGTTTGCTACTTGAACCATTAATTTAAGAAACCTAAACACCGTACGAGCATTTTGGCAGCTAAGGCTAGTTACAGTGATCAAGGTCACATTTGGACAAGACTTCCAGAAAATGCGCCCGTTCTTTTGATTTCGTTAAATAATCGATGTTTAAAGTCTTAAGATCTATTTTACCCTCTAAAAGTGAAGCCGTCCATGTCTTTAAATGATAAACAAGCGCAGTGGGGAACTATGGAGTGCGTTATGGTGATATTTGCCTTTGATCTACTATCGCTTGTTTTGGCTTTTTTTTTCTTTCTCTGTAATATATATATTGTCGTAAGTAAAATACCCTTCGGACCAAACGGATCATTGGATTTATGCAGAACCAGTGAACCGAAAGCCAATATCCCGGCTTTTGCTTAGTCAGAATGATAATGAAAACGATTGAAGTACTGGTTATGATAATATTGTACTGAATAGAGTATAAAGTAGTTTTAAAATGTTGTGTAAGCTTGGCTACAGAGTTAATGTTTAATGTTGAAACAAGTCTTGTTCTTTTATTGTGTTGCTTGTCTGTCAAAAGACGTTTATACTCCATGCATCGTAAACATGTAACCTGCTAAACAAACACGTTCATAACGAGTGCAGGGAGAAATAAGCTGGTCGGTGGAGGTCACTTCTTTACCCATGGGCCTCATAGACTGGCGAAGTGTGAGAACCGCCGATACGTTTACATTAAGAATACACGGGCGGGTCAAACGCATGGGGTGCGGCCCTATTCATTAATTCGCGGCCCTATAGGTTCATTGCACCGCCGAGATGCCACGAGCATTGGCGGGGAGGAAACAATGAGCACAGCAGTCCGTCTCAAAACCCGCCCCGGTTCCTGGATGCCCACACCTATAGTATAGGAATTGTGCTACCGGGCGACATTGCAGGTATACGGGCCAGTCACCACGATAATGATCCGAGGGGGAATTCCACAGTTTGTGCATGGGCTGCAAATACCGTAACCTTCGGCGTGCTGTGTGGTGACTGGCGCCCGGACAGAACCTTGGTGTGCCTCCAAGGTTCACTTCTGAACATTGTTACGCCCTTGACTCCAGAGTGGGAAGGTTTGTCTGGTTTTTATTAAGACATTTTACATTCAGTCGGTGTAGATCGTCCATAAATGATGTCATGTGCGCAGTGGCGTATTAGGCATGTTCCACATGTTCCATTTTTTAGACTTTTCCTTTAGCTATTAGAATAGTGCTGTTATACAAGCGCACGGTGAACGACGTAATTATCACTAATGTTACATTATGGCCAAATCAACCTAGTAAACGATTCATAGACTATCGGTTTGTTAATGGGCCTGATTGCATTCAACATTGTGATAAGAAGGAGATGGAAAGTAAATATAAGAAACAGGCTAGCAGTTCCCATTCGTAAATGTACCAAGCATCTGTTTATCAGGCGAACTTAAAATGGCGGATGGTGCAAATCGTTCATAGCTATGTTTTTCTCCATCAGAAGGCAAGTTGTTTTGTTTGTGTGTAAGCTTTTTTCATAGCTTAACTCGCAGCTATCGCATTAGCATGATGGTATGATGTTTTAGAAAGTTTCAATGCCTCAAGTAGAGTCCCTAAAGACCCACAAATAGGCATCAACATGGTCGTTGCTGGCATCAAATCTCTCTAAAAAAAATGTGTTGAATCCAATCGAAACAGCTTTGATGAGTATGACGCTCATGGGAAAGCGAAGTCTGGGAATGAATACCAGTGACGTCGTCGCAGTGTTTGTGTGACATCACTGGACAATGTACAGGCACAAGAGGCAGAGTTGTCACCAAGAGAGAAGTTCAGTGTGGGCAGTTTTCTTCCAGTTATAGACCAGTTGAAGCAATCACTTGATCAGGGTATCAATGCATACAATAATGTTTGTGAACGATTTGATTCTTTGGTCAACTTAACAATACCGGTATGCCAGCTGATGAAATTCAACAGGCAGCTGTGAAACGTGTAAAAAATGTATGACAAAGATCTTGAAGTTGATAAGAGAACAGGTTGCCAACAACCATGACTCAGTAGAAAATGTCTGCTCGGCATTGAATCAGACATCTTGCGTGAATTGGACTTTAATGACATCATTGAAGAATTAGCTGTTCGTAAAGCACTTAGAGTCTCAATGTTTAATAAAGACAAGTGAAGTGAGCTTGGTTATCATTCAGCATCAGCAACATTGTACACAGGCTAACACAGCAATGTCGGAAGGCAGAGGCGAGGCCACGAGAACCAACAACATAATTTTGAGAACAGGGCCCCCACAATTCTAAATACGTCCCTGCATGTGCGTAGTTGAGGAAGTGGGAGGGCCCAACATTTGCGACGAAACGTGACAAGGGAAAATGTGGACTTAATTAAGTACATTAAGCATAGTGTTTATCGTAATTCGTTTACGCCATTGATAGTAACAGCCATTTGAAACAAGGTAATTTTGAAATAGGAATTTTTTTTGTGTGGAGAAGGAAGCACAGTTTTGAGACGACATATTGGCGAAGAGATGTTTTACTTTTTGTGGTGACTTGTGACCAAGGGTGGATGAGGCAAAGATCGCTTGGCGTATTTATAAACGGCCACACAAAATAATATTTTTTGACTCAGAAGAACAACATAAATATCTAATATAAAAAGAAAAGGATATACAGATTTAAAAAAAAAAATTATTTTAAATGCATTGCCAAATTTAGACTACTCGACAGCTATTTGTTTGCCTGGGTGTGGGGAGAAGTTATTTCAACTTTTACCCTGTAGTCATGTAGTCTTTAAATATTTGAAAAGCTTTTAAATCATTTGATAATGCAAGAGTGGCTTTTACTCCCAGATAAATATAGAAGGCTACAATTACAATCCTCTCTTTAATAAGTAACATTCTGTAAGTTTGTTATGGTACGAATAAAGATATGTAAAGCTTAAGACATAAAGGCTTATCACAATGAAGTTAGAGAAGTGGCGAAACCTGGCGATCGGCTTCAAACGTTTCACCATGACATATCGAATAAAGATAATGTGTGGTGTTGCCATTACCAGATGCCGGGTCAATGCTATTAAAAGTCCGGATCTAACAATATGAAACAAAGTTTGATCATGATAAAAAAAACAAAAAAATTAGTTTGCTTAATAATTGCCCAGTCAAAAAAAAAATATATTCGACCTAGGTAAATATCCGAGGCGATTTACGGTTAGGCTCTAATTAAAAATTGACAGGAAAAGGCATATTTAGCCTTAAGTAGTTGTCCAAGTCAGAAAGTCTTTGCCCGGATCTTCTGGGTAAAATAAAAGTATTTAAAAAAATCATTTTTATAGCGTTCGACAATTTTAAAAGAAGCCAAAGAGATTTTTTCTTATTCAAAACGCTGACAAGTCTTTATATTCTATGAACATAACCTTATAAAATATTTTATAAAAAGTATATAGATTATGATTTAGAATTGTGGAAATCGAAGAATTAAATGTCAGAATGACAAATAACAGACCTGTCGTACATTAGAATTCATGGCTTTCCGGGCTGGTTCATTCATCATCGGATTATCTGCTTGGTTTAATCTGGTTCATGCTGCACTTCATTCTCTTGTTTTTTACATCTTAGAATAATACTTTTCACAAAGAGAAGTTTTTGTGTGTGTGTGGATGCTCGACATCTAGTGAGAATTATTTTATTATATTCAAAAATAAAATAATTTTTTGTTACATAACTATGGGTCTATATATAGAACTATAGACAAGTAGATGGTTTCAATCACAGATTAAAAGATAAATAGATATATATTTATATAGATAGCCTGATATAGTTAGATATATATTTATATAGATATATATTCTTCTTCTTCTTCTTTTATTAGCCAGTCTGCAGAGCTGTTTGCTCTCTTGCAGTCAATGCCAGACAAACATATTTACATGTTTTTTTCAGTTGTTCCATACTGCTATATAGTGTGTTGGTAAAGGTAGGTTGAGGGGGGAGCAGAGTGTATCTGAGGTCGGTCAGCTCAGGACATTCAAGCAGGAAGTAGTCTACAGTTACTTGTGGGCAGGGACAAAGTCTGCAGTTAGGTGGGTGAATTGGGTTTATTCTATTTAGGTGTGAGTTGAGTGCTATATGTCCTGTTCTCAACTGGAATATAGTGCATTGTTCTTTGCGGGGGAGGAACTTTATGTTGTCTTGTTTGTTGGGCTGATTCATTTCTCTGTACATTTTTCTTCCAGTTGTTCCCTGAGCCTATTGATTTAGCCATTCCTCCTTAAAGTTGTTTTTTAGTATGTTGCACACTGTGTTGTAGCTGACAGGTCTTTCATATTGGTCCATGCTAGCTCCCTTTCTAGCCAGTCTGTCAGCTTTTTCATTTTCTGGTATGCCAATATGTCCTGATATCCATTGTAGAGTTATGTTGATGTTGTATGTATTATGTAGTCCTGTGTGTGTTCTAATAGGGTGATTTCTTTCAAGCTTGGTGAGGTTTCGCTTGCTACTGTTTGAAGTGCTGATTGAGAGTCGGTGAAAATGATTAAATCTGCTGGGGCAAGATGTTTGTTGTTATATTTATGTTCCACGGTCTCAAGGGCAATAATCATGGCATCTATTTCTGCTTGAAAGTTTGTGCAATAGTTCCCACATGGTGCACTTATCTCAAGGCATTTTTTATCACGGAAGATCAGGTAAGCGCCTAGCTAGTCCAGCATTTATTGTGGCTTTAAATGCTGAGCCATCTGTATAGATGTGGATGGCTGAATCTGTATAGCTTTCGATGGTTTCTAGTGCACCTACTTTAAGTTCTAGCGGGTTTGATGTTTTGGTTAGACTTTTGTTGTTCAAAGAGTTTTTAATTCTTGGTTGCCTTTGTCTTCCACCGGGGGGTAAATGCGAATGTCTTGTAATTGGTTCTCGGTTTTGGGGGAGGTGGTGTTTTTGTTGTAGTTTGTCTGCTATTTGCAATAGGGACTTTTGTTTCTTTTCTGGGTCTGTTCTGTTGCGTTCAATAAGTATTTTGTTTGGGTGGTCATTCTCCAGTCTTTTGTACCTTTCTACTGCTTCTAAAGCTGCTCTGTCTCGTCTTAGTTGCAGAGGTTCAATGTTTGAGTTTATTTCACACGCTGCTGTGGGTGTAGATCTCATACCCCCACTGATGAGGCGCAGGGCTTGGTTCTGTATTGTGTCTATTGTATTTAGCTGTGTCTATATGTGTATATATATATAGATAGATATGGATAGATAGATAAATATGTATATATATAGATATAGATATGGATAGATAGATAGATAGATAGATGGACAGATAGATAGATAGATATTTATATATATATAGATAGATAGATATGTATAGATAGATAGATGGATAAATAAATAGATAGATATGTAAATATAGATATAGATATCGATAGATAGATGGAAAGATGGATAGATAGATAGATAACAAAATAATAATAATAATAATAATAACGGTGCTTATATAGCGCATATCCCGTTGGTGACAGTTCTATGCGCAGACGACAGTTACAGAATACAGACAGACAACGAAATATGTAGTAATACGCTAATTCTGCTGACGAAATAGGTGAGTCTTCAGCCGGCTCCTGAAGGTGTCATAGCTAGGGCTCTGGCGAAGCTGTAGTGGGAGGTGATTCCAAGCGGACGGTCCTGCGTAGGAAAATGAACGTTCCCCAGCGGACACTAGCCTCACACGAGGGATCCGCAGAGTAAGCGCATCAGATGCCGAACGAAGTGGGCGGGACTGGGTGTAGAGCTCCATACAAGAGCGAAGATAATCCGGGGCACAGTTATTCAGGCACCTATAACAGAGGGAAGCCAGCTTATATGATATCTGGTTGTTGATCGGTAGCCAGTGCAGAGATCGGAGCAGAGGATTGATATCATTTGACTTCTTCTTCTTGAGAACTAGTCGGGCTGCGCAGTTCTGTATACGTTGGAGTCCTTGAAGATAAATAATAAAATAGGCAGATAGATAAACGATTAGATCAAGAAAATTAATACATCAATAGATCAATATATATACAGAGAGTGAACGATATATATAAGATGGATAGAAAAATGTAAGGATAAATAGATAGATTGATGAATAGATGATAATTAATTGATAAAGTGAATCTCTTGAAATTAAGGTATCATTGTAGACTCTGCTATAGTTGTATATAGGTTTGGTTCAAGATGGTTGCTTATTCTCCCCGCATAGATATTTAGCATGCTTGATTTTTATGTTTCCCCGAATAAGTTGCGGAGTTACGGGATTTAAAGAAATATGACAGGGGTAGGCAACCTGCGGCACGCGTGCTAAACTAGGCAAGACCCTCAAAAAGTAATGATTCATGTCTATTCTACAAAACATTGAGAGCTAGAACAGGAAGTCTTTTAGGCTCTTGGCGCGCTGAATGAAATTAGAAATCCCACTTATGCACACTATTATCAAAAGGTTGCCGACACCTAGAATAAGGTATATAAACGAAAGTTAAAGAAAAAGGTTTTTATACAATTCTTAAAAGACTACTTTGTTTTAGATTTCCCCAACGTCTGATGAAGAAAGCACCCAAAGGAATTTTTTTTTACACTTATAATTGGAAATCGTAATAATGAATTTGATAAAGAGCACAAACCCATTGAAAAACACATACTTAGAAAACAAAATAGGTAAGGTAATTTGTCCCCTCCAATACAGATGTAGGTAAGTAACAAGCTAAAACTAAAATTTAAATTTAAAACACACTTTTTCGAATTATTTTAATAACAGATGGTAAATGTAAAGCGCATTCGAACACTTTGTTATGAAAAGCGCTATATAAATATGTAATTTGTCAGCTAGTGATGATATGTAAGTACTGAGGTGCTGTTGTTCAGACTTCTAAAGCCGAGATACAATGCTAGCTACAGTCTTTTGTACCCTATGGATCTTCTGAAGCGGTTTCTGAGGAGGACCCCACAGACAGCTGTTAGGTTATCCAGCTTTGGCCTGATGGGAGAAACTACAAAAGCCATTGGTCGTTCTGGATGCTCTTGACCTGGAGCACGTAGATAAAAAGAAACAAGTCATGCAGTGAGGAACCAAAGTAAGTCTTATGTCAACTGTTACGAAACGTAAATTCCCTACATTGTAATGTTAATAAACCAACTAAATCATTTAAGCGAATTGCGTTTAAACGATATAAAATATTTCTCAGCTCAAGGTTTCCCCCCGGGTTTTTCCTAACTTAATTAGAGCATTATTGTTTTTTTATTAACCTCGATAAAAACATGAACTGTTCATGCAAACACAGCGTGTCAAGGTCGTCCGGTCTCTCCTTATTTTGTTAGAGCATTATTGCTTGACATTCTGATCACGCAGTCAACATGCAGGCTTGATTTAAATATTCGTGTCACTAGGCTGTCTGGTTTTTCCAACGATTGACCCGTAATATATTTCTACGCGATTCGACACTTTTGGTCAGTTCTTGGCGTACATTCGATCAGATAACATCTAAGATTCTGAGTCTCTGAGTATCGTTTCTATTTGAGTTGTATTATGGAAAATTTATTATTCTACTATTAACTACAATGCTATATGTTCATTGAGGATATTCATTACTAATTGGAATATGTGTAGTTCTTGATTGTGTATATAATATTATTTGGATTCCTACTGGATTGATGTTGTAAATTAAACCAAATTTATCGTTGCTTTCTACACAACTTGGTTAGCGTCAATATTTCAAAGTTATATACATGTGTGTATGTGTAATATTTATTCAACTATATTAATAATCTACACTACCACTCGACATCGAGGTTCTTGCTGTATAATATGAGCCACATAAATAATTATACATGAAGTAAATCAACTGAAAACTCTAAAACCACGCTATGTGAATTGCCAGGGGATTATAAGAACCAGGAATACTCTAGACAACTACAAATAAACTTCAGATTAATATAATAAGATCTTCACTAATACAAGGATACTCACACTAATAATAACAATACTATAACTACTATTTTCATAAATTGAATGGGGGCTCTAGCCGTAATAACATTATAAATCATAATTATACTTGTGTGATCTAAATAGAAGGTCTCATCCATAATTTATTATGGTGAATAAATTGCCTTGTAATAAAATGGGTTTTGCTCGTCAGTGATTTACTAACAAACGTTTAGAGGATTTACTTCAACTTCAAGAATCGTTATACTATTTACACAAACTATTTACAACTGCCGTAATACATACTCGTAACTTGGATGGATTGTGTTGGAAAATATGAACAATATACAATATACTAAAGATTGTGATTGAATTGAACATTGCTATTGAGAATCGGAAAACTTAACTATTCAGCCTGGAAAATTATCTGGTGTATTACCTTATCGAACAAAGTAACTCTAAGAAAGTATTATTTTTATGACCTTGTTGTGAAAAATCTGAACTGTGTGGTGTAGTGAATTATTCAAAGGACAGAAAGTAAGTTGGACACTTTTATTGTATTATTAACAAGATTTACAGTAACTTTTAATAATATAAAATGGAGGCCACAAATAATCTTACATTGGATCCAGAGATATTTGATCTAACCTCAGAACAGCTTAATAAAATGTCAATGATACAATTAAAAGAATTGGCTAAATCATTGGGCATTTCGATCACAGAAACTAGGCCATCAAAAACTAAATTACTTCAAGAGGTAACTGAGTGTTTAAGAAAACAAGGTACACTAATTATTGAAGAAACTACTGCTAATGATAACATTAATGATGAATCAGATGATGAATTACCTTTTCCTATAAAACAAAGAGTAAAGCATACAACTGGTGACTTAAGTGAAGAATTGAAATTTAAACTTGAGTTAAGAAAGATGGAATTAGAGATGGAAAGAGAAAGAGAAAGCCAGAGAATTGAGATGGAAAGAGAAATAGCAAGAGAGAAAATAGCAAGCCAAGAAAGAATTGAGATAGCAAGGTCTCGTACGTCAAATCATTCGAATGCAAGCTCTGAAGCAGATGCAGAACTGTATAAGTTTAAGAAACATATTCCAGTTTTTGAAGATAATTCGGTGGAAGAGTTCTTCATGATTTTCGAGAGAAACGCTAGAGACTATCAATTTCCCGAGGGCAAGAAAGCTATACTTCTACGCTCAGCTCTGAATAAAGGAAAGGCACTTGATGTTGTATTAAGTCTTACTGAAGAGGAATTGTATGATTATGAACTGATCAAGAATAGAGTACTGCTAAGTTATGCATTAACACCTGAAAAATATAGAAAAGTGTTTCGTGAGTCTAAGAAAGAACAGGAACAATCCCATGTTGATTTTCTAAGACAGAAAAAGAAATATTTTGAAAGATGGATTCGATCCAAAGGTGTAAACAAAGACTTTGATAAATTAGCTAATCTTATGCTAATGGAAGACTTTAACAATAACATCAGAGGTGATGTAAGAATACATTTAGCAGACAAAGGTGTAGAACAAGTAGAAACAGCAGCAGTGATGGCAGACGAATATGTTATTATCCATTCCAGCAATAAATTTACAACAGTTGATAAATCTAAATTCCAGAATCGAGATATGAAGGTAGAAAAGAAAACCATGAATCCAAATGAATCCTATCAATCAAAGAGACATCAGCAGAGCAATCAAGGTCCAACAAATTCCAAGCCAACCTGTAGCCATTGTAAACGAATTGGACATACTAAGGAAAAGTGCTGGATATTGAATGGGAACCCGAATAAAAAGAATGTTGTCTTATCGTATGTAGCAATGCCAAAACAAAGAACTCATGAAAATGTAAAGAAGGATATTAGAACTCAAACAGAGATACCTAGTGCTAATGCAGATAACCTGACAAAACACACGTATCTAGGAAACTTGAAACCAGAAATAGTTCCTGAAATAGAGACAATGGTTTTCAATAATTCTAATTCTAATCTGAGCTCCAAGGAGTCTATATCAGATAGAACCACCATGAGTACTAAACATACCTCTTACAAAAATAACTTGGATACAGATCTCATCGATACTGAGATACCAAGCAATTGTTTACCATTCATTGAAGAAGGTACCGTGTCATCCATAATAAATGGTGTCACTAGTGAAAAAAACATCAGAATACTCCGTGATACAGGGGCTGAGGTTTCACTACTTTTAGAGAATACTGTTCCTACGTCACAATCGACATATACAGGACAGGATCTTACTATTCAAGGTGTATCAAGGAAAAATGTACAAGTTCCTTTGCATCAAATACAGCTGAAGAGTGCGTACTTCACTGGAAATGTAGTTGTGGGTGTGTACAAATCACTTCCGTTTAAAGGCGTTTCTTTAATACTGGGAAATGATATTGCTGGAGATGTGGTGCATTCCATATCCAAGAAAAAACAATACCTCAATAAAAGTGAGAGCTTTATCAAACCTATATGCATCGTCACGAGAGGTATGGCCCAACAACAAAAGTCTGTCGAAACCATGTCAAAGTCAAAAATAGAACCAGAAATTGACCTACAGGCAACTTTCCTGGCTGACATCTTGAGTGGTCCCTCAGTCAAGACTACTGAAAGTAATTTGTCACCTCGACAATTACTCCTATTAGAACAGAATAGAGATTCAGGAATTAAACACCTGAAGAAAAAGGTGATAACTGAACAGGAGGCAGAAATGAACGGAAATGGACTTTTTCTGAAGGAGGGAATATTAATGCAAAAATGGAGAGATGTGAAATGTGATAATGACAATTGCAGAGAAGGAAGTCAGATTGTGGTACCAGCCATATATCGTAATGACATCTTACACATGGCTCATGACACGCCATATGCTGGTCATCTAGGAGTGAACAAGACTTACCGTCGAATTCTTCCGTACTTCTATTGGCCTGGACTACATCGTGACGTCACAAAATACTGCAAGTCATGCAATACATGCCAGATAGTTGGTAAACCTAACCAGACTATACCGGTAGCACCTCTAAAGCCAATACCCGCCTTTGCAGAACCATTTAGCCACTTGCTAATAGACTGTGTAGGTCCTTTGCCTAAAACAAAGACAGGACACCAGTACTTATTCACTATAATGTGCACTGCCACGAGATATCCTGAAGCTATTCCGCTACGCACCATTAACGCAGATAAGATATCTGACGCACTGATTGCATTTTGTTCAAGATACGGTCTTCCAAAGACTATACAGTCAGACCAAGGATCTAACTTTACATCAAAGCTGTTTAACCAGGTCTTAAAGAAACTAGGCATCCAACATGCAACTTCAACTGCGTACCATCCGCAAAGCCAAGGTGCCCTAGAAAGATATCATCAGACTCTGAAAACCATGCTCCGCACATACTGTTTTGAGAACACTGAAGACTGGGATCGCGGTATTCCATTCGCTCTTTTCGCGACTAGAGAAACTGTGCAGGAATCTCTTGGATTCAGTCCGTTCGAGTTAGTGTTTGGACATTCAGTTCGAGGACCTCTAAAACTGTTGCAGGAAACCTTGTTAAATTCTGATGAAGAGACTGGACTCGTAGCTTATGTGGAACAATTTAGCAATAGAATCTATCATGCTTTTAATCATGTTAAAGATAATCTTTTGCAGGCTCAGAAAAGAATGAAAGGGTACTATGATGTCAAGGCCAGATCCCGATGTTTCCATCCTGGTGATAAAGTCCTCATGTTGACCCAATTGTCTGGACAACCCCTGAGTGCAAAATATACAGGACCATATCAGGTTTTAGATAAAATCAGTGATGTAACATACCTTGTAAAAACCCCTGATAGAAGGAAAACACAGAGACTGTGCCATATAAACATGCTAAAACCTTATGTTGTTAGGGAAGAACAAACTGACATTAGGCCAGTGAGTGCTATCAAAACTGTTGAAACACCCCCGCCTAAATTTAAAAAGACAATCATAGAAAGTAAACTTCAAAACACTGAAGCACTTAAAAACCTCAATGATAAACTGGCACATCTAGACTCAGGTGAACAGACTTCTATCAAGGGTTTAATCTATGATCATGTAAATTTGTTTAGTGATGTTCCTAACAAAACAACTTTGGTTACCCATGATGTAGTTTTAAAAGATGATAATGTTAAACCTGTCAAACAACATCCGTATAGGGTTAATCCCATACAACTTGAACACATCCGTAAAGAAATTGATTATATGCTGAGCAATGATATAATTACTCACAGTAACAGTGATTGGTCATCCCCATGTGTGTTGGTTCCCAAATCTGATGGTTCACTACGCTTTTGTGTAGACTATAGGAAATTAAACCAAGTGACAAAAACAGATTCGTATCCCATACCACGGATAGATGATTTAATCGATAGAGTAAGCACTGCAAACTATGTAACTAAGATTGACTTACTAACAGCTTATTTCCAAATCCCATTAACAGATAGGGCTCAGGAGGTATCAACTTTTGTTACTCCTGATGGATTATATAAGTTTAAAGTAATGCCATTCGGAATGGTCAATGCTCCAGCTAGTTTTCAAAGACTAATAAACACTATTATCCATGATATCCCACAATGCCATGCATATCTGGACGATATCGTAGTGTTCAGTAATAACTTTAATGATCATCTACATCAGTTAAAACTATTATTCCAAAAACTAAAACAGGCTAATCTTACTATAAACCTAGTTAAAAGTCAATTTTGCCATGCAGAAATTGAATATTTAGGTCATGTAGTGGGTAATGGCAAAGTAAAACCAGTGAATGCCAAAGTCAAAGCTATACAGGAATTCCCTGTCCCTAAAACGCAGAAACAACTTCGAGGATTTCTGGGTATGGCCGGGTACTACAGGAAGTTTTGTAAAAACTTTTCTATTATCACTTGCCCTTTGACAAATCTCTTGAGAAAGAAAAATCAATTTAAGTGGACTCAGGAATGTGACCAAGCCTTTAACGATATAAAAGACATACTGACCAAGGCACCAGTATTAGTCTCACCTGATTATACTAAACCTTTCAGAATAACGGTAGACTCGTGTAATACAGGAATGGGCGCGGTAATCTCACAAATAGGAGATGATTCACTTGAACATCCCATTAGCTTTTGTTCAAAAAAATTTAACCCACATGAGGTAAATTATAGCACAATAGAGCAGGAATTACTAGGACTTATCCAAGCATTGAAACATTTCAATTACTATGTAAATGGTTCTCAGTTCCCAATCGAGATATTCACTGATCACAATCCCCTAGTATTTCTTTCCCGCATCAAACAAAATCAGCGCATTCTAAGATGGAGTTTGTTTATTCAAGCTTACAACTTAAAAATAACTCACTTATCTGGAAAAGATAACATCGTCGCGGACACCCTATCGCGCATGTAACAAATGTATAAGGAAATAGATAACTTCATGTATATATTCTGATAATCCTAACTAAGAGAATTGGATCATTTAAAATATAAATGCATGAATATATGAATATGTTGTGATTATTTTATGCAATATCTTATGCCTTATTTTATGCCATGAATATTTCCATTTGCTAAAACAAATATTATTATTGTTGTAGGAAAAAAGAAAAAAACCTAATAAGTTACTTTTAAGTATTATTGATTTATGGACATAATTTTCTTTATTAGTAAGATAATGAATGAACAGAAATGTACATCCTTATTTTGAAACAATCAAACTATAGTTGTGATTATGTAAAAACCAAGATAGAGTAATGTGCATACACTTCACATGCTTACACACTTAAGATTAAACTCTTACTTTAAAATTTATTTAAATATTAATTTCATTTAAGTTGAATTAATTAATGATTGAATTGTTTAATATGATAACATTAGTTATGTTGATTTTTACCTTATAAATAAGATGATGATGTTTATAAGGAATGATATCTCAGAGAGTATAATTTTTTAGAATAACGCGAACATGTGTTATGGTCTAAGGATAACTTGAGATCCTATATGATGAGGGTTTAATAGAATAAATTATTTCCCTTACTTGTCTTATTTAACGGACTACCCAGGTGGAGTCAGTTTTTTTTTTGTATATTGTTTAGAACTAAAGTTAAGTGCAGGCGGTTCTAAAAGAAATTGCACACTTCTATTGTTTAGTATGCAATGTTCTTTTCCTTTTGGTACGGGCGACTGTTACGAAACGTAAATTCCCTACATTGTAATGTTAATAAACCAACTAAATCATTTAAGCGAATTGCGTTTAAACGATATAAAATATTTCTCAGCTCAAGGTTTCCCCCCGGGTTTTTCCTAACTTAATTAGAGCATTATTGTTTTTTTATTAACCTCGATAAAAACATGAACTGTTCATGCAAACACAGCGTGTCAAGGTCGTCCGGTCTCTCCTTATTTTGTTAGAGCATTATTGCTTGACATTCTGATCACGCAGTCAACATGCAGGCTTGATTTAAATATTCGTGTCACTAGGCTGTCTGGTTTTTCCAACGATTGACCCGTAATATATTTCTACGCGATTCGACACTTTTGGTCAGTTCTTGGCGTACATTCGATCAGATAACATCTAAGATTCTGAGTCTCTGAGTATCGTTTCTATTTGAGTTGTATTATGGAAAATTTATTATTCTACTATTAACTACAATGCTATATGTTCATTGAGGATATTCATTACTAATTGGAATATGTGTAGTTCTTGATTGTGTATATAATATTATTTGGATTCCTACTGGATTGATGTTGTAAATTAAACCAAATTTATCGTTGCTTTCTACACAACTTGGTTAGCGTCAATATTTCAAAGTTATATACATGTGTGTATGTGTAATATTTATTCAACTATATTAATAATCTACACTACCACTCGACATCGAGGTTCTTGCTGTATAATATGAGCCACATAAATAATTATACATGAAGTAAATCAACTGAAAACTCTAAAACCACGCTATGTGAATTGCCAGGGGATTATAAGAACCAGGAATACTCTAGACAACTACAAATAAACTTCAGATTAATATAATAAGATCTTCACTAATACAAGGATACTCACACTAATAATAACAATACTATAACTACTATTTTCATAAATTGAATGGGGGCTCTAGCCGTAATAACATTATAAATCATAATTATACTTGTGTGATCTAAATAGAAGGTCTCATCCATAATTTATTATGGTGAATAAATTGCCTTGTAATACAACAATAAGCCAAGGACTCTCAAAGCGTTCCATAAGGATATACGATAAGATAATAATGGGCGTTTCTTAAAGCGCTTCTATCCATGTTCTGAAATTAGCATGCTTAGTGCGCTCTTGGTGTGGTTTGCAGTGGCAGATGTATTAGCCAAAGAGAACGGTCTGTAAGTTATTTATTTTTAAAAGATTATTTTGTCCCAGATTCTCTCAGTGTCTGAGATAAACTGTTCCAAAGTGCCACTGATTAAAATGATCGCACTCCCAGGTACCTCTTTTTGTGTCCATCCAAACTGGCAGTTTTGAGGAGTGACTGAGATGAAGAGCACAGTTCCCTAGATGGCTCATGCATTGATATAAGCGCTCGAAGTGCCTTACGCACTAACTTTGATTCAAAAGAAGCCTTCCGCAGAATGACTTGAGAAACACACAAATTTGTCTTCGCCAACTCTTTATATAAACTGCCTTTTTGTTACCATATATTGACAAGTCTTGTTGAGGCCTGACCTTTTGGTTTAAATGCATACATGAACTTCCGGTTTATTTCCGGCAAGAAATTTTAAATAATGTTTTCTGAATTTTTTTCAAGTATAGCTTATAGAAATATACAAAGGCTACAAGGTTAGTTATGAGGAATCCGTTTTTAACATCAAAAGTGAAAATGCGACAATTAATAGTCGACCTATTAGCAGCGTTAAGTTTAAATAAAATGTGTTAGCTTACAACTAGCATACACTAAACTAAACTATATATGTCCGGTGTCAATGCATACATATCTCTGCGGTTTATTTACGGAAATTATTTAAATGAAAATTTCAAATATCTTACTTTCAAAATTAATGATTCTTGAAGTTCAAAATCAATCGTTTTCTTTTCAGCAACATCTTTTGGAAATGATTTTATCCCCTACATCATTTCCTAATCACAGAGCGACCAAGGAAACGCAGCACAGGGGCATGTTTCGTTAGTAAATTAACGAATAGGAACGGAAGTGTTGGAATGCATCGACCTTTTAGGTTCACCATGCATTTATAATCGCTAAGACTTGTCAATGACTATACTCAAGATTTTCCGAAAAGTACAGCCAAACGGAGACATAAAGGGTGTTGATTAAAAATGTCGACTTCAATTAACCCTTACAGTCCCGGGCGCGTATATAGCGGAACTGAAGGCAGCATAGATAGAAGTAGGTCGGTACGGGAAGGGTTAAATCACTTGCTCAGTGTATATTTTTTGACCTGCCTTTAACCGGTAGAGAAAAAAGGATTAAATAAGAAACAAAGTGTACGTTCCGCTGATTAAGACTGATGTCCGTTACATCACTTACTAATGAGCTTTCCCATTTAGGAACGAGAAAGACATTTAAAAAAAACACAGGGAAATATTGCTTTGCTCGCAGCGAATGCGCAGTTTAATTAGGTTTATTCTATTAAACGGATGCCGTTATCTATGCATCAAATTGTGTTATCAAACTGTTGCTATGGATACAAGATCATCAAAACCGTCTTAATGATGGAACGCTTTTTTTTTTCGCCGGTATAACCATTACAAGAGTAATCAATAGTCATTATTTCCGTTTCCATCAATTATGTGATCAGAGCATTCTTGTTTACTACTGTTTTGTTTACTGCAAAGCTACAAATACGTTCGTAGCGTAAAGTTATATAATATAGTAATTACAAGGCCGTATTGACTCATTTCTAGGTCAAAGAATACATATCGTGTAACACAACGGCCGTTGCAAGTAACATGTGTTATGTATGTTGCTTTATACCAACTTTCAGGTGCTGATCAAGATAGAGTAATTACATTTTTTTTTTTTTAAGTCTATCTAAAAATAGTTTTTTGATGATGAGGGTAGTTATTTATATATTGCTTCTCTCCATTCTATTACATATAGCATGCTCAGTGAGCTCTTGGTATAAATTGCAGTGGCAGGTGTAAGGGTACGTAAGGCACACAGCCACCAGTTAACCCTTACCGTACCGACCTACTTTCCCATGCATACCTTCAGTCCCGCTATATACGCGCCCGGGACTGTAAGGGTTAAGGAGAAAGGTCTTTAGACTCCCTTTAACCCTTCCCGTACCGACCTACTTCTATCTATGCTGCCTTCAGTTCCGCTATATACGCGCCCGGGAATGTAAGGGTTAAACGACTGTTTGGTCGCTAAGCGTGTTGGACAAAGGGATTTCGGAAGCCCCAGTTTTGATCGATGTAATAGCGATATTCCACTGGCGTCCTAACCACACGGAATTATCTCTGTCTTGTCCTCGTTTAATTTAAGTCTGTTTTGCAGCCATCCGTGCCTTCACCATTAGACAGCACTCCACCACATCGCCAACAGCAACAGCACAGGCAGACGAATCAGAATGAAAAGCTCATGAAATAATGACTTATTGTATTTTTTTTTTACAACCAAATACTATAAAAAGATGGTCAACTTGCTCTATTTTTAGAGCTTAGATGTTCGTTTTTCCCATGCGCATCCAATAACGCTGTCTTAATTCACTTCTACGCTCCAACGTCTGCCTAAAGATTTCAGCTGTATACAACTTTCGATTATAATTTTAATTCGTTATTGAGAAAATCATAGCGATTAAATAAAACGGAAGAGTACAGTATAAAAGGGAATCGGGAATTCTGAGTCATCAAATAGCAGAAATATTAAAGCGATCGGTCCATCTTATTATAGTCTTTGGTACAACCATACTATAATAAGATGGACCACTTGCTCTATTTTTATGTAGGCCTACTTATATGTACTTTTTTTCCGTGCGCAACCAATAAGGCTGTCTTAAATTACTTCTACGCGCCTCGTTGTTTCTTAAATGTTTCCTTTGTATAGAACTTTCGATTTTAATTTTAACTTTTCATTGAGAAAATCGAAGCGATTCAATAAAACGGAAGTGCAAAGGAAACAACGAATCGGGAATTCCGAAAAGCAGTCTTTCGAGTCATCATATAGCAGAAATACTAAAGCAAGCGGTCCATGTATATTATAGTCTATATAACTTACTTTCATTCGCGTTTAAATGATTTCTCTTGCTAAGTGAATTAACTTAGATGTGCAGATGACAGGCGATTTCTATGTAGTGGTTATTTGATAAGTTTTACAGACGTTCCTACTAGAAACAAATATTATTACGTCCACTTCGTCCAAAACTCCTGCAGGGCGGCAGGGATCGATCGGCGGCAGGGATAGAACCTACGACGTGTCGGTTGACAGTCCAGTGAACTAGTCGTAGGACCAGCCGGCCTCTCAGTATAGCCCCTCAGCCATGCTAGTCAGTTTATATGTATTCTATTGATAAGACATTGATAATTGCATCCATCTTCTTTTTATTCAACTTCTGATTCTATTGCTTTTAGGTCTTCTATTTTATGTCATTTTATTCAACTCGCTCGTATTGTAATTCTAAATCGATCCAGTTTGTATAAATTCTTTGTATGATTCCATTTGAGTTTTTATTGTCTGTCTAATATTATTGAACGCTAAACGACACACACACACACACAAACACACACACATATCGCCAAAACAACAACAACAAAAAAACAACAACAGCAATGGCTCCCAAATTCTAGACTAATCTTTTCACAACATTAAAAAGCCAAATATAACGTCTGCAAAAGTTTCCAGCGCCAAGCGAGACAACACGACTCGCCTTGGCGCCATAGAGAATGTTGTTATAGGAGGAGTTAATATTTTTCAGATATTTTTTTCCCTCTTTTATAAACATGTTGAATGCCACTTCTGGACAAAAAGAAACTGTATCTGCAATATAAAACAAAGACGGATGAAAACGACACCCTATCTTAGAATAGTCTTATATATATATATAAGGATTGTCTCCCCTTATATAACGAGTCTATGGGACACGGTGGCCTAGCTGGCAGCGCGTTCGACTGGCGATCCGAAGGTTCTGGCTTCGAATCCTGGTGCAGGCTATGATTTTTTCCCTGGACTTAAGGGTGCCCCTGAGTCTACCCAGCTGTGATGGGTACTTGACACTAGTTGGGGTAAAGTAAAGGCGGCTGTGCATAGTGCTGGCCACTCAATCACCTCGTATGCCGTGGCCACAGAAACTGGTGAACGCTGCTTCACTGGCCTTTGGTTTACTTTCTGCTGTACTGATGTAACGATTCTCTCCTTCGATATAAACGTTGACTCCTGCTGGACTATATAAAAATGATCTTAGTATATCTAAAAATTGTGTCACCCTATCTGATCAATTTTAATGTATCCTCTAGTTGATTTTTTTACTTCATTGTTGATCTTAGAATAATGCTTAGCTATGTACTTTTTTGTGATTGGAAGGATAGATGGGTAGGTAGGTAACTAGGTATATAGGTAGGTAACTATGTAGGTAGGCAGGCAGACATACAGATAGGTAGCAAGATAGATAGGTAGGTAACTATGTAGGTAGGCAGCCCCTAACAATCTCCAACGGTCCAGCTTTCAAGTGCCAGAGATGCGACACCAAGGATAGGTGTCTCTCAAGGATAGGTCTCCACAGACACAGTCAATTTCGCAGGGCTGGCCAAATCACAGGAGCGCAAATCTAATCGTCTTTCGAGACTCTGGAGCCAATGATGATGAGGCAGGCAGACATACATATAGGTAGCTAGGCAGATAATTAGGTAGGAAGGTAGGTAGGTAACTAGGTAGATAGGTATTAGGTAGGTATGCAGGCAGATGGGTTGGTAACTAAGTGGCAGACAGGCATGCAGATATGTAGCTAGGCCGGCAGATAATTAGGTAGATCGGTAGGTAGGTAGGCGAGTATGTTGGTAGAGTTAGGATTATTGGTGGGTAGGTAGGCAAGATGATAGAAATGTGGATGGTTATATGGACGGATGTGTAAGATGGTAGGTCGACAAGTGCGTAGAAAGATGGATGGATAGATAAAAGGAGAAATGGATAGTTGAATAGTTGGATGAGTAGGTAGGGGGTTACCGAATGTTGTATTCTAGATTTCTCAACAAGAGCTTTATAATCAGTCTCAAAATTCCTATAAACTGGATGTAACATACAAAAGACAACTCTGTTCACTTGTTCGTTTTCCCTTAAGTAACACCACCAGCACCACCCGCTGCTCCATGTACGCACCAACTTCGTTGGCCAGATTTAACCAAAGGCTGTCACGTGATTTCCGTGGCGTGAAGAGCCACCTAGCGGCCAATTAGAGTTTACGTCACTCGCCCCATAGCCCTCGATCAGTTGCTACACATACTGCAAGCTTCGGTACTAGAAAAAAAACCTCTACATTGAAAATAGACCATGAGTGATATGCATGCTATCTTTTCTCACTACAGATTTTTCAACGATTTATCTGCGATTTATCCCAGATTATCTTTAAGTATTACAAATGGTCGTGAGATTTCTAGAGGCAGTGATGGATAGAATTCCAAAGTATTTGGGCTCCAACCCCCCCCCCCCCCCCCGATAAAAATGAATTCCGTTTTGGATTTTTTTTCTTCAGAAAAAAGGGACATTGAAATATATCTATAAACCTCTCATGAGTACTAAAAAATTATTTAAGGGCAGCAAGTGCAGGTCTTTACTATGATGACCACTGACCACGCATTTCTCTTCTCATGACGATGCAAGAAACTAAATACTTTCCGCTGTTTGATTTTTTTTCTCTTTAAGGACATTCTTAAAATAGAAAGGTATCTCTTGTGGTAATATTACTCTTCCCAGACCCCCCAAGCTCACAATGGCCGTAGATAGTAACACCAATTTTCACTTTACAAAGCTTTTCAATTTTTGAAAATCTAACGGGCGGTGAAAATAGCTTCAGACAAACGACAAAAATATTCACTCACACATAGACACAGCCTACACGTTGATTTATTTACACGTGTATAGTATAGCTTTGGTGTAAACTAAATTATAGTACCCGACTGACCAAATTGATCCATGGGGCCAGTGAAGCAGCGTTGACCAGTTTCAGTGACAACGGCATACAATGGAATTGTGTGGCCAGCACAGTGCTCAGACGACTCTACTTTACCCCAACTAAGGTCCGGTCCCCATCAGAGCTCGGTAAACTCAGGTAGGCTACACCCTTCAAACCCGTGAACAAATCCTAGCCTTCACCAGAAATCGAACCCAGGACCTTTTGTGCCTCAGCCAAACGTGCTGCCAGCTCGTCCACCGCGCTCGTGCCCTTATAGCTTTGATGGCTACACGGCATTTATAGTGGACGTCAACAAACTTTTAAAGACCTTTAAAAGTACGTTTTTAAAAAATGGTAACCCTGTCTTTCCTAAGTGTATTGACTGGTGAGACAACGCTGACACTCATCACATAATATACTACTCGATTTTGAGGTTTTTATCGACCAGGGCTTACCTAAGGATTGTGTGGTCCGTCACATGCTCAATTGTATCTATCCCTAGCTTACATCATGTCGATTTCCTTCCACGACCACTACTCCCTCTCTCTAGATCTTGAAAACCAAAAGCGCGTCTTTACCTGGAATCGAAATTACGACCATCTATAAATAGCCTACCAAAAAAAAGTTGTTTTGAACAATATTATTCACTGTTATTAGATTTCAATCTTTGTTAGATATTCTATTTTCAATCTAGAATCGGCCCTTATTTTTATAAACACACTATCTCAAGGCCGATTTATAAATTCCTAATTAGTTTTTGTTTTTGTTTTTTAATAGAAGAAGAGAAATTTTAACTTCAATATCCGTATTAACATTTTGACCTCCCGCCAAAAAAATGTAGTTTTAAGTTGTACCACCTAGATCTAGTAGCCAGGGAACAGAATGCTAGAACGTGTAAAGTCTGATCAAACGTGTCAGCACACACAACAGTGGACAGAAAGCATCACCGGACTTTCACGACGCGCAGACATCACACTCGGACCAAGGGACTACTTTCTTTCTTTGTTTTTAACCCCGCGCGCAAGCTCCCTGAACTATGCGTGAGCACTGCGCCGCAAGAGTCGTCTGCCCCGATTGTCTCCCCTTTCCATTTCTTCGTCCACAATTATTTCTAGCGGATGGTTTGCATTTACTTAGGCCAGTGTTGGAGAGTCGTTTGATTTATAGTTAGTTGGTTTTTAAACACTGAACTCGTGGAGACATTAATTCAAAAGTGGCACAAATGTATGGTCTGTTGTTTATTTTTCTTTCTAATAGTGTAATTATTTATATTTCTTTTTTTTATTTTTTTTTATTTTTTAAAATTTATTGCATTATTTATTTTTATTTTTAAATTGTTTTTTTTTTTTTGTATCTTTAGCTTTTAAAAAATGTCTGAAGATAATTTTGTATAATGCATATATTGTTATTATATAATTATTTCTAGATGTTTTTGTATTACTTTTGGCAATATAAATTATAAACAACTAGATAAAATATAAATATATTTAAGACATTCATATTTATTTATGTAATAATTCTACAAGACTTTGATTCAGTGGAGACACCGGTACTTGTCCAATTCACCATAGTCCAATTATTTTGTTACCATTGTCTCATAGAATAATAGCTCAAACAAAAAAGCTTTATGGTTTATACTGTTGCATAATTGAATATTTTTTTAAAGGCAACATGTGCAAACAGCAATCATATATTTTATCCCATAATCAAATACTTTATCAAATGCTTTATTATAAAACAGTTTAAGCACTTTTGTCAAGGTGCTTGTTTTTTAAAGGACATTTCTATTAGTTCTTGTTGCAAACACGTAATCTAATTCTGTGTTAATTATTGTAATATTATTAGATCTACAATGAACAGACGAATTTACACTGTACATCAAGAGCAATATACGCAAGACTAGACTCGGACCACGAATGAACGTAGGACGCAATAATCTTCTTTATAGAAGGAGCGACTGTAATATATAAGATAATATGGCATCAAAGTTAAAATGACTTTTATCATACCCCCCCCCCCCCCACACATTTTCACAGATTTTTTTCAAAAGATATATCTAAATGAATGAGATATTATTAAGAGTGAAATTTTCAAACATAACGAAGACGGAGGTGAAAAAAAAAAACATTAAAAAGTAGTTCATAAAAAAAAAATAAAGACAAAAACATTTAACCCTTCCCGTACCGACCTACTTCTATTTATGCTGCCTTCAGTTCCGCTATATACGCGCCCGGGACTGTAAGGGTTAAGATGCTAATGGCTATTAAAAAAAAAGAATCGAAAAATAATTGATTTAGATTTTTGCCTAAAGGTTTAAATCCGAAATGTAGTGTCATGGCTGCCTGTCAGCTGACAGGCGATGTTAGCTTTTTGTTGCTGCCTGTCAGCTGACAGACGATGTTAGCTTTTTATTGCTGCCTGTCAGCTGACAGACGATGTTAGCTTTTTGTTGCTGTTAATTTCTTTCTTTTTTTTCCTCCTTTAACTACTTGTTATTACAATAACAAAAGTCCAGCAGTGGACTGGAGTTCTCTTGGGTGGCTTAAAGAACAACATCACAATTCATTATAGTGTCTGTCCTTATAGTGTCTGCCTTTATAGTCATATTTTTTCATTTAAACGTAACAATCCTAATTGGTTGATGAAGTACATTTATTTCATTTTAAAAAATCAAATAAAGAATTAAGTTTTATTAAAAAAAAGTTTTTTTATCGATGCAATATTTGTTTGACCTAATCTATTGACCTGGACCTTCCAATAACAACAACAACAAACACATTAAAAACTAGAAAGAATTTAAGAAAAGATGTGTATGTTTTATTACAAGTAAATATTCACTAGTAACCAGTGTAACTGCGTTTGTAAAAAAAAAATAATTACAATTCCTGCTAGAAAGTTAATCAAAGAAATAAAAATGCATACATCATTAGATTAAACTTAAGCTTTGAGTTTTGACATGAGCTCAAGAAATACTCAAAATAAAACAGAGATAAAGGGCGCTCTTCTTGATTCATATACAATGATAATTAATTCGTATAAATGTATTTTCTTTCTCTTTCTGGGCATAGAATGGGTTGCCTGAATAAACCACGGGGGGAAAAAACACGTTAACACCATTCAAAAATCTCTCCAAAAAGCAATACTAATTATGAAAGTTTACAGTGACACAGATTTAGGCTATTTTTAGACAAAAGTTGGAATTGTATTAATATTTCTTCTAGATCTTCTAATTAATTCGCCAGAGGCTAGCATTCAGTTCCAGTGGTTTGGAAAAGTATTATATATGTTCTCGGTTTTGCTTGCTTTAACTCTAGTCATTGCTCAATGTCAACAATTAAGTTATCTCTTTTTGCCTTTTTTTTAGGGGGGGGGGGGTACCAAATGTCACTGCATTCCCCCGAGGGTTAAGAAGACTGATACCATTTTTTTTCTTTTATACAAATTTAATGTCATACAATTTTTTTATTTTTTGTCTCTAGACGATGGAGACTGTTTATTTTTTTAATTTCTCAATTTAATTTTAGTTGCTGTTATTTTATAAACTGTATTAAAATTATAATTAAAAAGAAAAGAATAAAGTATCCCCATCTGATCGATTCGGGCCAGTATAAAAACGCGTTGACAAGTTTCCATTGCCAAGACATACTAGGGCATTGTGTGGCCCCAGCACAGCCCTCAGCTGCCGATCAATTTCTTTTATAATTTTATTTTTTTTCACAAATGTCATGTTTCTTTCAGAGCATTGTAGTCTCAGGAACACACTCCATTCCAAGAAGAAAAAAATATCATGAATTTTCCAGAATTCGAGCCCTAGTATTGTTGTTTGTGATGTTTTTTTATTGTATGTATAGTTAAAGTGTGGAATCTTTCCTCGGTCCTAACAGGGTCTCCACGGTAATATGGAGATGAAGAAGACCTTCGAAACGCTAGCCTAATAGTCTATTATATATGTGTAAGGTTATAATAAAAATAATATGTGTTCATATAAAAAATCTCGAATACTTTTATAGATTAAACTTAATTAAGGTTTAGTTGTTGTGTTTTGTCTCAACTTCTTCTAAGTGTGTAGTCTACATATTAAAAACGTATATTATAGCCTATATGTTTCGTTATCGATTCAGAAAAAGAAATCTCTGAGACCATAAGACAATTTCCTTCACTTCATCTTTAAGTCACGTTTGCGTGACACTCTGTAGGGGAGTTGTCACAATAGTTTCACATGTCAGCGTGACACCCGACATCTTCTGTTGTTGTTTCATTTTTCTTTGTTTTATATTTTCCTTCGTTTACCGTTCGGCGTTATCCTTTTTTATTCCAGATCCCAATTATTATTTTGTTAAACTTTGTTTTGTTTTTTTATGTTGTTGTTGTTTTATAAAAATGTGGAAGCTTCAGCATACAACAAACGAAGAAGCACATCAAACACAAACGAAACAAACATATAAACAGAATTTGAAAAACAACAGGGGATGAAGAGGCATTTGTCGATATCCTCATTTAGAAATGGAATTAATTTTTTTATTAAATAATTCCATCAGCCTTTTTGTTCTAGATTAATACTCTTAGAGCTAAAAAACATTAAATACATAAAACAAAAGAGGAGAGTAAAAATGCATCAGTTGAGTGAAATCTGCTGCTCATTCAAAGTTTTCTGATAGAATGGGCAACATTATTGCACTCACGATAATAATTATCTCCCTTTGTTATTTGTTTCTTCCGTTTCCTGCATGGTTTCTTTTTGTTTTTTGTCTAACATCCATTTTCATTGGCTCAACTCGACGTAATGATAAAATATCTTTATAATAACTGGTTGTATAAAAATAAATTATCAATTTTAATAAACAGTGGCTTTTGCTGGGTGGATCATAATAAATAATCAATATAAAGAATTCATTGGTCCGATGATAATTATGCTGCATGAGGATTTTATTTTTATATTTTATATAAATCTACGTTCTTATGTTTTTGGATATGCTCCGTTATTAAAAACTATGATAATATATAACAATAACCGTTGTTTATATTATAAGCTCTTAATTATCTTATCTTATACATTACATGCCCTCCTTCTATAAAGAAGATTATTGCGTCCTACGCTCATCCGTGGTCCCGAGTCTAGTCTTGCATTTTTATTCATGTTTTAAATGATGTTAAATTACTGGTTTTCCTGGTTTGTTCAGGCAACCCATTCCATGCCACTCGGGAAGAAAGAGTACTTATATGCATTATTATAGGTTGTTTCAAAACAGTGATTTGAATATTTGACGTACAGAAGAATCCCGCAGAATTCATTTGTCGAATTCATTGCTTAGAAACTTTATAATTAGCTTTGCAGGTCAGATTCTTAAAGATTTATTACTCGAGTGGGTCAAGGGCCCTGTCGATAAATGGATATTATATAATTCAAGCTACCTTTGCAGAACTTACAAGCTGATGGTGGCGCGGAAGCAGAGTTCAACTGTATAATTGGCCGAGGCTTACAAAGAGATTTAATACAAAACACAACGCCCAGATTGTGTTACCCATCCTTCCTACCTACATTCTACATATCCCGTCGTCTGTTGGACCGTTGGCGCCCAGCAGATGACATTTACACCAGCCTCCTCCATTCCTCCCGTCTCTCAGCCTTTCTCAATGCGTCGCTCAGTTTTACTTCCGTCCACGCCCTGATGTTTTCCTCTCATCGATTCCGTTGTCTTCCTCTTTCTCCCTCCTCTGCTGGTGCCCTTCAGAATAGTTTTGGCAAGCCCTGTTGGTTCTAGTTATGTGGCCATACCATTTTAGTTTCCTTTTCTTGACTGTGTCCAGCAGGTCGTCGTATTGTCGAATTTCCTGGATTAACCTCTTTCATATGGTACCCATCAGAGCTGGGTAAATTTCACGAAGACCTTGAGTGTAGGCATATATAGCCGATTCCTAGACAAAGAGATAAATCACTTTCCTTATTTCATATGCAAGGACAATTTCATAAACATTCTGCCCCCCCCCCCTCGAATGGCATTTAGTCTTGTAATGGGTTGCCTGAGTTAGTCTCGAAAAACAATTAAAAAAAGTATTTGTAAAATGTTATCAAGATGCTGTACCAGACACTCTTCAGTCCCGAGAAAGAAGTCGTAACGGTTTTTTTAATACCTAGATTTGAACCCGATGCATCGGAGTAAACATCCAGCCATCTGCCACTATACCACAAGTCCTCTATTACTACGTACCGAATATTTCTACCAACCAGACCTCAAAAGTTTTTATCGTTGTTGTTGTTTTTTTGTTGTGTTTTTTTTTTTAGATTTTGGTTCAAAAGTTTCATTTTTACAATGAAAAAGTATTCAATAAAGAAACGTAGACTTTATTGTACAATTACAATTATTGCCTTTGTTAAAAGTCTATAAAGACAAGGACGAAACTTTGGACTTTTATATCTAAGGTTATCTTATCGTTTATGTTACAGATGCTCCATCTATACAGAAGATTTTTGCGTTCTAGCTTATCTGTGGTTTAAGTCTAGTCTTTTTTTCGTATTGATTCCAATCCTGTTAAGTTGTTGGTTTTCCTTGTTTGTTCGTGTAACCCATCAATTAACCGATGGCCATTTTGTAAGAAATTGAATTAAAATGCGTTCGTTCTTAATTATGGAATAAGTAAAGTGTTGTTGTTGTTGTTTTTTTGTTAAGTTATATTTATATGATTATATCTGAGTATTGTAGTGAAACGTTTCTCCTATATTTATAAAAGTTAAGTGGTAAAAAAATAAAGATTGGTATATCGATAAAGATGAAGGACTTTGAAATTAATCTCCATATAGACTTCTTTGTTAACAGTCCTTCATCACAATCTATACATTCTGCCCCTTATCCAACAATGAAAAACGAATCTTTATCGTAACACTGTTGACTAGAATCATCTATTTCACAGTACATTTTCAAATTGTAATGTGAATCTACGCATATCAAAGGGCGGCTATTCTATACATAATTGTTGTTGTTTTTTGTTCTCCCCCTTTTTTTAGGCTATAGCAAAGTAGTAGGAAGCCATGAAAGATTCAGTGCTCTTCATTTCTTTTGTTCTGCTGGCTTGTTTACCAGAAACTATGGACTTTATTCTAAATAGCTATTTAATATGATGTAACATACTGTGATTTTGTTTTCTATATTCGATTGCGTTGTATGTGAAAACACATTGACGTCACACCAGTGTATAAAAATAACTTCATTTTTATTTAACAATATATTTATGTACACACGGTATTATCAATAGCTCCTTTATAATCTTATCTTATCTTATACGTTACAGACGCTCCTTCTATAAAGAAGAACCACATCCATGGTTTTAGTCATGTGCTGCATTTCTATTAGAGTTTTAAATGATGTTAAGTTACTGGTTTTCCCGGTTTGTTCAGGTGACCCATTCCATGCCCGGTTGCCACTCAGGATTTCAAAATTCACTTGCGCTAGATGTATTTGAAAATAATAGTATTAATATAAAGCGCATTTGAAGACTAACTGTTCATAAATAGTGCTATATCAATGTGTTATTACCGTGTCTGTAGGGTGTCCCTGAGTCCACCCAGTTCCGATGTTGTGGGGAAAAGTAAAGGCGGCTGGGCATTGTGATGGCCACACAATCCTCCCCTAGTATGCAGCGACCACAGACATAGGTGAACGCTGCTTCACTGGTCCTATGGATAAATTTGGTGCGAAAGGGTTTACTTCTTTTTTACTACGTTTTTTTTTTGTAGTTTGAGTTTAGTCTTTAGTTTAGCTCTTGCATTTCTAAAGAGCTCAGACTACAGATAACATCCCTTGAACTAACAATCTTGCAATTACTGAGAATTAAACAAAATTAATATAATTATGCCGTCTAGGATGCAATAAAATAATCGAATAAAATTAATTAACTCTAAATTTCTTTATTTTTATTTAGATTCTACTATTCACTCGATTTGGATTTTGTTCTGCTTCAAGTCTTAAATCAAAGATGCAAACACAATAAATCAAACACTGTTCAAGAGTTGGATTACAATTTGTATGCCGCGGGAAGGTTTTATAAGGATTGTTGTCTTTTAAGTTTATGATCTTGGTTTCCATGGTTACCATACGCACTTGACAACCCAGACCATGAATCCACCGAGCCTTGTGTATTAACGAGAAGGAATGGAACTCCACCCATACACCAACGCCACTACGTGCGTTTGCTTCTCCCAGCACGCGAGCGACGCCGCCGCCCATTTCCACAACATGTCGCATTCACATTCCGCGGCGGAGGGGCGCTCCACCCTGGCCGCCATAGGGGAGGCCTACGGCTCCGTGCACGGCATCATCAGCCTGGTGGTGTGCACCTTCGGGATCCCCATGAACGTGCTCAACATCTCGGTGCTCACGCGCAAGCACATGAGGACCCCTGTGAACTGTATACTCACCTGGCTGGCGGTGTTCGACCTCTTCACCATGATCTCCTACGTGCCTTTTGTCATTCACTTCTACTGCTTCCGGTCGGACTGTGACGTCAGCACCTCCGCCGAAAGAAACTCCTTGGGTGAGTTCAACATTTTTTTTCTAAATAAATTCATTTTGGCTACACTGGGCATTGTGCTGGCCACACAATCCACTTTTGTAGCCAGGGGTTTAGATAAAGTATTTAGTTCTGCTTCCCTAATCCATGTTCTGAATGAAAAACAACTGGGAGAAACGTCTATTACAAATACGAGCATTGTACTGGCTACAATAGACCATCCCATTTTCTGGACACTTAAACCTGACAGCTAAAATGTCTTGTTTTTAAAAGGAAAACGTTTGCGGCCCATTGGGCGTTGTGTTTGCCACACAATCCCCTTCTGTAATCCGATACTTATAGAAAATGTTGAGCTCTGCTTCATTAGCCCACGATCTGAAAAGGGAGAAAACTGAGGAAAGGTATATCACAAAGGTTTGAGCATTGCGCTCTTTACACTAAATTACACTACACCATCTCTTTCCTTGTGTATATAGACAAGACATTGAAAATGTATTAACTGTCTAAAAAAAAATAATTTTATGTTTAGTTAAACATAATCATAAAACCAAAATTTAATTATTGAAATGTTTATTTTTGTTTAATGTATATTTTTGTATGATTATAATGAAAATAATTTCAATTTTTAGATTTATAACACAAACTTAATAATTAAATTAGATACTAGCTTTCTGAAAGCCCTGATAGAAAAAAATAAGTATCTCTTCTGTAAGGTGTTAACGGCCCGTTTATAAATTACGTAATGCTATTTCTGCCAACGTTAAACGGAGTGATTATACGGCGGATTTTCGCATGAACTCGTGACCTCTATTATACACATTGCTATTGGCGCATGCGCATTATTGTTTATCTGGCCCTATATGCTCAATATCAATTTTTTGTTAGATTTTTAACAATGTTTCTTGGCCCAGTGGTTAGTAGCGTGTGCTGTCAACAGGGGTAACACAGGTTCTACCCCACCCTTCTCCACCTTTTTTAAATTATTATTATGTCGTCACAAAGATCTGCACCCCTTACCTTCAGCCCTAGAAAAAAACAACAACAATACAATATATTTCCAGTTCTAAATTAGCACAGCACGTTTCAATTATTCCCTTTGGTTGTCATTGTTGCATAATATTGCAATACACAATATAACTATTACTGTGGTTAGATCGAATTAAGTAAAGCATTTTTTTTAAATGGGTACTTTTCATTAAAAGATGCACATTTGTTTTCGGATGTGTCACGTCACACTGTTTAAACGACCCATTCGCCTCGTCATATATTGTCACAAATGTTTAACCCTTCACCACCACCCCCACCCTTTCTGCCTCCTCCTCCACACCGTGCTAGACGTCATATATGGACGGCCCCTGAAAAGAAAAAAAATCCATCCTAGAAATATTGTGTTTACTGAACAAATAATAATTTTATCGTGCAGTGTTGTTGTATTTTTGGTGGCAGCGTGATATTTAACGATTTTTTATATTTTTTTTTTATTTACCTATTTCAGGATGGATGACGTTTTTGATATTCCATGTAGATTTTGCCTCAACAACCCACACAATAAGTATTTGGCTGGGCGTTACCCTTGCTATGTTTAGGTAGGTCATTTTGAAAGTTTATTTGTTGCTTCTATTTCGATCTTGGTCGTTCCGCTTGTTTGGGCTTTTGTTGTCTGTATTATGGAGAATTAATGCTCTCATTTAATCACCCAAAGGGATTTGATTCCTCAAGACAGTTACTTGGAGACGTGGGTTGATTCAGCTGGCAGATTAAGGGAGAGTCGTACTAATAGACAAACATACATTTCGACAGATATAAAGATATAGAAAGATGGTGATAGATACTGAGATATATATAGAGAGATAATAAATACATAATAAATAGAAATATCGCGAAAGTATATGTATATATATTTATAGAGAAAAATAGATAAAACGGTAGATAGATATGTAGATGGATGGATGGATGGATTTTAGGTAGATAGATAGATAGATAGATAGATAGATAGATAGATAGATAGATAGCATGAGCGATGATAGATAAATAGATATAAGGATAGTAAGAGTTAAAGACAAGATATATAGAGATATATAGATACAACGATAGATTGGGATAGATACAGAGAGAGAGAGAGAGAGAAAGAGAGAGAGAGAAGGAGAGGGATAAAAAAAGATATACAGATATTGGAAGATTTCCATGAAATTTAAATTATAAAACATACACACAATGCATTTATTAATCTTGAATTATTAATCTAGTGCAATACGTTTTTATGTATTTTTTTAAAAGTCTCCCTTATCAGTTTCTTAACCAAAGCATTTTAAAAGTTTTATGATGCTATACTCGCCGATTCTAATCCATTCTAATTTACTTCCTAGACAGGTAATTTAGAATTATATAAATAATTGCTGTTATTTAACCCGAATCTTGAATTCTTTGTTCTTCTGAAGAATAATTGATTTAAAAAGTACAGATGCTAAAAAAATTGTTGTTTTTTTCCACAAAGGATATTAAAACTTAATTAATATTTTAATGGGTTTTTCAAAACATATTATATCTTTATAAATCAAATATAATGTTAAGACAGGAATGAAAGGTTAAAAAATAAAATGTCACATCTACGACTGCTTTAATTAACAAAGATGTGTGAAATATTTAGCCCTACATGAAGTATCTATTACTTTTCTGAACATTAAAAGAATATAAAAAAAATATAAAAGTGTACATAGATATGTTCAATGGATTCTGGTTGAAGGAAACATTGTAAATAAGACACCAAGAAGGCGTTTACTATTTCAAATTAGAGAGTTTTGATTTATATATCTCTGTGTGTTCTTTTTACTAGTATTTGTTTTTTGTATTTGTGTTTGAGTAAAACATAAACCGCTGTCCATCTTCAGGCAAAAAATGGCAAATAAACGTGCAGATAGATAGACAGACAGCCAGACAGACAGACATATAGATAGATAGATTGTTAGATAGATAGACAGATTGGTGGATAGATAGATTGATTGATTAATGTCACATTGTATTGGATCGTGACACCCAAATTATTTTTTTTATCGGCGACATGCAATAGGATTGAGGGGTCAATACGATACAATGTGGTTGTTTGTACAATCAATCCTGGCCACTCGTAAGGGAGGGGGTGTAGAGAGTGGAATCAATTCACTGGTTTTATCCAACATCTGATTAAATGTCTACAATTTCAATAAGCTTCTTTTATATATATAGATCTATGATCTTCGTTTATATGACAATGTACATAAATATATGATCTTCGTTTATATATAGATCTATTATCTTCGTTTATATATAGATCTATGATCTTTTTTATATATAGATCTACTATCTTCGTTTATATATAGATATAATCTTATTGACATATAAATCTATGATCTTCGTTTATATTTGAATCTATGATCCTCGCTTGTAAATGAATCATTGATATTCGAATCATACATATTCTAGCTTTTAATCATCTTTGCTATAAATTTATTTGAATTACGAGTTTTAAAAACGGATTTCAGAAAATGGTCAATAATTCAGTCAATGTACACATTTTAAAGAATGTTTCCTTTATGTGTATTTTTAAGGCACGAAAACCAAGACCTAAATACATGTGTTTTCCAGTATTTTAATTAGTACAAAATTAAGTCTAGACAATTCCCAAGTCCAGACAGTAATATGGGGAGAAAAGACGTCGCAGATGTTTCAAGAAGAAAAAAACAGTAAGCAATGTATTCCTCCGCTAAGAAGTTCTTTGGTTCTGTTATTTAAGGTTACATTTAAAGGGATAAAAAGTGTTTTAGACAAACAGACGTCTTGTTGTTTGCCTTTATTTAAAAATCGATTTATACAATAAAAAATAAAAGATCTTGAGTTTTGAAAGAAGCCATAGTGTTTTTATGGAGTGCTGAAACAAGCAAAAGTGTGTTGAATTACAAAGATCAAACAAGCTATTGTCTGTTGAAATAAGAAGTTGCCTGTTGAAACAAGCAATGGTGTGTTGAAATAAATAAAAAATTGCTGAACAAGCAAATTTTATTTAAAAGAAAAGTGATGGTATGTTAAACCTAAAAAGACTATTACAATTAGACAAGAACGACACACCAAATCTTGGATGTAATTGAGTGGGTAGTGGTTATTCAGAGTTACTGTCTAGACAAGCAGGCAGACTTGTAATAGACAACTCATTACAACGGTACGTCAAGCTAAGGTAAAAAAAAAAAGTCAATAACACTATATATTTATGGATCATTGTCATAATATATGTGTACTAAAAAAGTATGGAATATTTATAACGTATTTACTGTGGTACTGTAAATGACATATTAACATTTTAATTAAATTGACATGTCGAGTAAATATGGGATAGTTCAATGTCTTCAAATCGATTACACTTAATGGCAACATGAGCACACTGTGGCCGAGCGGGCAGCACGTTTGTCTGTAGTACCAAGGGTCCTATTCTCGAATCCTGGTGAAAGGCTAGGATTTGTTCCTAGGTCTGAAAGGGTGCCCCTGAGTCCTTAATGGGTACTTGAATAGGTTGGGGCAAAGTAGTGGCTTCTATGGATTGCGTTAGCCACACAATCCACAGAGGTTCAATTTAATTTTACTGAAGTACTTTACTTTTTTTTTTACTTAATATATCTTAATCAGAGTGTATCGAATTAATGAAATGGAGAGCTAAATACATTTTTTACCTCAAAACTAATGCTTCTATTGTTATTATAACCTTATTATTAAATATTAAAAAAAGTATATTATTTGATTCATACAAACACAAAGAGATCATGCCTATCTATTTTGAAGACAAAACAGCTTTTTTTTTCAAACGGTGTTTCACAGAGGGATGTAACTCTCACAGACAGGAAGAAGCAAAAGAAGCAGCAGGAATGTTAGACACGTTTACACTTCAGAGCTCTCCTATTTTAAAAACCAAAATGAATGTTGCACGATTCTCTGAGCACTATAGATCTAAGTGCTCGCCAATAAACTTGTTACAGATTTGTACCAGACGATAAGTGTTATGTCATGATCAGCGGTTTTTGTTTTTCACCCCGTCAGATCCAAGTCTCAGAGCATTTGGTATGCATGAATCTTGAAAATATTGATTCCATTCTGTAGGAGTGTCTACATGAGAATGATGAATCACTGCGTCCTCTGGTATCCTCTGAAAATTGCCGTAGAAAGCAAACTTTCTACTAGATGATGAACCTATTGGTTTATGTGTTTCCTTTTAATGTACTAAAGTTCACAATACAGTTGAAATAGTTACTTGCTTTCAACAAAACTGTAACATGTATGGGGGTCTTAAAATGTGACCATACACCACGAAATGGTCGCATTGTGCTCTAGGGTTATCTTAAGTTATTTAGAAGTCCTTATAGTGATTTGAATGCTGAATTCAAAATGGTGCAATTCATTTTAAAATAGGATAATCTCTTAGCTATGTGTGTTATACTATAGCCTCTGTCTGAAACCTGATTTTGAGAAATTTCAAGTTTACTAAAGTTGCTTTTTCATATTAAAAAATACAGGGAGGGGCGAAGGGAAAAGGGGGAGCCAGACCCCACCCCCCTAAAAATTTGGCAAAACATTTTGTTTACACTTTTTTTTAGAAAATTCTGTACTCAATTCGCGAAAATTTTGGTAAATGTTTCTAACGCGAAAGTTTAGCCCCACCCCTCCCCGTTTAACAAAAAAAAGAGGCTGTGTTCGCTGTCTTTAACAGGAAAGCCCTATGTACAGTCAAGTACATATATGAATATATAGGCTTTTGGTGATCTTTCAAACCTCAGAATACTCAAATTAATGTCTGCCTACCCCCCCCCCCTCCAACTCAGCATATTCAAATGGAAGCTTTCTAGCTTGACCCAACACAACTGATGATATCACAACTCGGTCTTTCCTTCAAATTGTTGCCTGTCACACTCAATTAGTGACATGACAAAGAGTGATAATCGATGGTCAGAATGTTGCATTCGTACAGGGACACATCCCTTCACACATTATAGTTAGTGTTATATATAACTCCTTTATATTTATATACACCTTTATTATGTGACGGATTGATACAAGATATAATAATACAAAACCGTACCATGAAAGCTGATATACGCTTAATACTAAATAGAAGACAGCTATGTCTTCCTCGGACGTTCTGCTCGGTCGTAAACCTTTTCTATCGTTTGTTGACTGTAATGTACATGATAATGTCCTTTCGTGTTCAGATTGACACTTTGGACGCGAGTATTGAAGGGGCCACTGTGAGATTTCAGCTTGTTATAACGTCAACTCTATTCAGCTGTCTAAATTATTGAGTCTTTTAAAGTTATACTTTTAATAGCGATCCCTTCAAATGGTACTTTTAGAAAGTCGACATTGTACTTTTTCATTTGAGTGTACTCAAAATGATCATTTTGACATTTCAGTTGATACAAAGATTAATTGTGAATTTCAGCCGATTAAAAATGTAACTTTTAAAAAAATGTATTTTATTCAGTCCAAAATTTTAAGGTCATTCTATTCAAATTGTACTTTCTATACTCACGTCAATTCAAATTGTACTTTGTCAATTGAGTCTATTCAACTGATGCGTCTCTAATCCTGCTTTTAGCTTTTTCAATACGTTCTTTTCAATTAGTTATTGTTTATTCATTTAACCCATTCACGCGATATTTTCCTTAACTCCACCTCACTTGGCGTGTATTCAAGTGATAATTTTTCCGCTGAATATAGTCTTGGACTAATTAATCGGCTTTTTGCGTTCAAGTTCTTGTTTTGCTAATATTGTTTGTACAGACAATTTCACTGATTTCCATTTTCATCGACTCAGTCTCTCTACATATAATATTTCTCTTTTTCTCCCTAGCCCTATCTCTTTTGTGTCTTTTTTCAGTCAGAAGATTTCGTAGAATAATAGAATATTATGAGAGCGTCTAAGTCTCTGGCCACATTAAATTATGTTATTACTCTTGGGAGTTTCCCATGAGTTCAGATACAATCATTGATGAAGAGAATTTTCAGCTGCTTGACCTTTCATGCAATAACGCTAATACGATTATTAACCTTTTCAAGTAACAATTTTTTTTATTTTGAATAGGACAGTCGAACTTTACAAAAAAATTACCAAAATCTGCAAGCATTTGAGGTTGAAAAAAATCTTCATTCAGTGAGACGTACTTCGAGGTGCCAATTTGTGGAATGAAAAATTTACCAAAATATTGATGGCATTATTATATCCATAATTTTATTGCAGTTGAAGTTTTATAAAAGTCAAATTATTTGCCTACACCATTTCAAACGTATGTCTGTAAAGCATATTTGTGTTAAACTGTAAGTTACTGCTCACGTTTCAACAATTCTCTGAAAGACTACCATTTGTTTATTTTTCTACTTCATTTGCATTAAAATTAGAACACTTAATATTTTGTAACAGTTATGTTCAATGAGGCCTGAGGCTAATATAAAAATCTAAGCAATGAAATTTTTCGCGAGAAACAATTTCCGGAGACATATAATATGCGCCGCCAAAAACTGTAGGGGAGACAACACTGCATCCAGTTTAATCACATGATACGTGCAGGAATAATGGTTCCTTGTGTGTGTGTGTGTGTTTGATTAATTTCAACTTCCAGACTTAAAATATGTTTAAGTTAAAAGCAGCTTTCAATTGATCGACATTTTTTATGGCGCTTTGCTTAAAGATAAAAACAAAGCAAAAAACGGAAAAACCAGGTAGAACCACTTAGTTGGATGCCCCACCGTGTCGTTACATGGGCACTAAAGGCGCTTATCGATCCTATCGGACTTCAAAAGGGAATTTAAAAAAACAAACTACCAACTACTATGAATAGAGGATACGTAAAACTATCTCGACAAAGCTTAAATGACAATAATTGTGACATTTCTTTAAAATATAATTCTATAATACGCGTATAGTCGTAAGCCATAACTAATTGACAAGTCTTAATTAGGTGTGACCTTTTGAACTGTAATGAGCGTGAACTTCCGGTGAAATTTACCGCCATTTTCGTAAACAAAAAACATGCTTTTGGTGCTGTTTGACAATTGATTTCAACATCGACAGCCAGTTCTGGTCTTTTAGAAATATACAACGGCTACAAGATTAGTTATGAGGAATCCGTTTTTAACATAAAAATTGAGTCGGCTATAATTAATACTCAAAGTGTTAGTCGCGTTTGTTTAAATTTAGCTTTTGTTTATAAAAATTGTGTTCTTATAAAAAACAACAACACGAAAATTCTTTTGCATCAAGCAATTAGTTTGGGATTATAAATAGGTGATTTTCCAAATCTGACATTCACAATCCATCGTTTTCTTTTGGCGCCATTTTTAGGAAATGAAATAAAATTTAATTCTATACATATTTTCGTACAACCAGTAACTTAGCACAGAGACATGTTTTGAAGAAAATGATCGAATAAGACCGGAAATGTTATTCTTTGTGACCTTTTATGTATGCATAATCGTTAAGACTTGTCAATGTTCATAGTGAAATGTAGATCTATATCACTGATCAATAAAAAGAATGGAATAGGCAAGAAATTAACATTCTTGATGCCGAAATCAACAGGCGTTCACGTCACTTTCACTTATCTATAAAATTATATTTTTTAAACACTGACCTATAAATACATTTCAAGAGACATAGACTTCCTTTTTATCGTATAGATTTGTTCTAATTATAGATGGTTTATTCCTATAACTTTTATCTTATGTTACATAATACAGACGCTCCTTTTATAAAGAAGATTATTGCGTCCTACGCTCATCCGTGGTCCGAGTCTAGTCTTGCATCTTAATTAATGTTTTAAATTATGTTAAGTTACTGGTTTTCCGGGTTTGTTTGGGCAACCCATTCCATGCCCGAATGCCACTCGGGAAGAAAGAGTACTTGTTTGCATATGTTCTCGCATAAGGGATAAGGAAAGTGGTTTTGTCCTTATGTTTATCTGAGCATTGCAACGGATTGTTGTTAGGTTGTATTTCTAAATTAGAGTTTAATGCCTTATATATTATTACTACTTTACTCTTTGCCCTTTTGCCTCCTAGTTTTTTTAGGTTTAGTGTTTTTAGTGACTAATAATCTTACTCTTGTTAGGCGCCATTCTTTTTATAGATCAGTAATATACATAGGCTTAAATATAATGTATATAATATATATATATATATATAAATATATATATAATATATATACATATAAGGTTATATATATATATATATATATTATATATATATTACATATAAGCCTATGTATATCACTGATCTATAAATCTAATCTATAATATATATATATATATAGCGCATGTTGCGCAAGTTAAAAAAAAACATTTTTAAAGTTGTAAGCCGAGTTTTAGAAAATAGTGTATGGTTTACCATACAATTTCGGAAAATATCTACAATTAATTGTGGAAATAGGGCGCACTGAGATTGTTATATGCGATATCATGGAGAGACAGGCTTTAATACAAATTACCATCATCAAGATATGCATTCCTTGAACTCTTTCATAATTTTTATGTTTATAATAATACACAAGAAGAAATGTCAAGATATTTTTGAAAAACTTGAACCATCTTTCCGGAACAATATTGAAAAAATCACAAAGTGAAATCTTTACGTCCGTACTTGGATGTGAAATTAAAGGCAATCGCTAGTAATTTACTTGTCACGAAACATTAGTGGTGAAGAATAGAAAAGTTCACAGTACTAGCAATCAACTGTGAATATTTCTTGACCATTGTAAACAGCATATTATCTCTATATCGAGTAACATATTTCTAAATTCTACGTATGTTTATTCTTTGTTTTCTTGGGTCTTTTGTTGATGTGGTTGGTGGTGTTTTATTATAAGTTGACTTTCTTGACTTCGTCATACATTTGTTTGTAATGATTGGCGTGAGCAAGGGGAGAGCGTAATTGAAGGAGTGGGGCGCTGGTCTTTAATACCATGAAATCTTTTCTGTTTACTAACTAAGCATATTTACAACTGGAATTGCTGCCCTTCCCAGCTTTTTTTTTAAAAAGACATTCAGATACCTGTGGAAAACATTTCGGAGGACGCCTCGCCCATTAGTGCATAAGTTTGACATTTTGAAATCGTGTCAATAAAATAAAAAAGTAAATGGAGTATCCCCCTCCGACCAATGTCATCTATATGGCAAGTTTCCGTGACATACAAAGTGGATTGTGTGGCCAGCACAAAGTCCGGTACTTCCCCCCTCCCTCAAGTTAATGCCAGGTACTCATCAGATCTGGGTAGGCTCCGGGAACACCCTGAAGGCCCAAAGACAACCTCCAGACCAGGTAAAAATCCTCATAGTTCGAACCCGGAAATTTCTACATGTTGTCCTGTGCGCTACCAATTGGCCACCGTATCCCAATAAGAAGGAATATCATTGTAATCCAGGAAGATAAATGTATATGCTTGTGCACACTTTGAAATTTAAATACCTGATAGATACTTTCAACCAGAATCAATGAAGTCTTATATCCTTTAAGAACTGACTAATGAGTTTGCCAAACAACAATAAACAAAGTTTGCCAACAACAACATTATAAACTCATCATATGATAGTTGAGCTTTTAGTCATTTCTGAAATTTTAGAAACTTCTGAGTGCGAGATGTACATAAAATATTCAAAACAAAGTCTTGTACAATACTCGATATCAATGTGCGTCATTTAAATAAAGCAATGTATTTCTTAAGGGTTGACAATAATGTAAAATGATTGGCAATTATTATTGGCAATAGAAATTTCAACAACACTCGAGACGTTTGTATGAATGGTATTTTTTTTGGGTAGAAATGTATAGACGGATTTGAAAACAATTTATAAGCTAATGAATTGACAGGAAACGTGAATGACATGGCAAAGACTGAAAGCATTGGCTCTTTCCTCTCTAAAGCCTTGTTGTTGTTTTCATTTGAAGGGAATGAAGGGACGCAATACAATTAATTGATCATTTTTAGAGTTGTCGTTTTTTACTACCGTTTTTAAAATTGATATTTACGTGTTTATTGTATATAAACCTGTTTTGGTTTTATTGTTTCTGCTTTATTCTTTGAATTAAGCTAAGTTTGTTAAACTGTCTAATTTACTAACAGTAGTGTGGTGGTATTGGCGTATGCCACTGTTTTGCCGTTCCGTAAATATCAAGACATTCTGAGGAAAACATTCGACCCTGGGTGTGTTTAGGAAATGTGCTGGCATTGGGACTGGGGTTCAGTTTTCCATGCGTACAATACGATATAAAGTATTATAAAGGGTACTCAACATTAGTGCATGCATGAAAGTACAAGCTTTGTGCTCCTCACATATTCTACCTATCATTGGACTTCCGGAAGCAATAATGGCACTGAGTTTAACGTCTCTTGGAAGAGAGTGCATACAATTCCATTTGAACTTTCGAATCACGCTTACATTATCATGGAAAATGGTGCATGAATTCCATTTGAACTTTCGAATCACGCTTACATTATCATGGAAAATGGTGCATGAATTCCATTTGAACTTTCGAATCACGCTTACATTATCATGGAAAATGGTGCATGAATTCCATTTGAACTTTCGAATCACGCTTACATTATCATGGAAAATGGTGCATGAATTCCATTTGAACTTTCGAATCACGCTTACATTATCATGGAAAATGGTGCATGAATTCCATTTGAACTTTCGAATCACGCTTACATTATCATGGAAAATGGTGCATGAATTCCATTTGAACTTTCGAATCACGCTTACATTATCATGGAAAATGGTGCATAAAATTCCATCTAACTCTCAGACCACTACAACATTTATTTGGACATGAGCGTACTGAGCATTTTAAAATCTCATTGTATTGGACACACACTTTTCTGTCTTTTAATTTAACTGGTCATTCTTCACATTTTTGTTTTTTTTACTTTCAGATACAAACACATTTTCTCTCCGGCCAAAGGTCATCTGACGAGGGTCAGGCGGCTCATCCGAGCCAGGATCGCCGTGTTTGTCGTGGTCATCGTCTCAATACTGATGATGATTCCAAACTACATGATCAACAAGCTGGTCAAGGTGCCAATAGTACATAAAGGTAAAAGAACGCAGTTAATTGAGTAGACAGTAAAACAAATCTGGTCCAGAACTAAAGGCTAGAGTAGAACCGGCTATCCAGTTCTAGAATATTTTTTAAGATCCCAAAACAACGGGGATTCTCAGGATAACCTGAAAACCAGTTCCGATTCAAATATATAATATGAGATTCAATTTTGTTTTCTTGAAGCGACTGTTTTGGAATTTTTGGTTAACCAAAAGTTCTCGAAACCGGGCCTAGAACTGGGTATCAGGTTGGTTCTGAAAAGATTCAGCTTCAAAAACTCGGTTCCAGTAAATTTATCCGATTCTGTAAGTAGAATCCAGAACTATGTTTAGCATTGACATGGACAGCAACGTTTTTTCTCTTTTTCTGTCATTCTCTGTTTGTCTCTCTATTTTTCTCTACCTTCGTTCTCTCTATTTTAATCTACCTGTCTCTCTATGTCTCTGTTTCTCTTTGTCTTTTTCATTTCTATCTGTAATGTTATATCTGTATTGATCTCTCTGTATCGCTTCATCTTTCATTCTGTCTCTCTTTCTGTCTATCTGTACCTCGCTCTGTCTTCGTGTTCCTCTTCTTTCTATCTGTTTCTCTCCCTCTCTATCTGTAATCCTCCCAGTCTCTTTATCTGCCTCTTTTTTTCTCTCTACCTGTCTATCTTTACCTCGCTTTATCTGTCAATCGTTCTCTCTCTCTCCCTCTCTACAAGTACATTTGTCTCTCTTTCTCTTCCCTGGCCATGTCCGCCTAGCTACCAAATGACCCTGCGGCCCGGACCATTGACTAAACAAGTCAATAATATCACTGGGACTGGCCCAAGAATCCGACTGATTGCCCACGAAGTTTACAATATATTCATATTTAAGCAGCGGAGATGAGAACTTCAAGACAAACGGGGGGGAGGAGGAGGGGGGGGGGGAATCCTGAGCCTCGAACTGGCTGGCCAGACGACTCACTCTCTTTTTGATTTGTTAAACTTTCGTCTTGAGTCTCTTGTATTTACTTTTCATTCCCCCCCCCCCCACTTCAAAAGGTCGAGGTCATTTAGGGCAGCAGACAGGAAGTCCCGATAATTGACGTCCGACTTCTGTCATGGATTAGGACTCGGTACCGGTGACCTATTTTCTAAAAAAAGAAAAGGGAGGGAGGCGGACGTAACGTCGCATGACATCTGGGAAATAAAATCCTGTTATCTTCCCCCCCCCCCTCCTCCCCGCCTGGAACGATTGATAGTCGTCCTCAAAGACTGAAAGTTTGTCAACAAACATTGGCCAATGTTTTTCTGGCTATCCAGTGGAGATAATAATAATTATTGAAGTCAAATAAGTGGATATGTTAATGCAGTGACATTTCGTTAAGAGTGCCCCCTAAAAGTCTACGTTACTTTTAACTTTTAAGGGTTAACCATTTAATACGTACGCAAAAAAAATAAAAAATTTTATACCACCCTGTTGCACCCTGTACATTTTTTGACCCCTCCCCCTTAAGACTTGTCAATGTGTATTAGTGTGTTTATGTGCGTGTAAATATTTGACTTTAATAATGCAACAAAACAAACTCGAAAGGTTTCTTTTTTAATTTCGAACAAGAACTTGCATTGCTCTATGAAGTCTTTCAAAAGATCCACTTTTGACTATGCCAGCCTCTGGAATTCAATGCCAATTATAGGAAGAAAAATAAAACAACATCTCCAGGGTATTCCAGAGTCTAAACTGGGATAATGGGCATGTCGACATTTCTTTTTAACTAGCAACACAAACAACAACAACTAAAGAACGGCAACCGTTTTATTTAACCTTTTAAAGCTTCCAGTGGTCAGTAAGTGGAATGGTTATCTTCTCTTGGCCGCTAGGTGGCGCTGCATTTAGGCCGTGAGAAGTTCACGGAACTATATTCATTTTAAGTTGATAATAACCTACATTTTTGCCAAAAGAATCTCTTCACTTTTTCATAATTTTTAAATTTAGATTTTAAGGAACTGTGTTTTTTTGTCTTTTTTTGTAAAGACGTTAAGATCTACATTTTGTTTATAATGTCACTGTGAATACAGTATACGGCACCAGCGCGCCACTTAGAGGCCAGTTACACAAATAAAAGTATAGGTTGCAACGAAATTGTATACACATTACACCGAGAAAGTAGTCAAAGGTGTGTTCAAGACGGAATAGATAGACTTAGTCTGTGTTTACTGCGCCGCGAAGTTCCCAACAGTAAACTCTGTAAGCAGACTATTCTACTGATGAGGGTAACGATTCAAACTAAATTTGTTGATTCCGGCTAACTGAGTTTACTGACCAGTAAAAACAATTACTACTCAGTATATAGTTGGCTTTAAAGAAAGAGAGAGGGATGGGGGGAGGGGGTGATGAAGGGTTAAATCATTTAGGGTCCTAGTAAAGTGAGGTCATGGGGGGGGGGGAGGAGATAAGGAAAAATAAGATGAAGTGTGGTATTGACACTGGAAAATACGTGGTTGAAAACGTACTTTGAAATGGTGGAAATACACTACATAGATCAAGGGGCGGTAGGCACCTAGAGCGATTTTCAATGTCTCGCGGATGACCTCCGAAATGTTAATTCAATTCTTTCTACAGAAAACAGCTGAATAACGTGTAGGTTGTTGGTACGCTGAATGAATTAGAAATCCTACTTTGGCACAGTATTACCAAAAGGTTGCTGGTGTCTGGTATAGATTATAAGTGTTTTTTTTTTAACAGGGTTTTAATATTATCTTATATTTTAATACACATAATACTATGTACTTTTGAAGGGTATTACTCTTGCGTCCTCAGAGTCTTGACTCTAAGTCGAGAAATGTCGTAAATGCTGTTTACTTGGTATTCTCACTAGTTCCAGCAACCCATTCATACACGAACTGTATTTTAGGGTTTAAAGGGAGAATTGAAATGATTTCATCCTTGAATTAATATGGCTTCAGTGCTTTTTTTTTTTTTTGCAGTGTGTTTTTATCCTCACTAAAATGTACATTTCCATTAAGGTACAATTACAAATGAGGGCTCAGTGGTCGTACGGCAGCGCGTTCGGCTGGCGTACAGAAGGTCTTGGGTTCGAAGCCTGGTTGAGGCTAGGATTTTTTTTCCCGGGACTTGAGGGTGCCCCTGAGCTCTGGTGGGTACCTGACCTTAGTTGGGTTAAAATAAAGGGGGCTGTGCAATAGTGCTGTCTACACAATCATCTAGTATGTCGTGGCCACAGAAACTGGTGAACGCTGCTTCAACGGCCCTATGATCGGTTTGTTCCGAAGGGTTTTTTACTTACAATCTCAAATTCAATTGAGAGATACACTACTGGTACGCTACCATATTTTTTTATTATCAGAAAATCTCTGTGATATAATGTCATGGAATTTTATGTATTGTCAACACGAAATATCATGTAGAAATCACATTAAGCAAATAAAGATCATCTTTATTTCTATGGGGGGATAAGGGCGATTGGGGGGGGGGTGTTACATTTTCGAGGGAAATACAATGTGCATTAAAAAAAACAACTTTTTTAACATAAAAAAAATCTAAAACTTAATAATAATTGTAGTTATAAAATGAAACATTTTCACCTGAGATTTTGTTCTTTTTTTTTTTTACAATCATTAAAACGAATTGTAAACAGTTAAGAGTTTGGAATAGTTATTGACATGTCTTATGATTATGCATGCATAAAAGGTCGAAAATAAAAACATTTCCGGTCTCATTCGATCATTTGATTCGAAACATGTCTGTGTGCTGCGTTACTGGTTGTACGAAAAGATGTCGCTGATTAAATTTTATTTCATTTCCAAAAGATGTCGCCAAAAGTAAACGATAGATTGTGAATATCAAACTAATTGCTTGATGCAAAGGAAATTTCGTTTTTATGAATCTACGCAATGTTGTTTTTTTTAAACCAAAGACGCAACTCTTGACTATTTTATTTTGTAAACATAGCTAAATTTAACCTAACGCGACTAACACTTTGAGTATTAACTATCGGCTACTCATATCTTATGTTAAAAAGGATTCCTCATAACTATTCTAGTATGCTTTGTATATTTCTATAAGAACAGAACTGGCTGTCGATGTTGACATCAATTGTCAAACAGCACCAAAAGCATGTTGTTGTTTTTTTACGAAAATGGCGGTAAATTTCACCTGAAGTTCATGATCTCTTCCATTTGAAAATGTCACACCTCATTAGGACTTGTCAATAGCTTGTTTGTCTCGGAGAAGTGAATAATGTCCACAAGTTACATGAGCCACTTATACAGGCAGAGGCAATGCATTTTAAAATAATCAAAATCTACTATACAATTTGAACCTATGTAGTTATGTAACATTATAATAACTTGCATTCGCTAATATAATAATATTTTTGTAGAATACGTAGTGGTAGCTCTTCTGTATACCTAAAATGAATTGAAAACAACAACGGCATAAATAACAACATCCACAACAACCCTATACACCCTATAGGGAAAACTGGGGTAAAATGGGATAGCGGGGTAAAACGAGACACACGAATTACTGAAAAACACAACTGTCTATGTAGATACTTATTCTAGAACTGAAAAATACAACGTAGATACACAAAAACGAAGAATAAGGAAAAACACAAGAGTAAGTAAGTGAAGTATTTTTTTTTTATTCAAGAAATGTCCTTATCACTGAGCTATATATAGGCTACATGGAGTGCTCAATCACTTAAAATAAAGCAAATGAAGAGAAATTGCAGACTCTTATATATAGATAAGTGAAACCCTAGTATGTCGTGGCCACTGAGACTGATGATCGCTTTTTCACCGGCCCTATGATCAATTTGGTCCGACGGGTGATTTACTTATTGTGGATAAAAGTATAGGCTTACAGTACAAATATGCACCTGAAGTGATCAAGAGACGCATAAATATAAATTACAGTACTATATATTTTAACTGACTTACACTAATTTACTGTCAAATATTACGGTATGACCTAATTCTTAACTATGCACGGTAGCCTTTTTTAGGGAAGCGAGTATATTTTTGTGAATCTAGGTCTGCCCATCTTATGTTGCACAGTATAAGTGGCTGTGCATTGTGCCGGCTACACATTCCCCTATCGTACCGCGGCCATGTGAACGGGTGAATTTCGCTTCACCAGCATTAAAATCTGCGAGCAGTTCATTCATAAAACAAATCTAGACCATTCTTGCGTGTGATGACACCAAAAAAAAGAACTTTCTAATGCATTTAACTTCGCATATTTGGCTTCATATGTTATGCATTATATCGCATAATTGGCTTCATATGTTATACATTATATATTCCCCTTATGAAAGGGAATTTTTTAATCTACAATTCTTAATGTAATAATTACAATTAAAAAAAACACATATAAAAAAACACAATATATAATTTTCAGCTATTATTTTTGTTTTATTTTTTCATAATCCTAAAATTTATTTATTTATAAACTTTTTATTTTTCACTAGATTCTAACATTAGCACACATTTTTCGTATACGTTACATTTATATTTACAAAAGAATAAGACAGCTTAGATCTATAGCAACAAACGATATAGAAAAGATATGAGGAAATCATACACATTAATGTTATCAATATTTTTTAAAATAAATATCACATTTTGTCTTTGATGTTGTTTGCGAAAAACGTCCTTCAAATTCCGTAATTGTTTCCTTTAGGCGAGAACAAGTGTGTGGGCGTTTAGTATTAGTTTTTTTTATTTTATTGTTATTTCCACTTTTTAATTTTAATTATATTTTTCCCAGTTGAACTCTGCTAAGACGTTCCATAACTCTTGAATTCACTAGGCTGTTATATGGGATTTTCTCCCCTTGCTCGTTTTTGTAAAGTAAAAGCTAGGCTTGTGCTTTGTCAATATCCCTAGACATAATTTTTTTTTTGGTTAATATTAACACTGACTAAATCTAAACGTATATAGTCTTAATAGTAACCTACAGGCTCAAAAAGTAATCAATACCAACATTATCTTATTTGCTTAATTATGTAAAATTAGACTACACTAGCAAAACGTCTGTTAACATTTTTAAATCAGCTTTGTCAGCTGTTACATACATTTTACCAACATCAACTCTACCATCAACATCAGTGATATCAACATATACATCAAAACATCAGTGATATCAACATATACATCAAAACATCAGTGATATCAACATATACATCAAAACATCAGTGATATCAACATATACATCAAAACATCAGTGATATCAACATATACATCAAAACATCAGTGATATCAAATATACATCAAAACATCAGTGATATCAACATATACATCAAAACATCAGTGATATCAACATATACATCAAAACATCAGTGATATCAACATATACATCAAAACATCGGTGATATCAACATATACATCAAAACATCAGTGATATCAACATATACATCAAAACATCGGTGATATCAACATATACATCAAAACATCAGTGATATCAACATATACATCAAAACATCAGTGATATCAACATATACATCAAAACATCAGTGATATCAACATATACATCAAAACATCAGTGATATCAACATATACATCAAAACATCGGTGATATCAACATATACATCAAAAAATCAGTGATATCAACATATACATCAAAACATCAGTGATATCAACATATACATCAAAACATCAGTGATATCAACATATACATCAAAACATCAGTGATATCAAATATACATCAAAACATTAGTGATATCAACATATACATCAAAACATCAGTGATATCAACATATACATCAAAACAACAGTGATATCAACATATACATCAAAACATCAGTGATATCAACATATACATCAAAACATCAGTGATATCAACATATACATCAAAACATCAGTGATATCAACATATACATCAAAACAACAGTGATATCAACATATACATCAAAACATCAGTGATATCAACATATACATCAAAACATCAGTGATATCAACATATACATCAAAACATCAGTGATATCAACATATACATCAAAACATCAGTGATATCAACATATACATCAAAACATCAGTGATATCAACATATACATCAAAACATCAGTGATATCAACATATACATCAAAACATCAGTGATATCAACATATACATAAAAATATCAGTGATATCAACATATACATCAAAACATCAGTGATATCAACATATATATCAAAACATCAGTGATATCAAATATACATCAAAACATCAGTGATATCAACATATACATCAAAACATTAGAGCGCAGTGAGCTGTACAAGTATTTTGCACTTTTATAATATGTTCATCAGTCCACAAGATCAAGGTAGACTTTAAACAAAAAAACTCAATTCGTTTATCAGAAATTATTTTTAAATCAAAGCAATTTGAAATATATGCACTGTGAGGGACGAAATTTTTCGTCGATTTTGTCTGCTAAAGGTTCACATTACGATACAAATCATAATATGCGTATCTTATGTTATAATATACTAGCACGTATGTGCCCGGTCCTCCGAACCGGCCAAAAGTTATGTTTACATACACTCTAACTACTCAAGCAGTTATAATGAGATTGCCCGCAACAACTACAAATGTTATATTTCGTATTTATAATATATTACAAACGCTCCTTCTATAAAGAAGATTATTGCGTCCTACGCTGAACCGTGGTCCGAGTCTAGTCTTGCATTTCTATAAGTGTTTTAAATTATGTTAAATTAGTGGTTATTTAAATATATTTTTAACAAAAGATAACCATGAAGAACAAGGAATATTCAAACTCAATTTGTATAGCCTTTTCCACTGGCAAAAAATCGACCGCAAAACAAATTTAATTATAAATACTTGAGTTATACATTTACAAAATTAATTATAAACAGTTAAGCAATTTAGGTAAATCGATAGTTATATAAATAAAAGACAGGTAGATGGATATATTAGACGGACAGATAGATAGAAAGATCTATAGATGGATAGATAGATAAACAGATAGATAGAAAGATATATATATAGATAGATAGATAGATAGATAGATAAATAGATAGATAGATAGATAGATAGATAGATAGATGGATAGATAGATAGATAGATAGATAGATAGATAGATAGATAGATAGATAGATAGATAGATAGATAGATAGATAGATAGATAGATAGATAGATAGATAGATAGATAGATAGATAGATAGATAGATAGATAGATAGATTGATATTGAATAAATGATAAAATGCAACTGCTTCACTTGTCTTGGAATAAGTCCGCCATTTAAAAAGTTATTACCAGTGTACTCTACCATTGTATACCATTATTTATTCACAACGAAGAAACGTTAGTCTGGGAAAAAAAAAACCTAAAAACCTACCGTAAAGAATAGGCAAGACAGTATTTGAATTTATTTATTCATGAATGACTTAGTTCCAGAGAATACTTTGCAATACCATTGTCGTTATTACCCGCTGCATTTTACATTCCTTAGGACCATTTGACATCTTCAGACTGCTCTATAAAAAAATCCTATATATGACTAAATAACCTACTATGGTACATGTGTCTATATTTCAAACGTTTTTTTTTAACCCATTGATGTAGTTGCTTTCCTTCGATTCAGTTGATCCCTTTGCGTTTTAATGCACATGTTTATATAAATGATGCAAGTTTATTGAAGACGCTATGATTTCTATATTGAATCTTTTACGTACCTCAGGGGCAATCCGTAAATGATGTCAAGTAATTTTACGACAATGTTAACCCCCCCCCCCTCTACTTCTTTTATTGCCAAAAGACCTCGTAAAAAGTTCGACCCACTTCCACATTTGACGTCACAAAACTCCTGCAAGATGCCATATTTTCCTATTTCTAAATTACATGCTTCTATTCACTTTTAATGCCTTTGCTGTCAAAAGTATTACACACACACACAAATATAACTATCCAAGTTAATTAAGTGAAACGTATTCAAGTGAAAATTTCATTTAAGGAATGCACATTTCGTTCACGTGACGTCACTTTAAACACCCCCTGCTTCCCCTTCGTCGCATTACGTCACTTCATTCCCTTTGCGCGTAACCTCATTAATGGACGGCCCTTTATCTTTAGATATGTGTTTAAATCCTAGAAAAAAAAAAGATTTTACTTACAACTTACAGCTTTTCTGTGCTAAAGTTTTACATTTCAACTCTGTCTTTTACTCTTTTCCAGAAACCAATGCCACAATTTACATTTACATACTAGACTTCCTTGAATTCGGAGCCTCTCAAAGTCAGCTTCTTACTCAGCTGAATCTGTGGTTCCAGTGCGCCCTAGCAAAGTTCCTCCCTTGCATCCTCATGGTGGTCTACGGAGGCCTTCTGGTGCGCACGCTGAGAACCAACATCCGCATGCTGAACAAGCACCGGACGACCCGGCCCTCGGAGTCGTTTAACCCGACGCTGCACGCCGACAACTCTCCGGATCGCCCGTATCCTGAGGATCATCTGCTGAAAGTCCAATCTCTGGACGAAACTGGAGAATCCAGTAAAGAGAACATCAGTGACAGGAACACTGGAGGAGAGTCTGAAGAACTTCTTTGTTCCAGCTGTAAGACGCAGGTCAAGGTCAAGACGAGTCCGGTCTTAGATGTCGCGCCTCGCTCCATGACTCCTGAGGAGGAGCTGGAGGCCAAGAGGTACTCCTCTTCGCCCACCATCGCGACGGCGGCGCGGCGCGTTCCGAGCAGGCACCACGACAACTCCAGGACCACCCGCATGCTGCTTGTGGTGATCACCCTGTTCCTCATCACGGAGCTGCCTCAGGCGATCCTCATCGTGCTGTCCGCCATGATCCCGTCGTTCTTCAACGAGGTCTACCTGCCCCTGGGGGACATCATGGACGTGGTGGCGCTGGTGAACAACGGGATCAACTTCCTGCTGTACTGCGTCATGTCGCGCGACTTCCGGAGCACCTTGCTGGACATGATGAGGTCGTCAGTGACCAGCGCCAGTCGCGTGCCGGGCAAGATCACCACAACACTGTACAGGCCCACAGTGGCTATCTTCGACCGAAGCCAAAAATCACAAGGGACATTAATCGTGCGGACTAAGGATTACTCTTCCTAAGACTTAGCTACAACCGTGTTATAATATTTAACAATGATCGAACATTAGATCTCTAGTGTGTAGTGTCTGTGAATTTTGACAGTGACTTGAGTGATAGAGGAGAAAGCTTGATATTAGTTTAACAAAGCGGACGTTTTAATATCACTTTGTTTCGCTGCGCATGACAAACACACATTTTTTCAGCTTTTAAAGTAAAGCAAGAAGTCCCTATCGCTATAGTCTTTGTAAGAACTAAGGATTACTTTTCCCTAAGACTTAACATAAGCGGAGCATTATGATTTGTTTAGTTAATGTTTACTATAATAATGTATACACAAAAATGTTTAATGTTTTACATTTTGCATGTTATTAACAATGTTAATATGTTTATCAATCTCTCTGCCATTTATAACATTATCATTATATGACTGTATGTGCACAATATATGACTCACGGTTGTCTAACGATGGTGTGACTGATCAGCTTTCTCAGAGTACCGGGTTCGAATCCGATAAAGCGGAAATGTTTTTTTACCTGGAGCCTTACTGCATCAACAAGTCTACCTAGCTCAGGGGATTAGGCCTATCCCGGAACATAAAAGGCATTGGTCCATTGGGATGGCTACAATATCCCTTATATACATGGGGAAATTGACCTGAGTCGTCTCTGTTTGATCAGCTTTTTAACTATATCAATTGGGGAATACTATTTACTACTTATATAAATCATATTATAAAATCAATGTACATCTATATAAATACAAATAGCTTCTTGTATGAAAAGAAATTTTGAATGTGTTAAAATGGCAGAATATTAACCCTACACTGTGTTGTTGATTTAAACAGTTCGAAAAACAAAGGTTTTCATATCAATGTCTGCACAGCTCATACAATAGGCTAATTTTGTTTTATGTTTTATATAATAGATATATATATATATATATTATGTGTAAATAGAATTTAACGCTAATATAAAAAAACTGTTTTAACATTCATTGCTATTTGATTTAAGATCTATAACTGTGATATGAATAAATAAAAATGTTACTGAAATTTTAATAGACATGGACATTCTCAGATTAATTTATTTCTTGAATTTTCGTATTGTATATATCTTATATATTACAGACGATCCTTCTATACAGAAGATTATTGCTTCCTACGCTCATCCGTGGTTTGAGTCTAGTCTTACATTTTGATTAGTGTTTTAACAAGTTAATTTAGTGGATTTCCTGACTTTTTCATGCAACACATTCTGTGCCCGGATGCCACTCGGGAAGAAAGAGTACTTATATTTATTTTTCTTGCCTTTGTAATAAGGAAAGTGTTTTTGTCCTGATGTTTATCTGAACACCTTGTTATTGGGTTGTATTTCTAATGATTAGAGTTTAATGCTTTGTGTATTATTATTACTTAACTCTCTGCCCTACTGTCCTCTAGTGTTTCTAGCCTAATGTTTTGTTTGATATTTTAATTACTTCATCAATATGAGGATTCTATGATAATGTATCCTTATTATAACTCCTAAGTACTTTGCATTTTCAATTTGAGTTAGGTCTTTTCCATTAAGTAAGTAGTTTGTAATTTTTTGTTTCTCTGATACTATTAGCAGTTGGCATTTTTCTATGTGGAAAGACATACTCCAGTTAGATTCTCATTTTTTGTCATTCATCTAGGTCTTTTTGTAAGAGTTCACCATGTTTTTCAGTCTCTATTGTTCTGTAAATCATACGCTCATCTGCAAATAACTTTTTTTTTGTTCCTATACTGATGCTATAGGGTAAGTCATTCATCACAATTAGAAATAATCTAGTCGAGGTCCTAGGACAGTTCCTTGTGGAACTCCTGAGTTAACAGTTACTGATGATGATTTGGCAAAGTTCTGGTTCCGTTTTGTCTTTTTTGAAGATTTAACCATTTAAAAAAATTATATTGTGTATTTAAAAAAACAACAAATGAAATAGAATCTTACATTTTTTTAATGTAGAAATTTGTTTAACAAAATAAAAAAATGAATGGAACATACAAGCTTTAAAAAACAAAGGAAATTGAATGAAGATTGAATAAGAGCTGACTTCCTGTCAACATCCAATTGAGACACGTTCAATATTGATTGCCTTTTGTGGAAAGAAGACCACCAATCAGTAGAGAAAACACGAATTAATTATTTAATAAAAATTCGATTGAAAGTTAAGAACATTTTTACTTTTTTTTTTTTTTTTTTTTTTTTTTTTTTTAAACAAGATTTTTTAAATTCAATTTTAAACTCTGCCACTTGATTGGCTGTTTTGTTTTGTTTTTTAAAAACAATGGATGCGTGTGTTGTTTTTTTTTTTGGTGGACGTTAAAAGCTGAAATTACAATCTAGACTATATTTGTATAATATGTGTTTTGTGTTGAATCATGAATAAACTATACGCTTTAAACTATATACTTTACACTATCAGTGTATATAGTGATATAGACTATGTAATAGTCATACCAGACGTTTGTGTTTTTAAAAGCAAGACATTAATACAAATGGCAAAAAGCTTTTTTTTTATTGCCTTTATCGTTTCTATTTGAAAACTGTCAAAAAATTAAAATAAATTATAAAAAAAAAAACAGGAAGAATTAAAATACTGCCACGGTTGCCATGGTAACAAATATTCCTATTGTTTTCGCTCAAAGCCTTTTTTCTGACGTTGACTTTTCATGTGGACTTTTGTTCATTACATCTGGTAAGGCTTCGTCACATGGTGTGTCTGGTTGTGTGTCTAACGGTGTATATGAAGGAGTGTCTAAAGGTGTGTCTGAAGATGTGTCTACGGTTGTGTCTGAAAGTGTCTCTAAGGGTGTGTCTGAAGTCTGAAGTCTGCAGGTATGTCTAAAGGTGTGTCTGAAAATGTCTCTAAGGGTGGGTCTGAAGGTGTCTATTAAGGTGTCTCTAAAAGTGTCTGAATGCATGTTTTTAGGTGTGTCTGAAGTCTGAATGTATATCTGAAGGTGTGTCTGAAAGTGTGTTAAGGGTGTGTCTGAAGGTATGTTTGATGTTGTATCTGAGGGTGTCTCCTGAATGTATGTCTGAAGGTGTGTCTGAAGGTGTGTCTAACGGTAAATTCAAAGGTGTGTCTGAACGTGTATGTAAAGGTGTGTCTGACGATGTGTCTGAAGATGTGTCTGAAGGTAGGTCTGAAGATGTGTCTGAAGGTGTGTCTGAAGGTATTTCTGTTGTGTGTCAAATTAATAATTCAGCACAAATAATAGAATTTCAACCTATACTCCAACTAATGCTGGCGGAGAACTGAGGGACACTCTTCAGACAACAACACTTATGTCGTTAACCGGGATTTGATCAAGGCGCCTATAGTCCAACTAATGCTGGCGGAGAACTGAGGGACACTCTTCAGACAACAACACTTATGTCGTTAACAGGGATTTGATCAAGGCGCCTATAGTCCAACTAATGATGGCGGAGAACTGAGGGACACTCTTCAGACAACAACACTTATGTCGTTAACCGGGATTTGATCAAGGCGCCTATAGTCCAACTAATGCTGGCGGAGAACTGAGGGACACTCTTCAGACAACAACACTTATGTCGTTAACCGGGATTTGATCAAGGCGCCTATAGTCCAACTAATGCTGGCGGAGAACTGAGGGACACTCTTCAGACAACAACACTTATGTCGTTAACCGAGATTTGATCAAGGCGCCTATAGTCCAACTAATGCTGGCGGAGAACTGAGGGACACTCTTCAGACAACAACACTTATGTTGTTAACCGGGATTTGATCAAGGCGCCTATAGTCCAACTAATGCTGGCGGAGAACTGAGGGACACTCTTCAGACAACAACACTTATGTTGTTAACCGGGATTTGATCAAGGCGCCTATAGTCCAACTAATGCTGGCGGAGAACTGAGGGACACTCTTCAGACAACAACACTTATGTCGTTAACCGGGATTTGATCAAGGCGCCTATAGTCCAACTAATGCTGGCGGAGAACTGAGGGACACTCTTCAGACAACAACACTTATGTCGTTAACCGGGATTTGATCAAGGCGCTGCCACTCTACCACCGTGACAGGACTATATATAACCTGAGTATAATCAGCTTTGGTCGGTACACCTAACATCAGTTCTAAAAGTAAACTGTGCTGAGGGCCAGACGAATCACACAATCCGCTTCTTACGCCGACTGCCAATGGAGATATACATCATATACTTCATATTAATACTTGCTTGTTCTGCTAGGGACACTTTGTTTTTTTTTTCATATAAAACCGGCTGTTAAAATTTAGTCTCTCTCTCTCTCTCTCTCTCTCTCTTACCTTCTCTCTCTCTTCTTTTTCTCCATTTTACTCTTAAATTTTCTCTAAATCTCCTTTTCTCTCTCCCTCCTTTTGACTCACTCTGACCCATTTCTCTCTTTCTCTCTCTCTCCATTTTCCTTCCACCTTTTCAATATATATATATATTATTTTCCCTATCTCTCTCTCTATTCTCTCTCCATTTTCACTCATTTTCTTTCTATCTATTCTATTTCTCCATTTAACTTTCTCATTTGCTCTATCTCTTTCTCAATTTTCTCCCTCTTTTCTTTCTCTTTCTTTCCCTCCATCCCTTTCATTCTCTTTACCTCTATTCGTTATCTCTCTCTTTAATGAATTTATCATACTCTCTTTCTCTTTCTCTTATGCTATCTCTTCTCTCTTTCCCTCTCCCATTTTCTCTTTCTCTACCTTTCTCCTTTCTCTTTTATTCTCCTTCTGTATTTAGTTTTTTTCTATCTCTTTCTCTTCATAGCTTTTCTTTCTCTGTTTCTTTTTTTTTTACCCTTACTCTTTATTTTTCACTATCTCGCTCTATACTTTCTCTACTTTTTGCTTTTTCATTCTTTCTCTTTAACTCTCTCTCTCTCTCTCTCTCTCTCTCTCTCTCTCTCTCTCTCTCTCTCTCTCTCTCTCTCTCTCTCTCTTTCTTTTTATTTTCTGACGCACGGATCCTTTCTTCTATTTCTTTTTTGTTTGTTGATAACATCTATCAGATTTTGAATAAATTATGAATAAGATGTTTAGGAAATTGGTAATTTTATTTATCATGCGAGCTAAGACACTCTAAAACTAAATGGCATGAATACATTTCCGATATTAAAGATGGCTGCCTAAGGACCTCAGCAAAGTTTTTATCGACCTTCACCTTGTTACGAGCTCTTCATGTGTACACAAGCATTACCCACACACAACACACACACAAGGATTGTTATCGTCTGCAAATGACAAATTATTTACATGGAATGTGATCAATTTTAATGTATCAAAGATGCTTGCCTTGAATTTAATTTCCGGTGAGAAATATTGCTGCATCATTATGCAAAATATTGAATCTAATTAGCCTACATTCTATATCTTAAATAGACAGATCCACAGTTTGGCGTCACATTGTAAATGTTTTAGCGCATTGAATAAAACTAAATCTTTTAAATAAGTTGGATTTCGTAAATGTACATTATACATATTTTAGGTAGAAACTTTAATAATGTTGTAGCGACATTAATTATAGGACCTACATCTATTAAAAACTCACCAATAACAGGCAAACCTCGGTTTCGTCGAAAATTCGATCGAAATCGATTCGACGAAAGGAATCCGCGACCGAGGACAGACGAGGCAGTTATTTTCATATGCATCATTGTAAAGCCAATCAATTTGTCTTCAGACACTCCAAAAGACACACTAAAACTTATTTTATAAAGGTTGAAAATAGTTTTTTTTTTAATAAAAAAAAAAAGTATTGATTTTAAAAAAAAAAGATATAAAAGACTAATAAAAGAGATGCAGTTGTAAGACTTTTGAATTGGGCTTCACGTTATTCATGCCCATTATTGGTCTTTTTGGCAATAGGAACAGCTTCAGGGTCGAGGAACACCACGGGAAATCGACAAGACTCGAGACTGAAAAAATTTGCGGGAAACATCGTCATAAAACCGAAACCTATAAACAAAAATGAAGTTTAAGTAAATTTTGAGGACTGGGCTGAATTACAAAACACGCCCATTTGATCTGTATGTAATTATTAAGACACGCCCGTTTTATCTATGTGACATGGTGTTTTCACGCCACCTCATATGCATGCCAAGATGTAAACGCGCCTACTTGATCTGCCTGTTATGACGTTGACACGTCCACTTCATCTGCATGTCATGATTTAAACAAGCCAACTGCATCAGTCACCGTTGAATGTATTCGAATGAAATAAATATTAAAAAAACACCAGTATAATTGATGAACAGTTTCCATGCCATTCCGTGTCCGGGCGATCAAGTTTTGTAGGATATTGGCATCACGCGTGGCATCCAGACTTGGCGCATATCAGAAAGTTCCAATATAAATCAATTATATGGCGTGATCGCTTGTAGCACGTGGCATATGTTTCTGCAACGTTCATCTTGATTACGTATTGATTTTCTTTCAATTATGTTTTTTTTTTTTTGTATCCCAACCTGTTGGAACAATAATATAATTCAAACAGAAAATACCAAATGAGTTTGATTCTCACACATTTAGTTCGAGTCTAAAAATGGAAAGGTCTCATCAAAATATGTGTCAGGTTATTTGTGAGGTTACGGTTGGTAATTAGAAAAGAGAGAGAGTAAGAGAGAGAGAGCGAAAGAGACAAAGAGAGGGAGAGAGAGAACGAGTGAGAGGGAGAGAGAAGAGAGAGAAAGAAAGAGTGGGACAGAGAGAGAACGAGAGAGAGAGAGAGGGGAGCTTGAAAAATGTTCGAAATAATGTTTATGTTTGTGGGTCTCTCTATCTCTTTTTCTCGCTCTCTCTCTTTCTCTCTCTCTTTTTCTCTCTTCCTGTGCGAGTTTGTTTACTTTTGATTAAGCACTGCAAGATGAAAGTCATAATAAATCAATAAAGCTATACACGAGATCTAAAAGTATTTTATTTTCTGAGCAAAAGGATCGAAAGTGAATTTTTTTTCTTCAGATATTGGATAACGTTTCTGATAATATGTGAAAGGGGAGGGTAGGGGTAGTGGCAGAGCGCGCGGATCGTCTGTTTTTAGAGTCCTAGTGAAGGTCAGAATTTGTTTTTCATGGTTCTGTAGCGTTTTGCTATCTACCCAACTCTCATGGTTGTGTGTTTCGAATAATGGCGTGCAGCCAAAAGGCAAAGTGTCATGCCCATGGTGTCACGACAAATTGTCAAGTTCTACGCCTATGTCGGTCGTGTCACAGTGACTACAGCAACAAACCAAGGCGGTGAGGTGCAAGTCAAAGTGTGTGTCACCTGTCACATGTCACAGTGCCATGTCAAGGTGCCCCTGACACGGCTCGATATGAAAGAGCATCAATCTGTACGTTTAAAGCATTAGATCAATCAAATTTTTTTAAGATTTAAATTAGAATATCATTTTCTAGAAGAAAAAAAAATGTGATGCAAAAGATCAAATAATTCTCATGAATAAGATTTTGAAAATACATTGCACTGACGATCGCTGATCTATAAAAAGAATGGATAGCGCCTCCATATTAAATCTGTATGCGCAAATTGAGGCTAGAATGGATAACACCATTCACAGTATTCACTTATTTATATAAGCGAATTATGGGATTATACCATCTATAATTAAAACAAATCTATACGATAAAAATGAATTATAAGTCACTTGAAATGAATTTAATTTACAGGTGAAAGTCAAGTGAAAGATTATTAATTTTGGCTTCAAGAATATAATTTCCTGGCCCAATAGATTATTTGTATAGATCAGTGACTAGCGAAACAGCAGACGGCTAGAGTAACATGATCAAAAACATTTTTATGGAAAATCAAAGACTAGGCTATAATATGATGGACCGCTTGCACTATTTTTAGACCTAATATGTTCTTTTTCCGCATCCAATCATTCTGTCTTAATTAAATTACTTCTACACTCCTAGGTTTGCCTAAGTGTTTCCGCTGTATACAACTTTCTATTGTAATTTTCTACTGAGAAAATCATAGGGGTTCAATAAAACGGATGTGCATAGTACAAAAAGGAATCGGGAATTCCGAAAAGAAGTCATTCAAGTCATCAAATAGCAGAAATATTAAAACAAGCGGTCCATCTTATTATAGTCTTTGTCAGCTGTTGTTATCAGAGAGTATTATCCCAATACCATATCGAGACTTGAAACCTTTCATAATTAGACACATAAGACAATAATGAACTAACTTCTTGAAAATCGAATTCAATAAACTGCAATATTTGGAAAACTCAAAAACCTGGCATAATACGGGCCAACTTGTTCGAAAGGACGCAGTTATTCTCTGCAGACTACATACAGTGATACAGGACATACAAAACTAACACATTCGTTTCTCTTAAAACAAGAAACGGCCCCAATGTGTGCTTTCTGCAATGTCAACTTAACAGTGTCTCACATTTTGTTGGAGTGTAATACATTTAATGAAATTCGTCGACGTAAATTATATTACTGTAGAACTCTTCATGAACTTTTCAGCAAAATTAAACCAAATCACAACAGACTTTAAAGAAATAAGAACAAAAAAATGGATACAAGAGAAACATGACAACAACATTATCAAAAAGGCTGTATATGATATAGCTGTAACAATCTAAAAAAGCATAAATGGCAATAAATTACTTCTTTTTTTCAGTTTTATATTGTTAATCAAATTTTAAATTCTGAAAACTTGATAGCACTGTCTTTAAAATTATAATAATTTCTCAAAAGAATTTTTTTTTAATCAAATTCCCGCCCTGGGCACAGGTTATGTGGGCAAGGTTTTGTTTAGGCCTAAGTGCCGTCAGGTTAAGTGTCACTGTTTTAAGTGTCACGTGTTTATCTGTCGCATGTTTAAATCTCTGCACACCATCAAATACAATCAAATATAATTATTCTAGAAAATAGATTGCTTCGTTTGGAATCAAAAAAATAATGACGTCGGATTGTTTCTTTGTTCGTAACGCTGTGAAGAGCAAGCTGCCCTGGCAACTTCTTCAGAAATCACGCTCTCTAGACAAATTTAAAGGCAATATATTATATGTGTCAGACACATTTCTTAATACATTAGTCCTCCATATTTTTCGGATACATCTAAGCATATTTTTTTAAATAAAAATACATTTGTTATGCCAATTTTCGAATACATATGTCATCCGCATTTCGAGAACGCAGGCCATTGACCTTATTTATGAATGGTGTTGATAAATTAAAATTAAATCGCCACGACGTGACTTGTTAAGAGATTTTAAACGTTTATTGGACAAAGTAAACTTTCTTCCAGAGTGGCATCCGTGCATGGAATGGGTTGCCTAGGTGTACTGACATTTGATCCCGCGACATTTGATACCGCGATAGTTACTCCATGACACTTAACCCCACAATAGATAATCCCATTGACACTTAATCCCTCCAGTGGACATGTAGACCAAGAAGAAATAAAACAAATGTATTTGGAGAACTAGTTGTCACAAAAGTACTCACTAATTGGTGGGAATAATAATTACTAATAAAATTTGTTTTCTTATTTTAGCCACTTAAAGGGAACCCGTATGCGTAATGGTCATGTGACTAGCCCCTGCGACTCGGTCCGATCACCTCCCTTTGTTATCCTCACCCAGATGTGTTGGTCTGAGGTCGAGCGAGACTTGCTTTGATTGGTATACCAAGAGATTGCCAAGAGATTGCCAAGAGATTGTCAGAAAGATATGTCGGCTTTCCTTATTTGTAGTGACCGCTCCTTGTGACCCCAACGACTAGGTTAGATAATGAATTGGGTCATTGTAAACTCTCCTGTATTAATTGTTTTCAATTTAGTTGAAGACTAAATGACAGGTGATCTGGTTGGAAGGCGCGGCCTTTGCTTTCATTGGGCAATAATGAGTGTCGATATGACTAAATGGCGTCGCTCACTGGACCGCCCTCTTAATGGGACTATCTGTCGGGAGGGGAGGGATTAAGTGTCGCGGGATTAACTGTGCGGTATCAAATGTCACCAAACCGTTGCCTGAACAAACCAGGAAAACCAGTAACTTTAACATCATTTAAAACACTAATAAAAATGCAAAGACTAGACTCAGACCACGGAGGAGTGTAGGACACAATAATCTTCTTTATAGAAGGAGTGTGTGTGATATATAACATAAGATAAACTTTGAATAATATTTATAAAGCAATAAAGAACCAACAAAAAAGGCACAGTAAAAAAAGTAAATGATATTAAACACATGAAAAAAATAGAAATCTTTGTAGACTTATTTGAAAACTAACAAATATACATCAACACTGATAAAATAACAAAGGTAACACTAAAAAGATACGTTAAGAGATACATTAAGAAATATAGATTTAGTAATGATAACGTTAACAATTATAAGATTAGGAGGATACGACAACAAAGTTACAGTATTAAAAAAAATTCAAGCAAACACGACATCGGCGAAGATATCATTAACAGTAACAGAAATACAGAAACAACAGGGATACAGTTACAACAGGGATACAGTAACAGAGATACAGTAACAACAGGGATACAGTAACAACAGGGATACAGTAACAGAGATACAGTAACAACAGGGATACAGTAACAGAGATACAGTAACAACAGGGATACAGTAACAGAGATACAGTAACAACAGGGATACAGTTCACAGAGATACAGTAACATATATACAGTAACGTAGATAACGTCAACAAGATGGCATTAATATAGATACATTAATAATGGTACAGTAACACACATAACTTTAAAACAAAAAGATAACATTTACAAAGATATTGTAACAAATAAAAAAAACAACAAAAAACAAATATAAACCGCAACATAGGGACTTGAAAAGTGTTTTACGTGTATATATAAACAGTTTAAACATTATTATGACATCTTTACTTAAAACATCAAGCACGAACATTTAAATACTATACACTATTTTGTCAATATATTATATATATTTAAAATGATATCTTCGCAAGAACTCTCGTTCGGGCTATCTTTTAACACAGAAAACGGCTGAAACACTAGCGATAAAATGTGTCAGAAACATAGACATTCCAAAGGCCTTGCTTGTAAGCTTAAAGCATAGGTTCTCAACGGGGGCGATATCGCCCCCTGGGGGGCGGTGAGATGCCTTAGGGGGCGCTGATATTCCCGGGGGGCGGTGAAGGGCAAGTGGGCGGTACAAACGTACCTGATATAGGCCTACTTTGAACACCTCAGCTATTTGAATCGATTATTTTTTTAATGAAATGTGATGTAAACGCAAGTGCTGCTAAATATCTGATATCCCCCAACAGTAGACCTACATATTATTAGGCCTATATTAACAAGAAATAGGAATTGCAGTGACTTTTCGATGAAGTTGGGGTAAGTATTTGGCAAATATGGTGTGCGGCCGGCTGGTCCTGTGGTTGGTTCACTGGACTGTCAACCCTGTTGACCAATCACTGTCACCCTAACATCTGCCAATATTAATGATATTTTGATCTCAGTTTTACCGAGATGTCCTTAATGTGTTTCAGACTTGTTCGCAACCGTACACTGTAGTTAAACCGTATAAATAAGTAGTAATCATACAAACTGGGTAGTTATTGTAATGCTTGAAAATATACATATAAATTCATTAGTCATATAATATTTATATAATTTTCAAATACTTTTTACAGTTTGATCATTTCAAAGTTATAAATTGTAAGTCATTTATTTTTTATAAAAGAAAAAACAAACAGAAATATTAGTTCAAATAAAATGGGCCGATTATCTCCATTTAAAAAAAATGTTTCCACATTTGATTCAATAGTGATGCTAAACAAGTTTTGTTTTGTAATAAAACAAATATGACTGATTATTAGACCTAAGGCTTTTGCAACCGAAATTGAAACAAAAATAGACAAATTGCTAGCAACACACCAGGCAAACGATTCACATAATTATTGATTGATTTAATCCGTTTGTTTAGGCATTTTTTTTATCTATTAAGTCTTACAATATGTTTCCTTGTCAGTTTTTTTTTTAATATAATTAACCCACAAAAAGTCTAGTCCGCCTAAAAAAATTGTGGAAACTATATTCCAGACGAGCTGAAAAGGGGTGGAGGGAGTGGGCGCTAAATGAAAGTTGGGGGGGGGGGCGGTGAGCGGAAAAAATATTGTAAAATGGGGTGGTGAGTCGCCGGTGAGCCGAAAAAGGTTGAGAACCTATGGCTTAAAGTGACAAGGAAGAGATTTTTGGAGCACTACTACGTAGTTACAATGTGGGCCAATCAGATACAGCCGCTTCAATCAATCAGTACACACATCCAACACCGTTGACATCTTGTGGTTGCTGGCCTTGTGTTAACGTGTTAAATATATCATGTATAATCTAGAAAAAACATTCTATAAAAGGTTCTCCGTTTAAATAAATAAAAATATGATAAATTGTCTTATATTTTAACCAATTAGGATCTCTTTTTGTTGGTATCTCTTAAAGGGGGCGAGGGGATATGTAGGCTATATGACATCATATCGAGTTCGGTGTAAAGTTTATCTCGTTTCATTCTTTAAAAAAAATATTATATTGATAGTGTATTCAATTTAGATCTTAGCACATGTGTATTGTTAATTTTTTTTTATCTCATATGATTTATTTCCTATAGATCTATATTCTACGGTATGGGAATGTGTAAATTTTTGTCCAAGTCTCAATTCTGGAGCCAGACAGTCGGTTATCTCATTGTTTTGAATCGAGTCCTGATAGAATTAGTTGATTCTCTGTCAAGAAATTGCAACAGAGAAGAAAATCAATAACGAATTGTCCCACGTATTATCTATATGTAAGTTACGGGGGAAATGCTTTTCAATGACAGATTCCTTTAAAAAAAAAGATATAAAAAGTTCGCTTTACAGGAAGGCATACAACGGCGCTAAATATGTTGCTGAAGAAAAATAACCATTCTAAGACGTTCATATTTTCTCCTTCCATCTTGGATCAGAATTAGAATTAAGGAATGTTTCCGACAAAAGTTGTGACATTCTAATAATTGGAAAAAAACATTGTCACGGAATTCCTATGCTGATGAAGAAAACCCTTTAAAAAAAAAATCAGATAAGAGATTAGGCTTTTTTGAGATCTCGTGTGGCTTTTTACAAATAACAAATACAGAAATTGGAAAAAAAAATTATTAGGTGTTTTGCCAGTGAATATTCACAGATGGTTGTACTTTTATGCCAATAGCATATATATATTATATTTTTTTTTAATGGCGTATTTTAATATTTGATGTCTTAAATTCTATGTGTTGCTCACTTGTAGAACAAATTAATATTTTCTGTCGGGATAAAAAGGATTATTATTATTTGTAGTAGTAGCCCTACATGTGCATGCTTAAGACATGCTTAAGACAAAACAATGTTCTTCATAGAAGGAACGTATGTAAATTATAATATATAATTTTATAGAATAATAAGAAGGGTCGTTTATTAGTACAAGGGCCATTATTGTGTGGTTAGTTTAGTGCCACACGAATGTTCACGCTGGCCTAGCGGCAGCGCGCTGATATAGCATACCAAATGCTCCGGGTTCAAATCCTGGTGAAGGCAAATAGTTGTTTTCAGGGTCAGCAGGGTCACTCTCAGCTTGTACCCAGCTCTAATGGGTACCTGACAATACCTGGGGCAAAATGAAGGCGGCTGGTCACACAATCCCTTAGTATGCCGTTGCCACTTGTAGATCGGATTGGTCTGACGAGGATACTTTACTTAGTACAATACGATTGTATATCAAGTGTTTATTGTATGATACAAATTTGAATTGACGTCCATGAAGTGTATTACACTCATTTTTCCCGTTATGGGTGGACCACTTTAAGTCGTTAAAAAAAATTTGGGGTACTGTGCTGTCCACACAATTCCATGGTATAAAGCGGTTATTGAAATGTGTTAACTCCGCTTCATCGACCTATGGAGCTAAAACTCTATAAAACATCTCACTTCAATCGATAAATTAAAAATTTATTTTCAATTTTTCTTTTTTATTACTTTTACAATCATTTGACAGCATCTTTATTTGTCATTCCTTGCCTCCCCCCCCCCCCCTCTCCTCCCAATTTGATTTTCCACCGAAAACTGTTGGATTGAGTTAGTTTGAATTTTGAATCTTCAAAGGGTTATTTCCCTTGGGGATGCTATCAGTATTTGATTTCTGGCCGAAGTGTTTTAGTAGTACTTTTCTAGTACAAAATAACAACAACTATTAAAACAAATCTAACATTTCGGCTTAAAAAGTACTTGTAATGCGTATATTTTAGGTCCCTTAAGACTTGGACATTTTCTTCCATTGGTAATATTTAAAAGCTAGTTAACCCTTAGACACACTTTATGCATACAAGAGTTAAATGAAATAAAAGGATTTTTACAATAGAAGAAAGAAAGTCGAACAGCATAGTGATACAATAATATAAACAAAACTGACATCCGAGAAATGTACACAAAATCGGGAAAAAGCCGAAAGTCACGTTTAACACTTTCTATTAAATTAAAGCAAAGGGAAATAATTTTTGACGTCTTTTATCGTTTGTATTTTCTGCGCAGTAAATGTGGATGTGCAATATTTTTTTATTTATATATTTAAATAAATAAATTTAGCACCATATAAGCAGTAGTCTACTAAAAATTGCTTGAAATTCAGAGTTAATTTACCTAACATTTTGTTTTGATTAATCAAAGCTATGTACAGCGAAAAAACATAGAAACTCAAGAAAATTATAAAAGTGGATTTTTTTCTGTTTCGACAATCTTGTTAAGCTTTACGTACTGTAAAAAAAAGTTTGGAAAATCGAGAGAATCCTACGCGCATTCATGAAAAAAATAAAACTTGAGATTTGCGTTTTTCTCATCTGTTAGCAATGGATATGTTAGCGAATCTTCAAAACACCTACTTAGTCTTTAGAGAGTTCACCGAAGGTAGGTAAACATAATATATCTTTATACTCTACATTTATACATGAGGGAGCTTAAAAATTAACCAGTTTGAGAGACTCGGTCTTATCTCGTAGTCTTAATGTACATACAACCTTACCCAGTTTGAGGAACCGTGACTTATCTCGCAGTATCATCTTACATCTTTAACCAGTTTCAGAAACCCTGTCTAATCTAACAGTATCCAATATATAACTCTGCATCCCTTTGTATAACCTAACAGTATCAGTAAAATATATAGTATTTATATATATGGCATTTAAATTATTTATATTTATATTATTTATATTTATATTATTTATATTTATAGTATTTATATTTATAGTATTTATATTTATAGTATTTATATTTATAATATTTATATTTATAGTATTTATATTTATAGTAGGCCTATTTATATTTATATTTATAGTATTTATATTTATAGTATTTATATTTATAGTATTTATATTTATAGTATTTATATACTCGTTCAGAAATGAAAACATTTGTTTTACTTTCCTTATAAATATTCCATCAAATTATTTCAGCTACATTTTGTGTGAACTTTACGTAAAGAGACTCCTAATATCGTCTTCTGTCTCGGTGATTCTCATCATTCGGTACTCCGTACCCCAAAAATTGTACGCACACGAAAGAGCAATCAATACCAGACAACACCACACACAACAATCGTAAGAGATAATAATATAATTGTAAAAAAAACAACAACAACGATCCCCCGCTTGTGGTTAAGAGAAGAATTGAAAATACAAAGAAATAACACGAAAAACCTCATGAATTAGACTCCAGATACTAGGGAGACAAAATTGTGAGAGTAGTTCCATTTATCTTGGAAAATAAAATTCCCCACCACCAGTGACATTCGTTTCTTTTTCTTGTCCACGACCTTTTGACCCAGTGTCTGTGAATGGAGTGAGTCTGTTTGAATATTGGACTGTGACATTATCTGGACCTCTGGGAGAATCAAACCTAACCTTTTTTGTGTCACTTTATGCTGTTGTAGTGTGGAAAGCTAGATCTATTGTTCTTTATGCCGTTGTAGTGTGGAAAGCTAGATCTATTGTTCTTTATGCTGTTGTAGTGTGGAAAGCTAGATCTATTGTTCTTTATGCTGTTGTAGTGTGGAAAGCTAGATCTATTGTTCTTTATGCTGTTGTAGTGTGGAAAGCTAGATCTATTGTTCTTTATGCTGTTGTAGTGCGGAAAGCTAGATCTATTGTTCTTTATGCTGTTGTAGTGTGGAAAGCTAGATCTATTGTTCTTTATGCTGTTGTAGTGCGGAAAGCTAGATCTATTGTTCTTTGTGCTGTTGTAGTGTAGAAAGCTAGATCTATTGTTCTTTATGCTGTTGTAGTGCGGAAAGCTAGATCTATTGTTCTTTATGCTGTTGTAGTGCGGAAAGCTAGATCTATTGTTCTTTATGCTGTTGTAGTGCGGAAAGCTAGATCTATTGTTTTTTATGCTGTTGTAGTGTGGAAAGCTAGATCTATTGTTCTTTATGCTGTTGTAGTGCGGAAAGCTAGATCTATTGTTCTTTGTGCTGTTGTAGTGTGGAAAGCTAGATCTATTGTTCTTTATGCTGTTGTAGTGCGGAAAGCTAGATCTATTGTTCTTTGTGCTGTTGTAGTGTGGAAAGCTAGATCTATTGTTCTTTATGCTGTTGTAGTGTAGAAGGCTAGATCTATGGTTATTGTTGTAAGAGAAATTGATAACTGAATGTGTTTTAAGTGCACTATTAATTTAAGTATCTAGTGTTCTAATATACTTTTCCTCTTTTACTTTTAGCTTCTTTTCTTTCTATCACCAGTTCTCTCTCACTCACTCTCTCTTTCTCTCTCCTCTCTCCCTCTCTCTCTTATTTCATCTCTTTTTTTCCTTTCTCTTACTCTCCCTTTCTTACACTTTTATCTTAACTTTTTACTCTTTTATCACTTTTTTTCATTATTTGTTTTCCTCACGCTGTCAACCTCATCCTATTTTTTAATTTTTTTCTATTTCTTCCGTTTCTTTCTCTTTCTATCTTTTTTTTCCCTCTTCATGTTTTCATTGTCTTTCTCACATACACTCCTGCTATATTTTTTCCTTTCTCATCTTTTTTAATGTCATTTTACCAAACTGCCCATCTCTTCTACATTCTATTGCTACATCCTCTTTTTTTTTACGTTCAATTTTATCCTTTCTCTTTCGTTCTATCATTATCTCTTCTTATCCTGTTCTTATTTTCAATCCATTTCTCTCTTTAAAATCGGTGGGGAGGAGGGTGAAGAAATGAGACACTTGTTGATAAAGGAGGTGAGGCGAGGGTCAAAATTGTCCAAAACATTCTAGGCATGACTAAAGAATCACATAATTAGATGTTGCCACTGTGATGAAAACGAATATACCTCCGACTGAGACAAGGCTATTGTATAATGTTAGTAGTCCCGTATTAATAGAAAGACATAAAAATATATATTTTAGACAAAATAATGAAACAAAGTAAGTTGAAAAAAAAATCTAGGCTTTGGAGTTTTTAAAACCTAGAACCAAAGAAAGGAATTAAAACAACAACACAGATCTATGTGGAAAAACATACGATGGCCTAAGCCTTTAAAAGCAAATACAAGTAAAAGTTATCTGTGCAGCTATTTCAAAATATATTTATACACAAGATATTTAGTTAACTGTCGCCTCCCCCAGCACGAAATATCAAATTTCTGTTCGCTAGTTCACTAGTTGACCAAATTTGAACAATCAGACTGGTCCAATCTTTACTGGACAAATGGATATAATGAGGGAAAATCGGTCAATTATTTATGATGTTTGACTAAAGTACTACGTTACAAAATCTGTCAATTATTTATGATGTTTGACTAAAGTACTACGTTACAAGGATTCAAACAAAGTATCCTAAGCCGTTCTCTGGTAAAGTATTTATAAATTGTTCAAATATACTTTGTGGACTTCTCGTTACAAAATTAAATATATATAAGTGTCTGGATTTCTCTGTTATATCTACTCAACTATAATACTTTAATATTTATTTTATCTTGTGTTTTAGCCTATAGATTATCAGTAGCGTAGCCAGGGGGGAGCAGGGGGAGCGGCCGCTCCCCCTACGACCATTTTCGAAAAAAAAAAAGGGCCTTTTCGGGAAAAATAATTTAATAATTTTAACAAGCCACGAGACACGATTTATACTGTTTCTAATACTTTTTTTTAAATTTAAATTGCATTTCAACAATTTAATTTGTTACAATATGATTAATGACCCTTGTTAGATCTAATTAATTTTAGTATTATTTAATTTGATACAACGTGAAGTCACACACTAGTGCAGGGGTCGGCAACCTTTTGCTAATGGTGTTCCAAGCTAGGATTTCTAAATCATTCAGCGTGCCAACAGCCTAAAAGTCAACCTGCTCTATTATACTTGTTTTCTTATAAGACAAGTAGGTAATTCAAATCCGTAGCTAGACAAAGGCCAAAAGCAAAGGAACTCTATAGAGAAAATCGTTTTAAGCGTTTTATATTTTTTTTTTAAATAATGTATATGTGATTATCATCCTTTTAATAGCATTTATACCAAATTATATTATTAAACTTTCACATTTATGATGGTAACCATTTTGTACAGGTTATCATTTACTTGTCAAGATACATTTCTATCAACTATTAATATTGATTATAATATTTTGTTCTCATTTTAACTGAGATGTTCTTTAATTTATTTCTTTTTATTTTTTTTTATTTCCGGTAGGAGGCGCCGCGGAGTTTGATCTCCTTGCCCCTCCTTTGGGCCTACTATGCATCGTATAGTTTTTGAGAGCCGTAGCTCGGGGGGTGGGGTGGGGTAACTCAGACCTCCTTCACAGTTGTGAAATATCTAATCGCACAAGGCGGAGAAGATCTACACAACATTGTGTGAGGAAGCCAGAGTGATCGAACTTAGCCAAACGGCCGAGAAGAATCATATGGCAGTATTATACACGAGAAAAACTATTGTCATTGCGGAATTGATACAAAGTAATCATAAAAACTGGGTAGTTAATGTAATGTTCAGAAAATGTGCAAATATTATATTAGTCATATAATATTTATATAATTTTCAATTACTTTTTGACAGTTTGGTCAATATAAAGTTTTAAGTTGTAGACCATTTAGTCTTTTATAAAATAAAATTAAAAAAAACATAATAATAGAAATATTAGCGGAAATAAAAGTAGCCAATTATCTCCCTTTAATTAAACTAATTCTAAATTTTATTCAATTGTGATGCCAAACAAGTGATGATTTGTAATATAACAAATATTACTGACTAATTATTATTTCTTTACATAAACTAGCGTTGTGGTATTCATTACAAGATTTAATTTCTAGAAGTAAGCTTATACAATTAATTTACGTTAAACATTTGTAAGTAAACGTTTCCTGCATTAATTATTTGTCCATCCAACCTTTAGGAGTTTATCTCTTAAACAATTTGGCACATTTCGATGCCCATTTCATAAAAAGTTTAAAATTCAACTGGCTCCGTTTTAAAATCGCCAACATCCCTACACTTAATAAAAAAAAGTATCTAAATCTAAGAAGGTTGTAGTAAGCTTAAACCAGTTATGCTTGATTAGGTATGAAAAAATCATTTTGAAAGGCTTGAAACTCCGCTTTGAGTGCTTCGATGTTCTTCTGAAAAAGCCCAAATATCTATTTTAATATTAAATGCCTTTGTAATGGGAAGTACATGCTAGTTAAATGTTGTGAAATTGATTTCACTCGATATAAATATTACTGAAAAATATAGTTGTTTTTGTTTTCATCAATAATATTACCTCTTGAAGGTTTCTCGCGTGCCATAGAAAATCGCTCTGCGTGACAAGTTTGGCTCGCGTGCCTTAGGTTGCCTACCCCTGCTCTAGTGGATATTAGGTCATAAGCAGGAACTAAGAGTGGACAGGAACGGCCAACCGTTTGTGCCTGACTTTCACGGTGATGTATCAGTGGTGAGTGGACACAGCAGAGTTAGTTCTCTGAGCCCCAAAAGAGTACGCTCGCTTACATTCTCAAAAAAAGGTGGGTTTCAAGTTTGGTGTACTCACCAAAAAGTAATAATGTGACTTAATCGCGCTGGCTTTCTCCTTCTCGGCCGTATACGTGTAGTGATCGAAAACTTGGTTACATGAACTTCGAAAAAAAAAGATACCCACAGAATTTAAAAGAAAGAAGAAAAGAAGAGAATTAACATTTTTTTAAAGAAATTCCGTTTGTTAAGGATATAACCGTCGCGCATGATGTTTTAATAGCTGAGAGTAAAAAATTATAAAAGAATAGAGCGTTCTTATAACGTATCATAGAGACAGTGTTTTGTAATTGACACATAGATACAGTAAATAAAAATGTTGAAATGTTAAATCTCTTTAAAAATGTCTATATTGGCGATTTATCTCGTCTTTCAAAATTAAAACGAAAAAGAATTCAGTCCTACAGAAGCATTCGAATTGATTCTGTAAATACTTTTCGACACTAGATGTTCATCCCAAAAATGAGCTGTAGATGCAATCGATTTTGCAGAAATTCCCATCACTAAAAGTTGCTAGTAAAAATCGTGGATGTTTAAAAAAATACTGCACTATTATACAGCGTGTGTATCCTGAGGCACAGGATATTCTTCTAACACTTGATACGTACCAATTCTTAGTTCTTCTATTAATCTGGACAAATTGCTAAATGTAGGGCCTTTTTCCTAAAAGTTCGCTCCCCCTAGCGTCAAAACCTGGCTACTCTACTGTTGATTATCTCATGGCCTATATATATGATCTTTTTTTAAATATCTATTTTATCTTTTTTTTTACTATTATTGATGAATAATCTTTTTGGATTCTATCTGATCGTTTGTAGATTTTACTATCTTATTTTTCTCTTACAATTTGCATTTATCCTATCGTTTTTTTTATATTAGGCCTATCTTATTTTATTTATATCATTATACATTTTTATAAATAACCTTACCTTTTCGTTTTAATTTTTCAGCAAATTATTTTTTTAAAGATATGTTCGAAGTTACAGACGATTCTTCTAATTAGAAGATTTTTTTTGCCCAACTACTAAGCAAGGTTTAAGTTTACTCATGAAGATGTATTACATAATTGTAACTGTAATTAAGATGAAAAGAAAAGAACAATAAATTATAGGGCCTACTGTATTGTTTTATCGGTTAAAGTGTGTAACGTATTAGGGGAAGATTTTTTACAAATGATTTCTTCAACTATTTTTTGTTTGTTTACTGTTCTACTTCTGTCTGTGTTTTGGGGCCGGTGCGATTTTGTGGTAAATTTTTTTTTGAATAGATCTGATTGTTTTTAAAACCAAGTTGTGACAGTGATACATAGGCCTATATATGACCTTTCTTTTAGGAAGTTGAGACACACGACTTAAGGCAAGATGACTGTATAAATTTGAGACGAGGTGTCTTTTGTTATTAAAGTTCAGTACATCTATTGCCGTCTTCTGATTAATGATTTGTGTTTATCAAAGTAACTATGGCAACGCTCCAGCCTGTTCTCAAATAATTGTCCTGTCTGATTGACATATGAAAGAGAAAAGGCTTCAAAGTCAACACTAACGCAAGCGAGCGTCGTCTGGCGGATGTCATGTTAGACAACTGATGTTTGAAATCATAGTTTCTAGTGATCGTTTCTGAGCTTCATTCAGTAAAAGTTTGAGTGTTTTTTTCAGTATTTCGATTTTATCACTTCAACTCAAGACAAATATTAGACATAGGCAAAAAAAAATAGGCTATACTATAATATACAATAATACTATGTTTAAAGCACATTGAAGCATATGTTTAAAATACTTACATAGTGCATTCATATGTATTACCGCAGATAAAATTGAGTTGGGAATAAATATCCATTAGGCCTACTAGTCTTTATGTTAAAGATATCAGTAGTGTGTCGAGCTACTTAGATCAGTGTGTGCGTATAATATCATTATTTTATCCTTAGTTGGAATCAACTCTTTATATATAATCTAAAATGGTAAAGACCAATATTTTTTGTTATTAGAAGAAATAGTTCATTCTAACTACCAGAAAAAACAACAACATTGATATCAATAATATATAGATTAATATTGAATATAGATTCCCATTGAATGTTTGTCTACACTGACCACTGTTCATTTGAAGATTAGGCTAATTTAAGCGATTTATGTACTTTAAAATCCTTGCATCAAAATATACCGAAGTCAAAAAAGTGAAGTATAAGGGGAGTAATCCGGCGACTATGATTATCTAAAAAAAAACTAACATCAGTAATACTAAAACACAAGATGGTAATTTAATAAAACGGGCTTAGGTGAGCACAGACGAGATCTACCTATAGAAATAGTATGTGAATCAAGTCAACAAATAATATTGCAGTTTACATGCATTCGTATTTATACGTTTTACAGACGTTCCTTCTAGATAAAAGATTATTACGTCCACTGGGCCCAAAACTCCAGCAGGGCGGTAGGGATCGGACGGCGGCAGGGATAGAACCCTGCGACCTGTCGGTTGACAAGTCTGGTGAACTAACTGCAGCTAGTGAACATGTATAAAAAAAAAATCAACTGTTGTTCTTGTTTGATTTTTTTTTTTATTAAAAATAAACTAACAAGAGAAATTCTAAAAACTTACTAAAAAAATTGTTGGTCTGTTTCCCATACATTGCATCAGACGTATGGAATATACAAGGATTAAATAGATTAAGGGGGATAATTAACTGTTGTTTTTGTCTTTAAAATAAAGTACATTGTCTCCCTTTGATTCGACTTGACACAAACATAAAATCTTTAGCATTTGAAATTTTGTCTTAAGTTATCCCCCTTCTCACGGTTTAGACAATATAAAACTTTTATTGCTGATAAAGGTTATTTTGAGTCATTTACCATTTCTTCCCGACAAAGGAATGGGTCGCCCGAATAAACCAGGAAAAAACAGTAACTTATCATTTAAAACACCAATAAAAATGTAAGACTCACACATTATTCTTCTTTAAAGATGAGCATCTGTAATGTATAAGATAATATTTTGCTTTTTGTTTCATTCTAAATGGAATTGATAACTATAAGTAGTCCAACAATCCAGAAAGTGTTGTAATGAAATGCAACATTATGAAAAACTATAAAAATAGAATGCAATTAATCTTAGACAGATATTCTGATACTGTTAGTTTCTTAAATAGTTATTTGTTCTCTTAGATTGCACCAGTCATTTATTAGTTGGCAATTTCTGTTTTAATTTATTTTTTTGATATAAACGTAATAAAATAATGTTGTCAACATTATTTATATGTTGCAAATGTTGTAATGACCTTGTTGACCAGTACACTGGACTGTCGAGATGAGCATCCTATCCATGCCAAACTGAAGGAGGTATTAGGCAAAAGGCATAATAATCTTCTTTCTAGCAGGAATTTCTTTAACTTATAAAACAAGACAATGTATTTTTATTGGTGTCATAAATATGCATATTACTGGCTTGGTATAATGAGCCATATTAATTATTGATGTCTTGATCATGTATGACTTTTATCTTAAGGGATAAATTACAAAATAAAATAAAAACATTTATAAATTTAAAAGATCACATTTATTACTGGCTTTATTACATTTAATTATTGTTTTTATCACACAGCTTTGAAAAAAAATAATACCATTAGAAATTATTTATATTTTCATAATCACATCTTAAATACTCGGCTTCATACACTCAGTCATAAAAAGAGCTATGTTCAAATAACCAGTCAACTCACAAAAATCAAAATAAAACCTTTCTGACCATATATATGGCATAATATATAAAAAATTATTTCATACAATTTCTTTTTGGCATTTGGGCATGCATTATTTGGTTGCCTGAACTATTAATGAAAACCATCAATGCAACATCATTAAAAACTTGTAGCAAAATGCAAGACTTTATTCTGTGGATGTAAAAAAGCAGGGCTGTGGCTGTAGAGTCGAAGTCGAAGAGTCGGAGGAATTTTGGGTACCTGGAGTTGGAGTCGGAATAAAAAAAAATGAGGAGTCGGAGTTGGAGTCGGAACATTTATCTACCATTTATCAGTCGGAGTCAAAGAGTCGGAGGAAATTTTGGTTCCTGGAGTCGGAAGTATAAAAAAATGAGGAGTCAGAGTTGGAGTCGGAACATTTATCTACCAACTCCACAGCCCTGTAAAAAAGGCACATCAAAAAGCCTATAGGATACATGTTAGAGAAAAACTCTAAGTAGAAAAATTGTGAGTTAAGTACGTGAACAGGTTATATTTATTAAATATTATTAATATATTGAAAAAATATACTCCAAAACATATCTTAATAAGATATAATTATAAACTTAACCTATCTCAGCCAAATCAATGTCAACATAGCATGTTTTAGCATAACAAAATCTTTTACAAAAAATAATTTCCTAGGAAAATGTATATTTTTACACTTAAATTAAACAAACTTCAACAAAACTTTGAATGAAAACTATGATAAATACATTTATTAAATTTAAAAAAAAATATACATGCTTAAGACATTAGGAAATGATAAATGTTTTAGTCTTAGTTTTAGAAAAGTTCTTAATCATATCATCATTTGTTAATTTTGTAGCATAATGACATGAAATGGGTTGCCTGAACAAACCAGGAAAACCAATTATAACTGAACATCATTAAAAAAAAAAAAATCTAAATGCAAGAATAGACTCAAACCAGGGATAAGCCGAATTCTCCAGCATTGCCCCGATGTAAAAAAAACACATGCCTATAGCTACTGGTAAAAATTTTACAATGTACAGAAAGCTATAATAATTTCAAAAATAAAATTATCAATCATTTACTGAAAACATTTAGGAAAGGAATTTAAAAATAAGTATTGTAATCAGGTTAAAAAAAAGGGCATATCTTTTTACTTAACAAAAATTGTTTACTATCCCTGGCTGAGAATTCATACCTGTCTCCCGCATGCGTCTAAAATATAATGATTAGATTTGACTTACTGAAAACAATTTAGGAAAGCTTGAAGTCCTGAAATTCTTTAGAATCTTTAAAAGAAATAATATTAATAGAAATAAAAAAAACAACTAGAAAAAGAAAAAAAAGTTATCAATGGGGAATCAAACCTAGGTCACCCGCATGGAAGTCGGATGCGTTTACCACTCAGCTAGGGAGGACACATGCAGAAAGCGAGATCGCAAAAGTAAAATCTGAGACAATAAGGTCACGTGTCTTTATATCAACCAATGGGGATCAGAATCCACATGCACTGTCCACTTTATATATATATAGATTAAATGCCAGGCTGGTTACTTTTAAAGTTAAACTTTTTTTTTTATCCTTGAATTTCATGGTTTTACGCTGCAAAGTATCTGTACAATATGTAAAATGTTAAAACAATTAGCCTAGAAAATAAAACAGAAAAAACAAACAGATGCTTGTGATAACATTAGAAGTAATGATTACATTAAAAACTTAGAAATATTGTACACCCAAAAAAAAAAGTGTTAACTATTGAAACAATAGTGAAACAGAAAACAAATGAAAACATAGTCATAAATACAATTTGAAAAATGATAAAGTAACATTTAACAAAGTGAAGCCATTCTCTGAATGAACATTGCACAGTTATTGAACGACTAGTGCTGGCAGCTAAACTGGTAACAACAGGAATTAAACTGGTACCTCTTAAAATAGTACTGCATAAAAATCTGAAATGATTAATACATTTGAAGAAAAATATATAATGTATGAATAATTTGATTCAGTTAATTTTATTATGAGGGCATAAACAAAGCAAGTGCACTAAAAACTACACAGTCCAATGTTTAATGCTAATTACAATTTTGTATATCACAAATAATTCTTATAAATAGCTTGTGTTTTTAAAATATAAACTATATAGTAACTTTTTCATTTTTAATTTGAAATTGTCAATATTCATTGAAAGTTCTATATTTACTATATATTAAGCCCTCTCCCTACCCTTGTCTCAATGCACTTCTTCTTTTGGTTTCCTTTCATAGTTAAGGTAAGATTAAAGTAAAAGGAAAGTACCTAGTCATACCAGTTTGATGGCATACCAGGAAATTGTGTGGCTAGCAAAATGCCTAGCCGCTTTTACTTTGTCCCCCAACTATTCTCAGGTACTCATCAGAGCTGGTAAGACCCATGGAACAAATCCTAGATTTCACCAGGATTCTCAGGTACTCATCAGAGCTGGTAAGACCCATGGAACAAATCCTAGATTTCACCAGGATTCTCAGGTACTCATCAGAGCTGGTAAGACCCATGGAACAAATCCTAGATTTCACCAGGATTCTCAGGTACTCATCAGAGCTGGTAAGACCCATGGAACAAATCCTAGATTTCACCAGGATTCTCAGGTACTCATCAGAGCTGGTAAGACCCATGGAACAAATCCTAGATTTCACCAGGATTCTCAGGTACTCATCAGAGCTGGTAAGACCCATGGAACAAATCCTAGATTTCACCAGGATTCTCAGGTACTCATCAGAGCTGGTAAGACCCATGGAACAAATCCTAGATTTCACCAGGATTCTCAGGTACTCATCAGAGCTGGTAAGACCCATGGAACAAATCCTAGATTTCACCAGGATTCTCAGGTACTCATCAGAGCTGGTAAGACCCATGGAACAAATCCTAGATTTCACCAGGATTCTCAGGTACTCATCAGAGCTGGTAAGACCCATGGAACAAATCCTAGATTTCACCAGGATTCTCAGGTACTCATCAGAGCTGGTAAGACCCATGGAACAAATCCTAGATTTCACCAGGATTCTCAGGTACTCATCAGAGCTGGTAAGACCCATGGAACAAATCCTAGATTTCACCAGGATTCTCAGGTACTCATCAGAGCTGGTAAGACCCATGGAACAAATCCTAGATTTCACCAGGATTCTCAGGTACTCATCAGAGCTGGTAAGACCCATGGAACAAATCCTAGATTTCACCAGGATTCTCAGGTACTCATCAGAGCTGGTAAGACCCATGGAACAAATCCTAGATTTCACCAGGATTCTCAGGTACTCATCAGAGCTGGTAAGACCCATGGAACAAATCCTAGATTTCACCAGGATTCTCAGGTACTCATCAGAGCTGGTAAGACCCATGGAACAAATCCTAGATTTCACCAGGATTCTCAGGTACTCATCAGAGCTGGTAAGACCCATGGAACAAATCCTAGATTTCACCAGGATTCTCAGGTACTCATCAGAGCTGGTAAGACCCATGGAACAAATCCTAGATTTCACCAGGATTCTCAGGTACTCATCAGAGCTGGTAAGACCCATGGAACAAATCCTAGATTTCACCAGGATTCTCAGGTACTCATCAGAGCTGGTAAGACCCATGGAACAAATCCTAGATTTCACCAGGATTCTCAGGTACTCATCAGAGCTGGTAAGACCCATGGAACAAATCCTAGATTTCACCAGGATTCTCAGGTACTCATCAGAGCTGGTAAGACCCATGGAACAAATCCTAGATTTCACCAGGATTCTCAGGTACTCATCAGAGCTGGTAAGACCCATGGAACAAATCCTAGATTTCACCAGGATTCTCAGGTACTCATCAGAGCTGGTAAGACCCATGGAACAAATCCTAGATTTCACCAGGATTCTCAGGTACTCATCAGAGCTGGTAAGACCCATGGAACAAATCCTAGATTTCACCAGGATTCTCAGGTACTCATCAGAGCTGGTAAGACCCATGGAACAAATCCTAGATTTCACCAGGATTCTCAGGTACTCATCAGAGCTGGTAAGACCCATGGAACAAATCCTAGATTTCACCAGGATTCTCAGGTACTCATCAGAGCTGGTAAGACCCATGGAACAAATCCTAGATTTCACCAGGATTCTCAGGTACTCATCAGAGCTGGTAAGACCCATGGAACAAATCCTAGATTTCACCAGGATTCTCAGGTACTCATCAGAGCTGGTAAGACCCATGGAACAAATCCTAGATTTCACCAGGATTCTCAGGTACTCATCAGAGCTGGTAAGACCCATGGAACAAATCCTAGATTTCACCAGGATTCTCAGGTACTCATCAGAGCTGGTAAGACCCATGGAACAAATCCTAGATTTCACCAGGATTCTCAGGTACTCATCAGAGCTGGTAAGACCCATGGAACAAATCCTAGATTTCACCAGGATTCTCAGGTACTCATCAGAGCTGGTAAGACCCATGGAACAAATCCTAGATTTCACCAGGATTCTCAGGTACTCATCAGAGCTGGTAAGACCCATGGAACAAATCCTAGATTTCACCAGGATTCTCAGGTACTCATCAGAGCTGGTAAGACCCATGGAACAAATCCTAGATTTCACCAGGATTCTCAGGTACTCATCAGAGCTGGTAAGACCCATGGAACAAATCCTAGATTTCACCAGGATTCTCAGGTACTCATCAGAGCTGGTAAGACCCATGGAACAAATCCTAGATTTCACCAGGATTCTCAGGTACTCATCAGAGCTGGTAAGACCCATGGAACAAATCCTAGATTTCACCAGGATTCTCAGGTACTCATCAGAGCTGGTAAGACCCATGGAACAAATCCTAGATTTCACCAGGATTCTCAGGTACTCATCAGAGCTGGTAAGACCCATGGAACAAATCCTAGATTTCACCAGGATTCTCAGGTACTCATCAGAGCTGGTAAGACCCATGGAACAAATCCTAGATTTCACCAGGATTCTCAGGTACTCATCAGAGCTGGTAAGACCCATGGAACAAATCCTAGATTTCACCAGGATTCTCAGGTACTCATCAGAGCTGGTAAGACCCATGGAACAAATCCTAGATTTCACCAGGATTCTCAGGTACTCATCAGAGCTGGTAAGACCCATGGAACAAATCCTAGATTTCACCAGGATTCTCAGGTACTCATCAGAGCTGGTAAGACCCATGGAACAAATCCTAGATTTCACCAGGATTCTCAGGTACTCATCAGAGCTGGTAAGACCCATGGAACAAATCCTAGATTTCACCAGGATTCTCAGGTACTCATCAGAGCTGGTAAGACCCATGGAACAAATCCTAGATTTCACCAGGATTCTCAGGTACTCATCAGAGCTGGTAAGACCCATGGAACAAATCCTAGATTTCACCAGGATTCTCAGGTACTCATCAGAGCTGGTAAGACCCATGGAACAAATCCTAGATTTCACCAGGATTCTCAGGTACTCATCAGAGCTGGTAAGACCCATGGAACAAATCCTAGATTTCACCAGGATTCTCAGGTACTCATCAGAGCTGGTAAGACCCATGGAACAAATCCTAGATTTCACCAGGATTCTCAGGTACTCATCAGAGCTGGTAAGACCCATGGAACAAATCCTAGATTTCACCAGGATTCTCAGGTACTCATCAGAGCTGGTAAGACCCATGGAACAAATCCTAGATTTCACCAGGATTCTCAGGTACTCATCAGAGCTGGTAAGACCCATGGAACAAATCCTAGATTTCACCAGGATTCTCAGGTACTCATCAGAGCTGGTAAGACCCATGGAACAAATCCTAGATTTCACCAGGATTCTCAGGTACTCATCAGAGCTGGTAAGACCCATGGAACAAATCCTAGATTTCACCAGGATTCTCAGGTACTCATCAGAGCTGGTAAGACCCATGGAACAAATCCTAGATTTCACCAGGATTCTCAGGTACTCATCAGAGCTGGTAAGACCCATGGAACAAATCCTAGATTTCACCAGGATTCTCAGGTACTCATCAGAGCTGGTAAGACCCATGGAACAAATCCTAGATTTCACCAGGATTCTCAGGTACTCATCAGAGCTGGTAAGACCCATGGAACAAATCCTAGATTTCACCAGGATTCTCAGGTACTCATCAGAGCTGGTAAGACCCATGGAACAAATCCTAGATTTCACCAGGATTCTCAGGTACTCATCAGAGCTGGTAAGACCCATGGAACAAATCCTAGATTTCACCAGGATTCTCAGGTACTCATCAGAGCTGGTAAGACCCATGGAACAAATCCTAGATTTCACCAGGATTCTCAGGTACTCATCAGAGCTGGTAAGACCCATGGAACAAATCCTAGATTTCACCAGGATTCTCAGGTACTCATCAGAGCTGGTAAGACCCATGGAACAAATCCTAGATTTCACCAGGATTTAAACACTGGACCTTCAGTACGATAGCCAAGCACACTGACACAAGGCCAATGCATCCCCAGCGCATTGTAAAGATATGAGTTAATTCTTAAGAGAAGCTTGCCAAGTGAATAACTTGTAGAAAGTCTATTCTTTGCAGATTGAAAGACATTTGTAAACATTGCATACACAAAAACAATGAAGGAAATAATTACCTCAAAAGGCCATAACAATCCGAGTAGAAACTTCTGCCTCTTCAACAAGTTCATCTGAACAGACTTCCAAAGAATTTATATGCTCTTCCACACTTTGTTGGCCTTGGTGAAGACTTTCCAGACGTTGAAACATTTCAGCCAAATCAACCTGGAAAAAAAAGATTCAAATAGCTCCGCACATAAAACATTAATTACAATATGATCATCTTTCATACTTTAGCTGCACAGTCTTATTACACTATAAATTCTTTTGATTAATTTGTATCTTATATATCTTATCAGTTCCTATTATACAAAAAAATTATTACATCTCCTGCCCAAACATTGTTCATGGCGGCAGGGATTACAAAGAAGCAGGGTTAAAACCTGGTTAAAACAAACCGTAGGACCAGCCAGCCTCTCTTACCTGTTTATCAGACACTGGTGGCCAGTTTGGATCTCTCTCAATTTCTGTTTCAATTCGTTTATAAGCCAGAGCTTGTGCAATTAAGCAGCCTTTCCGATATTTTTCTATCTTGTGTGCTATCTTTCTCCTTATAGCCTCATTGTCAATGATAAATGCCTGTCAGTGGAAAATAGCTTTGTAAATTTCTTTAATTTGAAAGTTAAAATGTTAACTAGACTACACATTGACAGTTAGTGAACAAATAATTTAACTAGCGAATACATTAAGGTATTTTCTTCATGAAAATACTTTACCTCAGTAATGTAGGCAAGACAAAACTGTATGAATGCAGCACCAATTATTAATGATCGATACACAATAGATGGGAAGATGGAGAGCTGAAAAAAGAGTTATTGAATAAAGTGAATAAGCATCATTTAGCCATGAAAATATTTGTACTTTGCAATCCTACAAGTAGGATATATATATTTTAAACAAGGGTTACATTCAATTAGATGCAGATATATATTTTAAACAAGGGTTACATTCAATTAGATGCAGATATATATTTTAAACAAGGGTTACATTCAATTAGATGCAGATATATATTTTAAACAATGGTTACATTCAATTAGATGCAGATATATATTTTAAACAAGGGTTACATTCAATTAGATGCAGATATATATTTTAAACAATGGTTACATTCAATTAGATGCAGATATATATTTTAAACAATGGTTACATTCAATTAGATGCAGATATATATGTAAAAAACAAAATCTGTTATTTAAAAAAAAAAGCTTTTGAATGTGAATATCTTTATAGAATAAAATAATGTTATGGTAAAGAACACTTAAACTTAAATTAACTAAAATGTAGATTTCCAAATTAAAATGAGCAATCTAAAGCCAGTTTACTTCCAGTAACTCTGCAAAAGGTTCCGTTGGGTAAACTGTGATCCATACTGTGGCCCCCACAGCCACTATCAAATTCAGAATCAGCCACCCTGTGGGGGGGGAAATCAGAAATAATGTTATAGACAAGTCTGATAACATTCAAATTTAGCTATGCTGTGACGGTCTAAACAAAAAAAGCTAATTAAATTCATTATAAAGGCAGTTCCAATTCTTGTAAATGGATTTTTTCTTAAAGGGCTTGAAACCACCTTCAGTTTACCATCATTTCTTCTTAAAGTGCTTGAAACCACCTTCTGTTTACCATCATTTCTTCTTAAAGTGCTTGAAACCACCTTCTGTTTACCATCATTTCTTCTTAAAGTGCTTGAAACCACCTTCAGTTTACCATCATTTCTTCTTAAAGTGCTTGAAACCACCTTCAGTTTACCATCATTTCTTCTTAAAGTGCTTGAAACCACCTTCAGTTTACCATCATTTCTTCTTAAAGTGCTTGAAACCACCTTCAGTTTACCATCATTTCTTCTTAAAGTGCTTAAAACCACCTTCAGTTTACCATCCACTTAAACTTGTATTTTTAATGTGACTGCATTGTGTAACCAGTAGAAAATTGTAAATTTGAGGCATTAAATTAAATTCCATATCTCAAATCAGGAAATAAATTTTTTTTTTTAACTTCTCCATATTGATTGTTTAAAAACATAATATTTTACAACTCAATATGATGACAACTTTTTCTTTGTCTTTTTTTTTAATTTATGCTACTTACAATTAGAAAAAATAGATTTCCTGAAAGGTGCCCCTTTAGCAAAAACCACAGCTAAGATGATGTACTGGTAGGCTGAAATCAAGAAAACTGCAGCATTCTCATGACAGTTGTAGTCCTCCTCATCATTGTCCATAAAGTAAATGAACCTGTACAATGGACATGTTACAAAATATTTCTAGAACCAATGAAATAGAAATCCTGAACTAGTCATATTCACTTTGTGTTTTACTATTTGGATAGCATGGGGTGGGCAGCACAATCTAGAGACAGACCACTGGACTGGATAATCATTCTTATCTTATCTTATACATTACAGACGCTCCTTCTATAAAGAAGATTATTGCGTCCAATGCTCATCCATGGTCTGAGTCTAGTCTTGCATTTTGATTAATGTTTTAAATGATGTTAAGTTACTGGTTTTCCTAGTTTGTTCAGGGAACCCATTCCATGCCCGAATGCCACTCAAGAAGAAAGAGTACTTTCATTCAGTTCTCTTAAGGGTAAGAGCAGTGGATAATCATTCTGAGGATCTCAGAGCTCAAAATTGGCACATTCTCAAAGTTTAATTAGTAGGTAGGCCAACTAAAATACATCTTGAGATTAAAATATGGAAAATTTTGGTGTTTTAAAAAACTGACTGAAATGGCTGTGGTAGTTGTTTATATTGTGTGTTACTTTACCAAGGCTGTGATTGGATGTTGAAATACATCAGAGCTTGAAAGGCAGTGACGTAAATCATTTGAGTAATGATGCTGAGAATCGGGCTAGGACTCAGTAGACTAACCAAAGGTCGATCAACAACCAGTTCGTCATATGGTGCTGTTCGGCTGACTACAGTGAGTGCATTAAACAAAGTTCGTCAGTGAAATCTATCCACATAAACATGGGAAAATGTAATATCTCTACAACATTTATATGGGTATTAATGTAATTGAATGGAACAAAATATAACCCAAAAGCTTACATGATATACTGAAAGTTGTGATCAGGAAAAAATCAACAAACAAGAATTCTGGATCAGTCAAGTTGGCATCAATCTAAATAAAATAAAAACAAGCCAAAAAAAAGTATTTTAAATACATTTAAATTGAATAGCGTGTCAAAGTTCTTAAAATAACATTCTCATATGTAAGCCTTTTTTAAGGTAATAGACAAATTATTTTTTCATTTCGCTATTTATATTTTATTATTCACACTTATTAATTAAGAGAAATTCTATGAAGTAACTTACTATAAAATAATTTAAAGTTAGTCAAAATAAAAACTTTTTTTCTAGATGTTTTACATACAGATTTGTAGAAAAAACAACAACATTTGATCTAAGGACTACTTAAATTAACTACAAAGTTTTTAACAATTTCTCCATGCTTTGACCATTATAGCTGAATTTCCAAGCTTTCCCAAACCTTGATCAGTTTTCCCAAACTTTCCCAACAAGTATGAACCCTGTCTATAAGTTATTATAGCTTTTATACCTTTTGAAGAACAAACGTTACTTTCCCTACTATTTTGCTAACTTGTAGGGATTTTGGGAACTGGTCAAATGTCAAATATGTACCTTAGCTATTAAGCGGGCAACACTGACGTAGAATAGTTGTGTTTTTTTATTTTGTTTCAACTCTGGTGGAATCTGTACTGATTTCTAATCATTTTGAAACCAGGCTCTGTTTTTACCCAGTGCTATAATTTATTAAAGACAATCCTTATAAAACAAGCTCTAAACAAAATGAAACATCTAGACTTGAACCACTTATAAGATGAAATATTTTCAGTTTGTTAGCTAGCACAACTGTACATTATACCACTAACCCAGTAGAGAATGAGCACAGAGATGAACTGGGTGAGACTGTAGCACGCCATGTATTTGAACACACCAAAGGAGGTTACCAGAGCAGCACGTCCTTCCCTGGTGAACATTAGCAGGATAAGAAATTCTTACCAATCAAAACAGCATACACAAAACAGTTTCAACAAAAACTTTCATTCTAATATATAAAAAGGTCAATTTTTTACCTGGTGCAAGAAATACTAAATTAAACAATACAGTAATTATTTTAAGGATGTTGATTTGCATAATCATAAAACAGTTTACTTTATCTTAGTATGAGAAAGAATTTTTGTTACCAACAAAGCTTGTAACATTCGAACAATCAAATGCAATTAATTAACCTATCTATTTAGAATGTGAGTATCCTTGTCAGACCCATTTGATCTATAGGGCCTGTGAAGCAGCCTTCACAAGGTAAGTGGAAATGGCATACTAAAGTACCATGTGGCTAGCACAATGCCCAATAGCCTTTTCCTTTTTCCCAATCTAAAGTAAAGTACTTTTGTTTATCTGAGCATTGTGTTAGATAGTTATTGTGCTGTATGTTTTAAGTTAGAATTGAATGCTTTAATTCTTATTACTACTTTGCTAAATCACATCATTTTACATTAATCCCCCACCCCCAACTAATACCATGGATCATCAGTTTGTTACCCTTATTGGCTTTGAAAATCAGAAATCTGTTAGGTAAAATTGATTAAAAAAAATACCTTTTCTACAATTAAAGCCACTTTTATATATGTACGTTTACAAATGCACTTTTTATTTATCATGAAACTATTTTATTACCAGCAAAACTTATAAATATTTTTTTCAAGCAACTAAGACAAGACTTACTTGATGACATTTGGTACACATTCAATGGTTGGAGTTTTTGAAGTGAAAGGGGAGGCCACTGATGCTTCAGCCTCAGATAATGAAATTCCCATGTGAGCAGTTTTCAGTGCACCACAATCATTGGCACCATCACCACACATTCCAACTGAATAACTGAAGAAAAACATAAAGTATTATACTTTTAGAAACATTATTGGCAGTTTTACCAAACATTCCAACTGAATAGATGGAGAAATACACAGACAATTATGCTTTTAAAATTATTGGCACTGTCACAACAATCTTCCAATTTAATAACTGGGGAAAGTAAGAGACAACAAGTCTTTGCCATACATTCACTTAACATTTGTTATTTGAAAAGAAATATAACTTTGTTAAAATGTCTTGCTGTTTTTAAAAAGATGACAAAACTTGACAAATTGAGATTAAAATTTTTTTTCTAGAAATGTACAGTTAGCCTAACAGAATATTAAACTAATTTTGTACCAAAAAGTTGTTTGGAAAGTATCTTTTTTTTTTCAATTAAACCTTTAGAAGTGTATTAAATCTGATTTGATCTGGCATTAAGATAATTATAAATTTCATAACTATAATTTTTTTATTTATTTATCTTTACTATTCCCAAAGTAGGACATTCTTTTCAACCATGAATATTTTGAATTTATAACAAAAGCAACACAATAGATGGCAACAGTAAATAGCAGTGTATATAAAAAAAAATGATAGAATAAAAAATCAATGTTTTCTATAGGTTGCTGCCTACCCTACATCTTGTAGCACTTGCACTAATTGAGCTTTCTGGTCTGGTCCCATTCGAGCGAACACAGTGCCTCGCACGACAATTTTCTCCAAGAGGCTGGGATGATACTGGCGTATGACGGCCCAGGTCTTACCTGTCAGGGCAAAATGATAGCGTTGGTTATCCTCTGTAATCTGAATTTTATTCTCTTGCTGGAATGACAAAAAAAAGTCTTTGTGTTAATAGGACGATTTCACTTGTATCAAGTTGTAGATTGAAAACGTTTAGAGCATTTATATGCTTGGCAATAATAACAGCATATATTTATTTATTTTACCATAACAGTAAAAAATTAAAATGACAAACTGTAAATCAAATCATTACACAAAAATGTATCAACACTAAATCCGAAGTTAAACACAGTTGTAAAAGAATGCTAATTATAGAGGAACTCCAACTTTGTCATTAATCCATAAGCCAATGGAATGATGAATATTAAAAAGAAGGAATATTAAGCAAATTTTTCTCAAAGGAATTAACAAAGCAATTTAATCTGTTTCCAGTCACAAATCAACAATTCTAATACAACCTATTCTTAATAGAGAAAAAAAAAATTCTGACACAAATCCATCTGAAAAAAGCCATTGCAAACACAATTTAATTGTTTACAAAACACTACTTATAAATACTTTATCCTTATGACAGAGATTTACTTGGCCTGATGCCATAAACATTCTGTAAAAGTACATTCTAAGCAAATAACATTAATATGTTTACCAACATCTGGAATATCAAAAGAATAGTTACTGTTGTGAAGAGTGTTTTTTTTATTGATTTTACACAAGTTAATTCTTTTTTACTAGCATTTTCAGTAGATTAACCAATTTTTTTTTCAGTATTTTGTTTCTCAATATTTCCCAAAAGTGTTCAAACACATCATAATCAAATGAATTGAAAAACTAATAAACGAAAATGAAAGAAAAACGAATATCAACTATTTAGGCAAATGTTAAGCAAAAATTTTGATGAAAAAAATATGATCTTAAATGTTATATCTTACAGAAGCTCCTTCTGTATAGAAGATTTTTGCAAATATGAACAGAGATGAAATTTCAACACAGACAAATATTGGAGTTCCAGCATATTTACCAGATTTAATGCCAGCTGAACTTTAGTATTGATGTCATCAGCATAAACAAACTCAACGTTAGCCTCCGACTGATCAGAAAGTGGAGGGTAGGCTTGTACCAGTATAATACGTTCACTTCTGTCCACCATCTTACATTCTCTTGCAACACTCAGTGCAGTCAGCATGTTATCACCTAAGACATTACACATTGTTGAATTTACATTAAAAACATTAAGTTTAGTTATACATTTCTTATCTTATATATTACAGACGCTCCTTCTATAAAGAAGATTATTTGCATTTTTTTAACTTAGAGAAGACATTACACATAGTTATATGTACATGTTATCAACTTAGACATTATTTATTGTTAAACCTACAAATAAATTATTCCTTCATATTTTCACCTTTGCCCATTACACTATTCCAATCGTGAATTAATAAAGTTACCTTAACTTACCTGTGACCATGATAGTTCTAATCTCTGCGTCATTCAACTCACAAATAGTAGGAGCAGACTGAGGCTTCAGGCGATTTTCCATGACTAACAAACCAAGAAAAGTCAAACCATTTTCCACCTGTTCCCTGTGTAAAATCAAGTTTAACCTTTAGCTAGTTGGCATAGCAAAACTTCTATAATTGAAAGGGACATTTTTTTAAAACTAAAATTCATTTCTTTAGTTTGTTCATTATTTAAAAAATCTAAAATTTCCTTGCCTGTTTAACCTTTGAACTTTAACATAGTTCAACTTGGCAGGAAGTTCCTTGCACGCAAGGGCAATAACTCTATATCCATGTTGAGTATAGGATTGCAGAACTTGGTGGAAATTAGGAGGTACTGATAGAATTGAAAAAAAATTCAAAAGTATTTAAAATCTGATATTAGGTTCAAAAAAGATAAAGAAAAAATACCTAAGAATCCAATGAGGTTCTAGAATATAAAACACAGTTTAAAACTGACTTGTTTCTGCTTTTGATAAGCTGGTGATCATTTCCGGTGAGCCTTTCACGTATAATTGAAAGTTGTTTGCTTCAAGTCTACGGGTGATGACAGACATTCTTTGTAGTGTGGAGGAGAATGGGAATTGACGCACTATACCTATTTCAACACCTTTCATCTGTAATAAACAAATACCTTTGTATTTATCAATATATTTATGCTGTCTATATCTTAATAAATAAAAGATGTTTTTAAAATATATTATAAATTATGTAATTTGGCAATATATTTAGTATTGATTATGTTCCAAACATCTTAAGCATAAATATTCTAGTCTGTACTATCAGGCCTGTGATTTGTAAAGTTTTAAATCATCAATTAGCTTTATATTTCTTAGCCTATAGATTATATCCGTGTTCTTAGTTGTATGTTAAATGCACTCTGAACTTACATTATGTTTGTTGACAGCACTATACACATATTATCAATATTATTTAGTTTACTAACCTTACTGTTTGAATTATGACTATTTAATGTGTATCTCTGTATTATTAAAACATATATTAAAATCTCTGGATCAATCAAGTAATCTAATGTTATAGAAAAAAGCCCTTCCTCAAAAAATTCCCTTGTTTATTGTTTCAATGAAATCTCTTCCAAAGTAGATAACAGAGTTTTGTTGATGTCAATGGAATATTTTATAGAGGTCAGGCCTACCACTGGACATGATAACATGACAGATAAAATGTTTTACGACTTGATAATATCTCATTTAACACAAGTAGACTCCCATGGAGCAAAAGGCAACAGGTCATATACAAAATATGCTTGTAATTCTTTTACTCTATAAAAACAAATAATTTTTTTTTAGTAATTGAAAACCTTCCTACCTCATGAGATCCATGATGCTTCACTGAAGGTCTCACAATGGTTGGGACCATCATGTCAAACCTGGTTTCATCTGGACCTGGTTCCTCCAGTATCTGAAATAATAATGAAAGCCACATAAAAACAACATATTCCTTTTTTTGTGTGAGCTTATTGGAAAATGGATTTGATTTTAGCCCCTTTTGGTAACAATTTTACACTACACTGAAGATAATCTAGTAATGAGCTTAACTTATAATATGTACTCCTAGAGGAAACAATAATGGACTAATCCCATGTAAAGAATAATAAGAGAGAATAAAATAATAAATGTCAATAAAAACAAGGATGAATAGGCAAAGTCCTAGTAGGTTCTCTAAAACTAAAAAAAAATCTTCAACCAGAGATACAAGAAAGATAATAGAGAACCACTGATATAATAAACGCTTTAATTTAAAACTTCAACAAAACTTCAATAAAAACAAAAAATTGGTAAAATATATATTATTTTACAAAAAAGGGAAGCATTTATTGTCATTTATCTATCTACATTAGTTCAGTTTAGTACAAATTGAATCCTATTCCAAGGGATTCCTAATCTATTCAAAATGTAAATGTTCTTTCTATCAAAAGCTATTTCTTTTATTCAATTCAGAACTGGACTCTTTGTTTACTATCACTAGAAAATGGTGACTAACCCAGTTTGTAGCATTGAACATAATTAAATCCATTGGATCTCCAATCATCTCATTGTCTATGATGGTCAGTGAATGGCAGCAGGCCATACTAAAGAGCATTTCATCATTGGGTAGATGGCTCATATCTTTTATTAAAGGATTAAATCTGCAAGAGAGACAAAGAAATCAACATCAATCCAGATATATCAAAGGTGACATTTTTTTTAGTGTAATAGTAAGTAGTAAAGTAAAGTTCCCAATTGACCTAATTGATCCTTATGGCAGATAAAGCAGCATTCACCAGTTTCTGTGGCCAAGGCATACTAAGGGATTGTGTGCTGCCTTCTTTACTTTACCCCAACTAATGTCAGGTACCCATCAGAGCTGGGGTAGACTCAGGGACACTGTGTCCAGACCTGGGAACAAATCCTAGCCTTTACCAGGATTCCATTCGCCAGCCAAACACACTACCGCCACTTTGCCCCATTTGATAGGTATACCACTAAATAAAACATTCATTTAAAAAATGTTGCTCATTATTGGAAAATTCTTTAACAAAAATGATATAAAGGGTACAAAGAAGAAAAAAGAAAAAATGTGGTTCTTTAGAATATATACATTTTGTGTAAAATTTTACTTTGTTAACTGTTCACACAATTTAAAAAGCAATATTGGACAGACATTTGTCCCGCTTCCTATAAGAGTGAGCTGATAGAGGTTGTGCAATTGATAAACACAAACCATTAATACATATGCTAGAACAGCTGGCATGGATTGGTTGAATTAAGGGAAACAACCCTGTTGGCACACTGTGACTGGTTGAATTAAGGAAAACAACCCTGTCAGCACACTATATTAATCAGTATTACCTAAATATTTGGTCATTATTTCTAATCAAAATAAGTCTCACAATAAGACTAGGCCAAAAAAAAGCCAGTAGGGAGTACTTAAAAGAGATAGGACAGAAATGGCTCAATCTCTTGGAAAGCCTGAAAAATGGGGAAGAAAATAATAAACATATTGTCAACATCTTGCTCTTAAGTACAAGCCGCTCCTCCCAGTAAAACCATATATTAAAAAAAAGACAGTAAAAAATCATGACTGTTACAATGTGCTTCAGATACAGTACGTCAAAACTTATCTCAAAACTTATCTAGACTCAAGATTAAACCATACCTAGATTTCTTTGCTTCAACAACCCCAAGCATGTCAAGTCCATCTTCTGTGAGAGTTCCAGTCTGTGCAAATAGATTTAATATAGCTTTGATCGGTAAAAAAGTTGATCAATGTCAAAAACACTGCATCATAAAAACAATTTGTAAGTCTTTGGTGTATAAAAATAGGTGGTTTGAAATATTTTCAAAAGTGCTAAACTAACTGGATTATGATTTTTTTATATTTTTATTTTCTATTCTATTTTTAATGCTTTCACTTTATATATTTTATTCTTAATCTTATCACAAATTTTAAGAGGTTTCATCTGTGAACATATCTGTGGTTTAAGTTTAGTCTAGCATTTTGTTAAGAGTTTTACATGTGACACTCTAGGAAAGAGACCTTAAATATTGGAATTAAGCTAGGCTTATGAGGTTTATGAGGATTTTTTTTATATGTTACAGACCTTCTCTCTATAAATATCTTTAGTCTAGACATGAATTTAGATAAAATGATTTATATACTGCCATGTTATGTATTGTCCTGACTAGATCACACAACCCATTATAATGATAAGTGGAAAGAAACTTACCGGCATTAGGATTGTTAGTTTAGTTTAGCAAGTCAACTCTATTACCAAAAAAGTTGAATTAACACACTTCAGATTCTATAAATAAGTATTCACCTTATCAAAACATACAGCGTTGATTGTACCACAAACATTGATGCCCCGTGGACTAATGCAGTAGACATCCTTTAGTTTGAGCCTTCTCTGTGAGAATACGATGCCCACAGCAAGGGCAGCTGGGAGTGCTGGAGGTATAGCTATGGTGATCAAATCAAGGGCTCTTAGGATGATGTCACTGACCAGCTCCTCATTTTGTACCTACAAAACAAACAGGATATACCTAATGGAACAATTAAATACACCTTACAGGGTATTGAACAATTTAATACACCTTACAGGGTATTGAACAATTTAATACACCTTACATGGTATTGAACAATTTAATACACCTTACAGGGCATTGAACAATTTAATACACCTTACATGGTATTGAACAATTTAATACACCTTACAGGGTATTGAACAATTTAATACACCTTACATGGTATTGAACAATTTAATACACCTTACAGGGTATTGAACAATTTAATACACCTTACAGGGGATTGAACAATTTAATACACTTTTTGAACAATTTACTATACCTTAGCCTACTGAACATTCATTATACCTTATTGAACAATTAAATGTAGCTTACCTTTTTGAACAATGTAACATAATTTATTGAACATGTGTATATAATTAATGAACAACTTAATATATCTTATAGAATAACAGAATGCATATGTTATACAATAATGCACAATAATGAACAACAGAACAATATATACCTTAGGAATCGTATAATCTACCTTATTAAACAGTTTAATATTAGTTTTTGAACCATTTTATATATGTTATAGAACATTTTAGTAAACCTTTTTGAAAAATTAATAAATCTTATTTAACAATTTAACATACCTTATTGGACAACTTATAATACCTTAATGCACAACTTAATATACCTTTATGAAACTTTTTAATATACCTTATTTAACTATTAAATATTAGTACCTATTGACAATGGATTACCTATATGAACTATTAGTCCATATATTTTATATATATTGAGTTATTTAAGCTATAAAGGAATGAAAGTAAATCCTTAATGATTATTTTAATAAAGGGCGATGACTCTTAAAAGTATATTTGAACTTAAAATTTTTTCTGTTCTTATAAAAGTTAAATAACTTCAATTATGTCAAACTTACCATTAAGATGACTGTATAAACAAACCCCATGAGGGCTATAAATGAGAGAAACATCACATAGTAATAGGAATGCCTTTGAAACTTGAAATCCACAGGTTTTGGATACATGATGGATCTGACCAGCTCCCCCTTGGATGTTGAAAAACCTGGAACAATGTTTAAACAATAAAGCTACAATTACTGATTCTTTAAACATAGTATGGTATAAAATATATTATCAGCAATGAAACAGTCAATAATTTCTTAATGTTTTTGATTTCATGGGACATGCATGAATGTAAATTTTTTACATGACATTTACAGGACCTTGTCTAAACACCAATATCTAAAGCCAAGAGAATTGCAGGGTTAGCGTGATACAAGCAGATTTCTTTTATTTTGCCGACTTTTTCAGTTATCTACCAGAACTTGAAGTTTGATCTGATTAGACTTAAAATACACAAAAATGTCCACTGTCAACTAAATAAAACCATTTAAATTTAGTTAACATACATCCTAGTCAAATTTATTCCTTTTTTACAGTTTTCTTATGGAACTGATTTACTTTCACATTGATTACTAAGATTAGAATTTTTTAATATTTGTCTATCTAGTGCAGTAACTCCTACCCTTTATTTTATATCCAATGTAGGCCCCTACACTTACACGAAATGAATTAGAAATCCTACTCTGGCACATGATTATCAAAAGGTTGCCGACCCCTAGTTTAGCCAATCTGATTGTCAAGGGATTGAATCCAGGTTTGACCCAATTATTTTGCAGCCCCCAGTTTGGTGGGTGTCATAAAATAAATATAGTTGGGCATTGTACTGGACACATAATCCTAGTGTATGCAAGGACACATAATTTTTTTTAGCCCTATGGACTAATATAGTCTGGAAAAGATATTTTACATTTTTTTTAGATCTTTTGTTAATGAGTACCTCAAACTCTCATAAACCCATCAACCATTGTTTTCACAGAAACCTTTTACATTTTTCACCATTTCAGCCATTACCAAACATGTACCTCAAACATGTCCTCAATGAACCCCTGTGTGTATGCATGCCATAGGTTGGAAACCACTGATCTAGTGCATTGTTTAATATTTAGTTAAACACCAAATGTGAAAAGACCTGTTCTTAGCACAACTGCCTTCACTTTCTGGTTGCCATAGAATCTGGTCTGAATAACATGAGTACCACAAAACAGGATGTGCCTGGAGTGATTCTTTATAGTCACTTCTGGGTCACTGTCTTCTTTCATGCCTGTAGTGTTGGGTAGAGATGTCTTAGTCACAGGAACACTCTCACCTGTAGGGGAGATAGAGGTAATAATATGTGCTCATATTTACAATCCAGTTCATCAGTTCATTTGGCTATTGTAAATAAGTATCTCTTTTAAACCAATTGGTCCCTAGGGCAAATGTGTAGCAACATTAAAGGGTTTCTGTGGCCACTGCATACAATTGGATGTGTGGCCAGCACAATTCCCAGCCACCCTACTTATCCCCAACTACTGTAAGGTATTTGGTAGACTTAGGGACACCTCCAGGCTCAGGTACAAATCCTAGCCTTCACCAGGATTCAAACCCTGGCCCTTTAGTATGCAAGTGTAGCAATCATGCCCCATCATTTGGCCATAGCACACAATGGAATTGTGTAGCCTTACATTCTCTGAATACTGTGGGAGCCAACTTCTGTACATAAACAAAAAGAAACTAATCCATGTTTTATTTTACAAAATTTTGAACCTCAGAACTTTGTCACAGTACTCTACCTATTATAGGTCTGATGCCAGTGGTCTGATGGCAGCATGTCCTAATGGACATCCCTGAGTCTACCCAGCTCTGATTGGTATGAGACACTAGTCAAGTCAAAGTAAAGGCAGCTGGGCTTTATGCTGGATAAACAATATTCTTGTGTGCCATGGCCATGGAAACTGTTTTAATAGCTCTATGGATCTATACTAAATTATTGAAGGGACATTTTACTGCTAGATCCAAAATGCATCATACAACCACACAAGTCAATATTTCACCCACCACTTACCAGTCAGCATGCTCTCATTGACGATACAGTTTCCGGTGATGAGCACAGCGTCACACAACATGTCACAGCCAAAACGAGGTATCTCTATGACATCCCCTGGAACAAGTTCTTCTGATGGAATATCTTCGCAGGCTGTGGCAAAAAGTAAGGAAAGTGGAACAACGGTTTAAAAAAAACAGTATAAGAAAAATTTGACAAGTAATTGCTAATATGTGTTAAAAATTATAGTATTGTTGACTTCAGTTTTTTTTTTCAAACACTAACTGATTATAAAAATAATATTTAAGCCTACATTAAATTTTTCAGTAGTTTCTACACCTTTTAAGACATTGCACCCTTATAGAAGTACGTTTTTACTAGGGCAGCCGCTCATAAGACAATGTCCCAGATATTACATTTTACCACATTATATTTTTTTACAAAATTTATATAAGTCTTTGCAAATATTCCCTGGTGCCATGTAAAGTTATAGTGGCTCTCCAGGTCCATAGGACACAAACTTTGGGAACAATTTGTAACCAAACACGGTAATAATTGTGTATAGACCACAATTCATATTTGCTTAAATTGTGTACTTGTTTGTTTGTCAATATGTTGGTCATTTTAATTTAGTTTTATAAAAGTAAATAAGAAAAGCATAAGAAACGAGAGTTATTGCCCGACCCAAAAATATATCCCTGTTTATAACCTTGAAGGCATTAATTACAACAAACAAACATAATTTATCAAGGCCTGCTTAGCATAATGAAACTCACTTTCATCACTACGTATGACTGTGTTGATGTTGGTTGATGTCACAGTGTTCCTCAATGCTCTTTCAAACTGGGACAAAAGAAACAGTTGTAGTTTTTATTAGACAACTCAGTGTAAGCCTCGTATTGTAGACCCTGCATTATTAAACCTTCCTATTGCCTGTCAGCACACCATACTATTAGCTCAATGTTGGGATATTATTTGGTCAGGATTTAACCATTGGGTAAAAAAGTAAAGTAATTGGGTAAAGGCAGCTAGGCAATGTGCTGGCTATGCAATCCCCTAGTAGGCCTATGCTGTGGCCACTAATCAAATTGGTCAAATACAAGAAGTATTATGCTAGTAGAATAGAAAATGTAAGTAAAAGATGCAAAATCAGAACCTTTAACAAAATTTAAAAGGAAAAAAAGAAACATGATAAATAAATGACATTTGCAGATTTGCAGATCAATACCAAATTTATTATGAGAGATATTAATTTCCAGTTTGGAAACATTTGTTCATCATGTTTACCTATGCATATAAAAAAAAACAAGTATTCTACCAATAACAAAGAATGCATAAAAAGTAAACTCATAAATTTTGTTTTTTTTATGGACATTCTTCAAAACTCTAAAAGGCAGCCAATTCTAAAGCACTTATTTTTAGATAAATCATATCATATTCATACAATTCATATTTAAAAATAGTCATAAATATGTTGAAACCTTTTGAAAGTCCCAAATCTTTTCTAATATAGTAAAAGTTTAAAAAATATTTTCAAACGTTGAAAGTCACAAATCTATTCAAACATAATGAAAGTCACAAATCTATTCAAACGTAATGAAAGTATGACTTACTTGCCTAGTCTGATATATCTGTAGCACAATAGAAATTGTAGTCATAACAAAGATGCATGTTGCATAGATCCAATAGTCTTCTGAGTACCACAGGCACATAGAAAACAGTTGAAAGATATAAAACGGAGAAAAAACCTGGGGAATGAAAAAACATAGTGGCACACTTTAATAGTCAGCAAATGAGAGGGTTGGTGTAAAGATTTAAAAAATGATGTACAAAATTGTTTAGTTGAGTTTTGAATCACTATAGTGAGTAAGTAAAGTACCCGTTGGACCAAATTGATCAGAAGGCCGCTAAAGCAGCATTCACCAGTTTCAGTGGCCATGGCATACTAGGGGATGTGCGGCCAGCACAATGCCCAGCCACCTTTACTTTATCCCAACTAATGTCAGGTACCCATCAGAGCTGGGTAGACTCAGTGACACTCTTTGAGTCTAGGGAAAGCATCCTCGCCTTCCACCAGGATTTGAACCCAGGACCTTCGGTATGCCAATTGAACGCACTGCCCCTCGGTTACAGTGCCCCCAAATCACTATAGATATCGGATAGTAATACTTATAGAAATATTAACTATACAATAATGACCTCACAGATTAATTAACATAGGGTCAAATGGTGAGATGAAAGAAGAAAACAAAAAAGGATTTTTATTTACATGCGATCCAGTGAGCCAAAGGCCTTTTTAGAATAATTTTTTTTTATGCATGCTGTTACCAAACAGAGTTTCCAATAATTATAATTCTTATTAATAAATAAAATCAAAATGTGAATCAACTGAGGGAAGATAATAATTATTAGCTATTAAAACGAGGCTTGCCAAACAACCTACAAAGGCGTTAGGGACATTTTGATACCGTTGTCTGATGTATTCGATTACTATTGGAAGTTAGAATATTTCTTCATTGAACCTTAGTGACGTAAGCAGTTCTAGTGACTTCTAAAGTAATTCCGATTATTGGACATATTAGCCCACATTGTTAACATGAAAATCTATAAAAGATAGCGCACTTGTTTGAGGCGTTCTCTCCTAATTTCGCTTGCTCAGTGTAAGCATGTCTCTCTGAATTTAACTTGCTTAGTGAGAGCACATTGCTTCAATTCAGCCTTGCCCGATAGATATCGTTCCTTCTTTGTTCCGAGTTGGCCTGGATAACAATGATTATGTTTAATACTGTGTAATTGTTTATTCATCATTTTGGATTTAAAATACTACTGAGTAGGACTGCCACGCTTAACTATTGTGTTATTGGCATAGTCTAACAGGAAAGTATTCTTTTTAACTACACACTTGATGACCCTCCAATATTCTTCATTCTATTGAAACTCCCCTTGTAAATCACCCAATAAATTATTGTTGATGTTTGATAGACTTATTCTCTCATTAACGTTTGAGTGTTTGTGGTGTATTTATATCTGACTATTTATCAACTAAATGAATCCTATATTCAATTCACACTTCAATTGAGAGCCAATATAAATTGACACTGCTAGTGTTATGAAGAATGTACTCAATGCTATACAAGAATTCGAAACGCCCACGGAGAATGAATCTGTTATACCTCTAGATCATCTATGACAAATTATTTTAATTAAATAAATGAGTAAATAATGAACTCATACAATTCTATATAATTGCTGTGCTGAATAATAATAATAATAATAAGTGAACTGTTTACTATTCAACTATACGGGAGCTCAGCCAAATTACATCATACCTATATTGATTCAAGCACCTGCAATGTTAATGCACTACCATTTGCTATACAAGAATTTAAAACGCCCATCAATGTAATAATTGTTGGCTCGTTCCGGAATTATTCGGACTAACGTAATAATTGTGTTTCTCGTCTGTGGATTATATTCCGTGGATAGATCCATAATATAACAATGCATAGATTTCGTTGTCTGTCTATATTCTGTAACTTGTCGTCTGCGCATAGAACTGTCACCAACGGGATATGCGCTATATAAGCACCGTTATTATTATTATTATTATTAGATTAGTATGTCAAATAAAACAAATGCTAGTTCCCTTAGCTATATTCATGAGTTGTTATACTAACCTCTCTGAACAAAAGTTTCATAATTGGAGTGACATGGACAGCAATTGAATTGGCTCCATACAACACATTTCTAAATGAAATAATGAAGAAAGTACTGCATATGATTAATAATAATTAATATTTGTATATCTAATTTTTTAAAAATCAATACATTTCTAGCACATTTATCTTTTTTTTTGTACAAAATAAAATGTTTTAAAGAAGAAAGTAAAATTTATAAAAAAATACCTTTTAAGTAATAAAAATTAATAAATTTATTTCCAACTACAAATCAGCTAAACTCCACATTTTTACTTTTTTTTTTACTGCTGCCGAGCTTAACATAAAACAGTAGCCTTTCCGATAGCTGCTTATAATATAATACTTATAATTTATAATAAGAGTGTCCTACCTCTTGGATTGTTCTTGAGGTGAAAGCCCTTGTGTATTATGAAAGTAAGACTGCCTATAACCTTCATCTAGTCCTCTAAAAAATTGGAAATTTTGCTTGGTGTATTTTTATATTTAACAACATTTATCATTTAAGTGTAAGGGTTGAATTTTTTTTTGCCATAAAACAAATTTTATTTTCCTGGTCAAACTGGCCAAAATGGCTTCTTGAAACCTATGTTTAGAACACACATAAGAAATGTGGCTTTTTTTTTCTCAAATTACTTTATGTTTGTCTGATTCCTTTAATATAAAACATACAATTTTTTTTTTTTGCTAAATAGGCCTAATATTATTATATTTAAAAAAAATATTTTCTGTAAAATGTAAAGTTATGACTTTAAAAAAATAAGCTCTAGAAGCACACTTTGTTTACTAAACACTTGTTCAAAATGGGTGAGAATAAGGTGTGCTGACAGGGGGGATAATTTAAATTATTATTTTTTAAATCAATTAAACAAATGTAATAGGTTTTACTTTAATGGAATGTAAGAAGCCACTGCAGCGTCCCAAATATATTTCACCCTTTTGCAAACAAAGTAGCGGATAAGAGAAATGTCCTTCTGTAAAAGACAAACAAAAATTTTCATGACCAAATTATTTTTTTCAAACTTTACCCAGTTTAGATTAGTTTATATTTTGACTTCTTGAAATGTAAAAAAAATTCTCACAAAAAAAAGATACTTTAAGTGCATTGCATAATTACTATTGAAATTATAACAAAATATATTTAAAGCTTAAATTAAAACATGTTGATTTACTCTTTACATAAAGTATGAGTTCATAATTTACTAACCTCAGGTCTTAAATTAATTTTCTGTTGCTTTTTAAACACTGCCTTTTTGGGATGCTTAATTTTTACTCTGCAACATAAATATTTATGATTTTTTACAAATATTAAATCAATTATAAAAATTAAGATAATAGACAAATTTAGCTAGAGTTATATTACAAAGACAATTACAAAATACATTTTCTGTACTGTTGGTTTATATCTTATATCTTTACTTAACATTGAACAAAACAAACAAACAAGTGAAAATAAGAGAAATTTAATTTGATAGTAAGATATATAATATGTAGCCCTATGTATTTCTGTTGTGTTTCCCATTTTCTAATGTTAGATTACCCTGTTCCTTCTCTTGTAATTGTCTGTATTTTCACAACATGATAACACTGATATTTATCCTGAAAGCACAGAATAAATATGAAATCTTTTAGTGTTTTTTATACTGCCATAATGTATAAGGTTATATTTTTTTATGTATTTAAAAAGTTCATTAATGATTTTAAAAATCTGAAAATAACTGTAAAAACTTGCTGCACGGATGAAAAAAAAACAATTTTAAAAATAATTTTTTTACCTTTTAATGTAACTAAAATTTATAGACTGTAATAATTTTAAACCAGTTGTCATTTGAAATACAAATTCTATATCAAATTTTGTTGTTGTACACATTACTTATTAGGCCTACATATCTCATTTGAAATTATTTCAATACATTCAAGTATATAGGCTCCCTTTCAGCGCTAGCCTATAGATGATTTAAATGGCCCTAAATTTATTATAAATTACATTATTGGTATATTTGGGGCATGGTGACCGAGCGGCAGCGCGTTCAGCTGGCGTACCGAAGGTGCTGATGAATCTTGGTGAAGGCTAGGGTGTCCCTGAGTCTACCTAGCGCTGGTGGATAGGCCTACCTGACATGATGTTTTTACATTATTTGCTAAATTTTAGTCCGAATCTTTAAAGCAAATATAAATATATAATAGGCTTAACATTATGATTAATGCATTTCATTACCAAAAGAAGTATTTTCTCGGCTTTGACCAGTGAACACTTCGAGTGAGTTGACCAGAGCATTAAATGTGGAAGCCAGTACAGAATCAGTCTTGAAATCCCACAGGTCAGGAAGTATCCCAGATACGTTGCGTAGAGTTTCAGTTTGTTTATCCGATAGGGATAAATTTCCTTTTACAGATGTGTTATAATATATTGAGTCATTAATTACTAAAATAAAACGTTTATCTTAATACAAAATTAATTAGGGGCCGAACTAAAACATTTTTAAAACATAAATTTCATAAGGGCTTTTTTTATTGGGTAGTTTTGTACATCAAGGGTCTGTACTCTATTAAACTTGTACATAATCTTGTTGATAAAAGTTACAATGTATTAAAATGCTTAAATACCTTAGATTGTAGGCTACGTGTCTAAGATATTCCTACTTGTAATCACGAATAAAGCCTAATATATAATTAACTACAAATTACCATTTGATCATCTTCGCCATAGTTAACATAGAGTCTGTTGCTTTTATTGTCCTCCATTTGCAGAATATATAACAAAAAGGAGGAGATTTAAGTGTAGCCCTATTGTAGTTCTGCAAATTAAAAACGTTAAAAAAAATGAATGATTGATAGGCCTAAATGTTGGGCCTACATTCGACCTAAACCTCGTAATTATAATACACAATTTAAGTCACATTGTTAAGCGTTGCAATATGCAACATTCTTAAAAAATAATATAACAGAGAGGGTGTAAGAGAGATAACAATTAAAGTGTTTCCACTGTAACTTATGGCTGAAACACACAGCCAAGGACTCCTAATTGATCAAGAAAAGACATTTTCTAGTTATAGATTGCAGGTCATGTGCTTTGAAAGGGAAATGGGAACATAAAGGAATTCTTCAAAACAATTGATGCTGATATTAAATAAAAAATACAAAGATATTGACAAATACAAAGGCAAAGCTATAATTTAGAAATAGGCCTACAACACAATTACAACATGTAACAATGCTCAGATAAGCATAAGTACAAAAAAAAAATTCCTTATACCTAGAACGAATGCATATTATAGGTAGGTCTACTCTTTCTTCTCGAGTGGCATCCGGGCACAGAATGGGTGGCCTAAACAAAGCAGGAAAATCGCGGCAGCAACTTAACATTATTTCAAACACTAAAAATGCAAGACTAGACCACGGATGAGCGTAAGACGCACCCATCCTCTATACAAAAGGAGCGTCTGTAATATATAAGATAAATAGGGACAAAAATATTTTCTAGTGCTTGGGTTCTATAAAAGGTTTCCATACGTTCTTAAAGAGAACGACATAAAAAAGCATAGCCAAAAACAGCAGAACATGAACATAAAAAAAAAAAGAAACAGCAGTTATTCCCGAGGCACTATTAAAGTTCTAGCAACTTCTCTATGTTGTTGTTGTTGTTCGTCCGTCGTAATCGATTATGACCATTTTTGTCGTCCTATGAAGTATGGGGTGTGGCTGTACGATGGGTTTTCATGTGGCTAATGAGGCCTATCCTTGCTCGGAAGGTACGACTGCAAACCGTACAGGGGAAGGTCGGAACGTCGACTGTGAGCTCTATGGCACGATCTTTCCTTCTTTCCTGGCTTGCCTCTTGGTCTCAGCTGCTCTCTGTTTTTGCTCTTCGCAAAGTGCTGTTCCGTTATGGACTGCTGAGCGCCATGAGGCACGGTCTTTGGCTGTCACCTCCCATGAGTCGTCTTTAATGCAAAACGCTTTAAGTGATGCCTTGATGGTGTCTTTATGGCGCTTTTTTCGGACCTCCGCGAGCTCGCTGACCGTTTTTTAGCTCGCCATAGAAGAGCGCCTTTGGAAGACGGCAGTCTGGCATGCGTATAACATTACAAAATACATTTTCTGTACTGTTGGTTTATATCTTATATCTTTACTTAACATTGAACAAAACAAACAAACAAGTGAAAATATGAGAAATTTAATTTGATATTAAGAAATATGTAGCCTTATGTATTTCTGTTGTGTATCCCATTTTCTAATGTTAGATTAGCCTACCCTGTTCCTTCTCTTGTAATTGCCCAACGAAGTTGAGACTGCATCAGACTTGTGTGGATGCTTGGGAGTCCTGCCCTGGCAAGTACCTCAAAGTCTGAAATTTTGTCCTGCCATTTGATATTTAGGATTTATTCTCAGGCTTTTTGTGTGGAAGTGATTCAGGAGCCTAGCATGTCGTTGCATATAGTAAAGTAAGGAGCACGACTTCTCTGTAGACTTTTATATTGGTTTGGGTGCTAAGGCCCCTTCTGTTCCAAACATTTTTGTACAGACTTCCAAAGGTTGCACTGGCTTTTGAGATACGGAGGTTTACTTCATCATCAATGACAATACACTGAGACAGCGGTTCACAGTGTTGATTTTTTCACCATTGATACTGATGTTTGGCTCGACATCGGGCTTTCCGGGAGCTGGTTGGTACAGGACTTCTGTCTTCTTAGTGCTGATGGTAAGTCCAAAGTTTGAGCATGCACTGGAAAATTCTTCAACATTGTGTTTCAGATCAGCTTCAGAGACAGCATTGAGAGCGCAGTCGTCGGCAAATAGTAAGTCATGAACTTCTCTTAAACATTGCTGCGATAGCATGAAGAGATGCTATATATAGGGTCTAAATTACCATCATATAGCAATCGAAATCTAGAATGGGATAATTATGGGAAAAGAATATATTAAGAATGGGGAATACTATTGCGAAAGATGCTAAAATCATCTGAATATATATTGTTAAAGATGGGTAAGGTATCCTAATAAAAAGGCCCCTAAAGCTAATGCGTTTGGAAACAAAGTTATAATAGCCTAATCATTCATTTGCTAAAAACGTCAGAGCGACCGTTATAAAAAAAAAATTCCAATCCGCGATTTTTAAAGCTTGGAACGTGTACATATTTGTGTTTTTTTTTAAACTAAAACGCCTGTTGCATTGCCCTGTTAAGAGTTCAAATCCGTTTTTTTTTCCAAGACCTGTTGGTTTTGTGTTTGGCCACGTAACTTTATGGAAAGCAGTTGCTATAGCCTAGGCTCCTCGCTTCGTTTTGGTTTATAAATATCTTTAAAGAACTTTTATTGGGTGGTTGACATGAGCATATGGAATATCTTTTTTTTTTCAAAAGCAAAACTCTGCATTAAACATTTTTTTTATGAACATACAGTACAACTATCTAGATATTCAAGATAGATAACTCCTTAAAATTAGGCTGAGACAAATACAACAACATAGGCCTAGCCTATATAGATTTGTATTCCGTATAAATAGAAATTATAATTAGCTTTTATTTTACCTTAATAGCAGAAATGAAATCCTATACAGGTAACATATTAGTTGATAATCCAGTTAAGAATTCTCACAACAATATACAATTCAAAGGACTTTCTCATTTCAGACGAAAAGAATTTGCTCTACTTTTGTTATCTTACAAAACCAAAGTGGGTGTGAAGAAAATCTCCAATGAAACTTTTCAACTGCTACAAATATTATCTGAATACTGTCATTTTTATCTAACCATAGTACAGCAAGTATGAAGGTCAATAAAAAGAATAATTAAGACGTTAGCGCTTTTACAAGCAACATACGGCTTAATATGTTGTCTACCAACAAAGACTTTGTAGGCTGCATATGCCTGTTTTATATTCTGAAAGGAGATTCCTTCTAGCCTCACTTGCAACGTAAATATATTATTGTAATCTCCAATGAGACGACGACAGAGTTTTTGTGTTGTATACAGAGCCGGTTCTACGGTTGCTGGCACCCTGAACTAGCCCACACAACCTTACAACTTCTCCGAGACGTTTATTATCAATAGTCATATCTTGACATTATATCGTTCAAGTGTTGAGCCGTTGATAGGTTCTAACAGGGTTTGTTACATTTTTAAACAATGAAACACTCTTTCCGTTTAACATTAAAACTGCTTCCTAAGTTGATATCTCAGGGGCTTTATTTAAAACGCCACTTCACCGTCGATGTGAACCAATTTTAGTCCGACGGGTAGGCCCACTTTACTTACTTACATTAGACGGCTAGTGAAAACAGTGATGCAACATATTTAAACATATTATTTTGTGGAACGATACAAATGTTTTAAACATTTAGAACAGAATAAAATGGTTAGGGTATTTGCCCACATATAGGCTACCTTGCAGTGCCTTGCACCATTCATCCTCTGTCTTGCACAATATGCTCCCATAAATTGCACAGCGGTAATTGCCCCCCAACCTTTCTCTAATCAACGTCTCTTTAACGCTACTTCACCCCGCCCCACTGCTAGCGATGTCTGCTCCTCCAGCTTTGCACATATCGCCACTCCCCACCTTTCAATATATATTTCCCCCCCCCCCCCACTGGTTATAAAACACAGAAGCATTGGCGAAGCCACTTGGCTAAGCCCCCCCCCTTCCCCCTGACATTTTTGACAATTATTTTTGTAAACAGTTTATTTGAAATATGTACTAATTCGCGAAATATTTGGTTAATTGTTACGCTAAAGGTTAGGCACACTTGAAAAACTTTCTGGCTTCGCCCCTGGCCGTGTGTGGACGACATGTCCCTTAAGAAAAAATAGGTCCACCTAACGCTTTGTTGAGTTTAATCGCGAACAACTGTTCACAAGTGTGTAATGAGATAGTGAACACTGAAGTTATTAATATACATTCTATTTAAATCCATGAGTGATAAAAATATAATCTTCTCACTATCTTATAACGTACGTCGTATCGATAAGAGCACGCATATTATAACTCTTAAGCAACAACTTATTGATAACACTATTTTGTAAAAATGTCTTGGATTTAGAACAAAAATGATCCACATCGATGTCACGTTCCATACTACACTTTATACACCAGTACACATGTTAACAATAAGGGATCGTTTAACACCCAAAAATGCTGGAGAAACTATTTTAAAATAATGACTAGGCTACAGACAAATACATAGATCTATAGGCCTACACACATATAAGTCTTAAAAATATTATATATCCTACGTGTGTTCACAACATTAGTAGAAACGGTATTTAATACTAACACACGTATTTATTGCAGGTATACCAATTCATTATTTACTAATTTTCAATACATATAAAGTCGTCACACACACAAAAAGTTCAATGTAACGTTAAAAAGCTCTACATCATCACCCCCCCCCCTCCCCAAAAGAGAAATTCATCATTTTCCAATTTCAAAATTAGAATCACCTTTTTTTTCATTGTTTCATAAGTATTGCAATCAACAACAAAATTACTGTAATCAATTAAGTGGAAATTGTTACAGTGGAAATTTCATTGCATTTAAAGATGCACATTTTTTTAAATTTGACGTCACATTGTTTAAATACCCACTCCTCCCCTCGTCACGTATTTTTTATTATAGTCACGTAGTGGGTCTAACAACCGCTTCCTTCCCTAGATGCGCGACGTCATTTGCGGGCGACCTCCATAGACTAAGAGACCAAGGTATGGTACTTTGTTTTCAACACAAGGTTAACAAATTACTGAATCGAGTACGAGAAACTAACACACACACACGACGTTTGTCTTTAATTGAATCCTTTCTTCTCTCACCATTTCCCCGGTTAAATCCCTTTACAGCGCTTTCCCTCTCTCTCTTTTTCGTATTACATATTATATCATGCCCCTCAGCTTAAGTCAATTGTTCTCTTATAATTCCATGGTATCTGTTTATCAATATAACGCAGTGTAATACACAACAACGCCAAATGGCTAATTAGGCCTATTTAAACAAAAATTTCTTGGTTACTTCCCTTGGATCAAATCGTTAACATCCACAGCGTCTTTAAATAAAAGCACATTCCGTGGATATTCCACATAAAGCGTGGAATTTATTATTATTAGCATTTATTATTATTAATTATTATCTTGGTATAATACTTACCACATAATCTATTTTGATTGTTGCGATATAAGCACACTTTAAAACTTGTGTATGTGTAGGCCTATATTGGATCCTATATATGTCTTGGGAGTCACTGTATGTGCCCTTCGTCATATGCCTGTGCAGCCCAGTTCTCGAGAATCGAGAATCATTTTATAAAGCGTACATCTCAACAAAATGTATCTTGTTTTGCTCTATGCATGTGACCCGAAGGTGTGCTAAAGGCAGCACGTTCTGATTGCAACAGCAAAGACATTGTTGTTTTTTCTCCTGGAACTGGGCGAGGTTCCTCAGTTTACGACTGTCTAATAGACACAGGACATCACTTGGAAAAGTAAAAGTGGCTGGGTATTGTTCTGACCACACAATGCCCTTGTATGATTTAGTCACTGGAAAACATGTTCTAAAAGGGATAAATTTACTTGCTCTTGTATGAACGTTGCCTTTATTTTGATTTTTTAAATTTTATTGCATTGGTAATGAAGTATTTATTTTCCTTTTTTTTAATTGATTTCCGCATTCTAACTTCTATGTGATAATAACGGCCTACATGAAATCATCAATTCTGCTTAATAAATTATAATTGTTCACCTTAGAGTCATTTCCCTTTTTGTAATTTTAAATGAACTATATTCCTACAAAAAATGGACAAGTTTAATAAAAGGTACAAATCTAACCATAAATACCAAAAGACAAGTTTATGTTTTAAACAATATATTTATTTATAAATTTAGACTGAAACCTTATATAGTATTTCACCAAAATGTACACACACAAAATTATACATATTTAAAAAAAATGTTTTTAAATAAAATACACACTGTGTTATAAAATTGCCAGTATGATAGAAGCCACTTAATTAAACAAGACTTGCAATAATATATTCATGTAAAGCCTGCACTAATCTAAACTTTATTATTGGATTTGTTTTTTACATTACAGACTCTGTGGTCCGAGCCTAGTCTTGCATCTTTATTGATATTTAAAATGACGTTAAGTTACTGGTTTTCCTGGTTTGTTAAGGCAACCCATTCCACGCCCTAATGCCACTTGGGAAGAAAGAGCTAATATATTCATTTGTTAAAGCATAAAGGATAAAAAAAGTGTTTTTTTTTCCTTATGTTTATCTGAGCATTGCAACAGGTTTTTATTGGGTTGTATCTTTAAATTAGAGTTTAATACCTTATGTATTATTACTACTTTACTCTTTGAATATTGTGAATATTCGCTAGTAGATTTGCCACCATTCTTACATAAAGGTAAGTCTTTACCAGTGTAGTATCTTATCTTAGCAAATCAAATTTTCAAGAAATAAATACAAAACATAACAACAAAAAACTCATATCTTTCATTCATTAGAAATATAAATTTCTATTTACTAGGAAAGACTAAACTAAATATGTAAACGGCTTAAGTTATTTGATAACAAAAATTTGATCATAATATTTAAATAAAGTTTTTTGTGTAGTGAAAATTCAATTTGGAATTAATTTGGTTCAGTAATCAAACAAATATTATGTTTTTGGCCAACGCCTCCCCCGTGTGGGTATCGGGGTGCCGAGACCTGGATGCAGACGTCAAGAGAACAGGCCATTCATGGGGACAGTTGGAAAGACTCGCTCAGGACCGGGATGGCTGGAGAGCCCTTGTTGGTGGCCTATGCCCCGAGAGGGGTAGTAGGCGTAAGTAAGTAAGTAAGTAATCAAACAAAATATTTTCTAACTTTTAAAATATTTTTTTTTAAATAAATCGTTATCTTAAAAAATACACAGATCATATAATTCACAAAGATATCTTAGTCTGTTAAAAATAATTTTAAGTGCCTGTACAATAAAAATCTTTATTTCATATCAATACTGTCAGGGGTAAACAGTCCAAAAAAAAAGCAACTTTTTTCAGAAGATGGAAAAACTGCATAGGTTTGTTAAGAAAGATTAACATGGTCGTTTGTCACAATGAAATTGCAGAAAATCTATTGGACAATTCTGTGAGAATGTTTTAGAAATCATGGGGGATTTCCTAAGGAAAATTTTGATACCACAATATCTTTTCTCAAATTTTCTGATTTGGCCTGTTTGTGCCTGACAGTATTGATATGTGAGTTTATTACATTATTTACAACCATTATCAAGAGAAAATATAACTTAACATTTCTTGATTTAAAAATTAAGTATTGCCACATTTTGTTATAGAAATAAAAATAAAGCAGGTGGTTTTGATAATTGTATCTTCCATCATTAGTAGCAATAGTGTCCTATTACATTACATAATATGGTCAGTTACAGCTGTTGGAAAATAATTCTTTATCTCCCCTTGCAAAACAATATTTAAAAAAAATATTTTAATTGAAGTTTAAAAACCAAAACAAGTACATTAAATTTCTTTTTTTTTTCACATATAAATATATATATATATTACAAAATAATATATATTTTCTTTTTTCATGAAAAATATAATTTTATTGAATGAGGATTGATATGCTTAACAAAACTATTTTTGAATTTCTATGTTTTTAAAAAATAATAAATGTTAAAATTAATGCAAAAAAAAAAAAAAATTAAGAACTACACTGTTTCATCACTGCAGTTTGCATAAGAAGTCTTGAAGTAGACTGTGTTCACAGGGCGGTATTGTAACCATTCATGTCATCCGTAAATGCCAGGTTGTCTGCTGCAGTATTTGACCAAGATTTTCTTGAATCGGACCTTGAGCTGGAGGAAGAGCTCTGTCTCAGCAGATTTTTTACACTCTGTCAGGAAAGTTAATGAGAATCGAACTATTATAAAAATTATATCCTAGAAGTCGTTAGTAACAAGTAAGGACAATTATTGGTTCTTGCAGTCAATGTCCTAAAAGTCTGCCCACATTTGTGACAAGTGTTTTTAGATTGCAATGAACTTGAGCAGGGGTCGGCAACCTACGGCACACATGTTAGACTTGGCACGCCAAGGAATTTTCAATGGCATGCGGAAGAGACCTTAAAAGTCAATTCAAGTCTCTTCTACAAGAAATTTAGTGCTACAGCAGGACGACTTTTAGGGTGCTGGCACGCTGAATGAATTAGAAATCCTACTTTGGCACACTGTTACCCAAAGGTTGCCGACCTCTGAACTAGAGAGAAACTGCTCTATTGTGAGCTAAGGACAATATGTTTTAATGAAGTTCATGTTTTCTTGTTTTGCCAGAACAACATAACAAAACTCCTTCACTTTAGATGAGTAATGTATTTACTCAAGGGTAAATTAGTTGGGTTTATTGATGACCACAGAATCCCCACCAATACAATTGCTACTAAACATGACATTAATAACTTAATAGAATAAAGGGTCATGAAAAGTGTACTAAAATATTTTTTTGAATATTCAAATAATGTTAACGTTTTTTTTATGTCTGTGAAATTTACAATAATTTTAAGTCCATACCCTATCATCATCATCAACATCTGGACCAAGAACTTCTTCCAAGGAATTTTTCATTTCCTCCAAATTATTTGTATCCTGATTAACATTGTCTTGACGTTGAAAGATTTCTGCCAAATCAACCTTGAAAACCAGAATGAATATATCAAGGTCTAGCTATATAATAAGTCATTACAGCAAAAGTTAATTATTTTAAATAATGTCATGTAATTTTCTTTTTGTTTTGCATATGAATCTAAATCAGAAGAGTGCAACACTATAGGTAGGACAGTAAGAAAAGTAAAATAAATATAACAGGTCTACATAAAGCATTAAATTCTTACTAAGATATACAAAAGAATAATATAAGTAAATGCACATAAATATGAATAGAAAACATTCCTTATCTTTCAGAGAGGCACTAGAATGTTTTGCGGTTCCCAATCAGTAACATTGACAGCTAAACATTTTTTTAAAATCTTATAAAAATGCCTGACTAGTATTTAACAGTAGCATAGCGCCATGGTCATTACACAAATGCCAAAGTTTTTATTTTTTTATGTTTTGAGAAAACTAAAAGAAACTGAATAACATTACTATTACTTCTGTTATGTCACTTTGGTACATTTTGTACACAAAAAAAAACTGTTTTCTGATTGTTAGTTAAAGATATATATATTCTTATCTTATATATTACAGACTATCTATAAAGAAGATTATTGCAATTTACAATGGGCGATTTGCCTTATAATAGAAGACTGTAAACTATACATTTCAACTCTTAACTCAAACCCCCCTAAAAAAATGACTTGGGTGATTCTAGAATGACCTTAAGGATAGGTTATAGTTAGGAAAAGCAAACGTTTCTTCTATAAGCTAGTCTAAACGTTTCTTCTATAAGCTAGTCTAAACGTTTCTTCTATAAGCTAGTCTAAACGTTTCTTCTATAAGCTAGTCTAAACGTTTCTTCTATAAGCTAGTCTAAACGTTTCTTCTATAAGCTAGTCTAAACGTTTCTTCTATAAGCTAGTCTAAACGTTTCTTCTATAAGCTAGTCTAAACGTTTCTTCTATAAGCTAGTCAGTCTATTATAAGATAAGATGAGCTAAAGCTAAATAAATATATATCTCGTCAGTTGCAAAACAAAATGTTGACCATGAAAAGCTAATTTTAAAAAAAAAAAAATCATATTTTCATACAAGAAACTTACTTTTGTTTAGTTTGTAGGCTACATTTGACAAATGTTTGAAGGTATACAAAAATAAAAAAATTTATTATTATAAAAGACTAACCACTTTATCCGAGACAGGAGGCCAGTCTGGATCATTGTCAATTTCCAATTCAATTTTATTATAAGTCAGCTTTTGTGAAGGTATACAGTTTTTCATACAGTTGGAGATCTTTCCTCTCAGGGCATCATTATCAATTATAAATTTCTGAGACATGAAAAAAAAAACAACTACAGAAACTCACTTTTTATGAGCCAAACACTAAATATTTTATAGCAAAGAAGTTGTAATTTTACAAAATTTAAGCACAATCTGATGTAGTGGTCTGAAGACTGCTGTTATCTAGGGGTTTTTGAAGAATGAGCTCCACTCCCCCTAGGCAGGACAGAGACTTTTTGGAAAGAGCCACCAGCTGTTAGGGTTGCCCATCTGTAATGATTTGAAGCCCATATGGTTGTCTAATTACATACAATTATGGCATTAAGTCCATATAAATTTATGGTGACCGTTAAGCTGAAATCCAGGGCAATCAAAAGAGTCAATCTCTACTCTTAGTCAATGGGAGTTTAAGTATATACTTTTGTGAAATAAAGGAAGAAGCAAACATAACAAAATAACTTTTTTTTACATTTATTAACCAATGAATTAGCCTTTAAAAAAGAAGTTAATTTTATATAAAATATGCTTCAAATCAACAAGCATTAGCATAATGTAACAATCAGTATAATAAAATCAATTACCTCAACAATGTAGGCAATAACAAACTGAATGAATGCAAAGCCAATATACATTGAACGGAATCTAATGGACGGCAAGATGGACAGCTGGAAACAAAAGATAATTGTATAAGGGATTTAATTTTTTTATTATTTACTTTTACACATGAACATATATGAAACAGCTGCACATATTTAATAATTATTAGCACTAAAATTTATTTCATTTTTCTTTTAATTATTTAGGTACAGTATATACTCGCGTATAAGTCGCACTTTATTTACCGAAAATTTTGACAAAAAGTAGGGGTGCGACTTATACACCTGACACTGTTTTTGAAAAGTCCGAAAAACATCACTACTCTGTCATACAGTTTCCTACATAACCCGTATAGTTGACTGTAGTGATGTAGAATTATTAGGATATACGTAGGCCTAGATTTTACATTAAGAAAACTTTCGTAGGTGTAAATATACTATTATAAGAAAAATAATCTTCAACTAGGGGTGCGACTTATCCACCGGTGCGACTTATACACGAGTATATACGGTAATTAAAATTGCATTTTGATTTAAAAATATACAAACACAAGTATATATGGTATTCATTTCTTTATGTTGTTCTCAAGCTTAAAAAACATTTTTAGTTAAGTTTTAAAAAAAACACATTACACTTTAAACGTAGACAAGATACAGTACCTGAAAGTGAGATGCCAGATCTGTTGGAGGCTCCACTGTTAACCAAATTGTTATTGCTAGAGTTATCATCAAATTGAGCAAAAACCACCCTGCATTGAAATAGACAGATACATTATTGAGATATAAAACCCTGCATTGAAATAGATATATTATTGAGATATAAAACCCTGCATTGAAATGGACAGATACATTATTGAGATATAAAACCCTGCATTGAAATAGACAGATACATTATTGAGATATAAAACCCTACATTGAAATAGACAGATACATTATTGAGATATAAAACCCTGCATTGAAATAGATACATTATTGAGATATAAAACCCTGCATTGAAATAGACGGATACATTATTGAGATATAAAACCCTGCATTGAAATAGACAGATACATTATTGAGATATAAAACCCTGCATTGAAATAGACAGATACATTATTGAGATATAAAACCCTGCATTGAAATAGACAGATACATTATTGAGATATAAAACCCTGCATTGAAATGGACAGATACATTATTGAGATATAAAACCCTGCATTGAAATAGACAGATACATTATTGAGATATAAAACCCTGCATTGAAATAGACAGATATATTATTGACATTTAAAACCCTGCATTGAAATAAACGGATACATTATTGAGATATAAAACCCTGCATTGAAATAGACGGATACATTATTGAGATATTTTATAAATTAATTAGATTGCTTTAGGATTTTCCATTTGTGACCATAAAACAATTTTTTTAAAACTAGAATTCATTATAATTTTAATTGCAGTACTCATACAATTTTATGGCCCCAAAACTTTCAGGACTCTGTCTTTAAAGAAGTCTTTTTTTTCCAGAATTGTTTGTAATCAGCATCAATATAAAACAATAACTAAAAACCATGACATGATAACTCTGCAGCTATGGAACCACAACCCAGCATTTGAGCATTGTGAAGGAAAGGTAATTCAAATTTATAGCTGAGATGTCATGAAATGGTTTGGTTTAAAGGCCTTAGAAAAGAAACCTGTCAGTGAGCTTGCATCTAAAATTACTTCATTTTGATTATTTAAGCATGTCATATATTTCCCCCTTTTTTTCTACTGCCATGGAGATGAGATGCTTCAGAAACTTGCTCGGTATCTGCTATAAAGACCACATATCCAATGAGCAGATCCAAAAAATAATAATCCAGGAGGTCGGACAATATGAAGCCCTACTGGCCACAGTCAAAAAAAGAAAATTAGAATGGTATGGCCATGTAACCAGAACCAAAGGGCTTGCCAAAACCATTCTGCTGGGTACCACCAGAGAAGGGAGACGGGTATAAAACTGTGTGATGCATTAAGAAAGGCTGAGAGACGGGAGGAATGGAGGAGGCTGGTGTACATGTCATCTGTGGCGCCCCAATGGTCCAACAGACTACGGGACATGTAGCATGTAGGTAGGATATTTTCCCTCATTTTAAAAGTAGGCTAATTAATTACTAAAATTCATGATAAATAAGTTGCAGAACCTGATGTAGTCATCCTTTTTTTTCTGACCATTGCAAATAAAGGTGTTTTAGCATGAGGAATCATTGTTTGAGCATGGCACAGAGTTACATTCACCCTTAGTCATGTCATTGAAAGTCTACCTTTAAGCCCTTATATCAGGTGCCATTTTCTAGACCATTGCAAATAAAGGTATGTTTTAGCATGAGGAATCATTGTTTGAGCATGGCACAGAGTTACATTCACCTTTAGTCATAACATTGAAAGTCTACCTTTAAGCCCTTATATCAGGTGCCATTTTCTAGACCATTGCAAATAAAGGTATGTTTTAGCATGAGGAATCATTGTTTGAGCATGGCACAGAGTTACATTCACCCTTAGTCATGTCATTGAAAGTCTACCTTTAAGCCCTTATATCAGGTGCCATTTTCTAGACCATTGCAAATAAAGGTATGTTTTAGCATGAGGAATCATTGTTTGAGCATGGCACAGAGTTACATTCACCTTTAGTCATAACATTGAAAGTCTACCTTTAAGCTCTTATATCAGGTGCCATTTTCTAGCAAAGTCTCATGTCCTCATCCCTTTTAACTGAAAGACTTTCATTTTACTAACTTAAAACTTCAAGTGAAAAAAAAATGTAATAGTTTTTAAAAAGGGCAACTTACAATTGGTCATAAATGACTTCCTGTAAGGCGATCCCTTAGCAAAGATGATGGCCAGGATTGTGTACTGATATATTGACATTAGAAACACTGAAGAATTCTCGTGACTGGTATAATTATTTTCAAGGTTGCTTTGGAATGAAATGAACCTATTTTCAAATAAAGAAGACATAAATTATTAATAAACAATTTTAAAATAATATGTTTTCATTTCAAATCCTGCCTTTATATATATTTATATATATATCTTTATATACATATCAAAGATTTCATGCTTAACAGCTTTTTGAGTCTTTTGGTTGAAAGATCTCAGATCAAACGCTTTTTCTTTTCTTTGGTTTTGTTATATAATGCATTAAAATCTAACTTAGAAATACAATAACAACCTATTAGAGTGCTCAGACAAACATAAGGTCAAAAACTATTTTTTTTCCCATATGCAAGAAAGAATACAAATACATATAAGGACTCTTTTTTTCCAAGAGTGGCATCTGGGCATGGAATTGATTGCCTGAACAAACCAGGAAAACCAGTAACCTAACCTCATTTAAAACACTGATCAAAATGCAAGACTAGATTCAGACCATGGTTGAGCGCAAGACACATAATAATCTTCTTTATAGAAGAAGCGTCTGTAGCATGTAGGATAAGATAAAATGTGGGTCTTCTTTATCTAATTTTAATTGGATACAGCATACAAAGAGTAGACATTACTTAATAGTTTTTAGTATGGAGTAAAGATTAATTTATAGAGAAAAGATTCATTTAAAGTGTAAATGTTAATTTAGGCTATAATATTAAAAGAAAAATTTATAGTGACTTAAATTCTAACTAAGAAATATTAAAATTTTCTTCTTCTTCTTCTTCGTTCTCAAATGTTATGATAGGGAGGATTCAGACAACAAGTCCGATAGTTGTAATGAACTACGCCGTGGCTGTCAGTTGCTCTAGTCCACCGAACAGTTTGTCGTTGAAGGTAGCCCCCAGGGGCCAAATGGCTGACTGGGTAGAATGATACAGAGGGCAGGTATGAAGGACATGCTCCGCATTTTCGGGAGCCGTTTCGCAGGGGCACATTTTGCTTGCTCCGATTCCGATTCGTAGTTTGCGGAACTTGTGTTGCTTTAGCCTGTTGTGACCAGTCCTTAGTCTAAAGATGATGTGTTGAAATTGGCGGGAGAGTTTGTTGTAAGCATCAATCTTTGGGTTGTTTTGTTGCAGCTCAGACCATCTTTCGGATTCATTCCTTTTGAGTATTGCCTTAATTTTTTGGGGGTGTAGAGATGGGTCTGTCTGGTTTTGTCTGCCTCCAGCTTTAGCTAAGGTGTTGGCAGTGTCATTTCCTTTATTTTGTATATGCCCAGGGATCCATTGGAGAACCAGTTCTTTAGTTATTTTGCTCAGTTTTAAAAGTTCTGTACTGAGTGACTGGTTGATCAGGGCATTTGGGTTTTTTAGAGACTGGAGCACTGTTTTGGCGTCAGAGAAGATGACAGTCGGGCTGGTGGGGGATTGAGTGTGGCTTGTTAGTATATTTCCAGCAAGCTCAATTGCTTTTTTCTTTCTGCTTTAGTGCTATCTGAGAGGCTACCTGTGACAGTGGCTTTTTCTAGGAGTTCTCCATTTGGCCACTCTATGAGAATGCCGGCTCCTCCATTTTTTGAATGTTTTTCTGATGACCCATCAGTATAGACTCTGGTCCATGAATTTTGGGGTATTATTCTCTAATGATGTTGTTTACTGCTTCTTTTAGTATTTTGGGCGTGTAGTCAGATTTGTTTACCTATGTTGCTTAGTTCGTCTCTGATTTTTAGAGGAGGGCTTGGGTCCCAGGGTGGGAGGTGGCCGTGGGGTTGAGTAGGTTAATTTGCAATTTTTTCTTTTTTATATTTACTTTTTAGATGTTTGGCTTCTTGTGTAAAATTGGATCTTTGAAGTCTTTTGGTTGAGTAGGTTTTGAGTAGCTTGGGTTTTAGAGGGTGATGTCCTGATGCTTCTAACTTGGTGAAGTGAGTAAGGATTTTGGTTTCTCGTCTAGTTTCCATAGAGCTTAGGTTAGTTGCATCCTCCATTGCTCTGATTGGGGTGTTTTTCATTGCTCCTGTTATGATTCGAAGTCCTAGGTTTTGAACTTTGTCTATTTTTCGGAGGTTCGATTGGGCAGCCGAACCCCACACTGTGGTTCCATATTCTAGGGTAGGCCTTATATATCTGGTGTAAGTTTTTTTCAAAATAGAGTATAGATATGTGGGATAGTCATTTTTTTCAAGGATTGTTTTGTCTAAGGTCAGTTTGAGGCTTTGTACTTTAGTAGATAGAGAGAAAATTGAGTATGTAGTCTTTTTTTAGTTTATGGTCATTCCCCATTCTTTGGACCATAGGTTGAGGTTGTTTAGTGTATCTTGTAGCCTAAATTTTGAGGTGCCTATATATTCTTCTGTGCATATTAGAGCAAGATTGTCGGCGTACATGCTGCTTTTTACTTTTCTAGGAATATGTTGTATTAGGTCATTTAGAAATAGTGTGGGTGACAGTACACCTCCCTGGGGGACTCCATTTTGTATTGTTGCTATGTTGCTCCTTTGAAATTGCAAAAAAAGCAATGGAGATGCCTACGAATAGTAAATCTTAACCTTTTCTGATAAAGTTTTTATTATGTAATTTTATCATGCTAGTTCATTTGTGCCAGTAACAACATGGAGAAATAATACATTACCATGGCTGAGATTGTACAAGAAAGTACACAAAGACCTGGAAAGTAGTATTTATGAGGACTTGCGTAATAAGGCTGAGAATTGGACCAAGGCTTATCAAGCTGACCAATGGGCGATCAATGACCAATTCATCAAATGGAGCAGTTCGGCTAACTGTAACAAAATATTGTGCAACATTTGCAAACAAAAACCTATTGCTTTTTTATTTTAGAAATGCAAAATGTGATCAAGTCATACAAAAATATAATTGGTAAATGAAGGCAGCAAAAGTGTTGATAAAAAATTTGTATTTAAATTGTGTAGAGGCTAAGTGATAGAGATGCAAATGTTTATAATAGAATTTGACACTAAAGTTGATATAGCCTAGAAATAAAAATAAGATTATGACTCTTATATTACTGTGGAACTAAACAATTTTTCTCAAACCCTTGTTAAAAGAAACAGATTTATTTTTCTCAATTCCTGTATGACTACAAAGATCTTATTGACACTAACATATTAGAGAAGAAAGCATGGAAAAGCATTGTGCTGGCTACACAACTATTTGTGTTATGTGGCCTCTGTAACTGGTAAACTCATTTTGTTTTGGTAAGGTTGCTGTGTCTCCTTATTCTTTTTTAAACATATTTTTCATGTGCAATGCTATAATGTGGCCAATGGTTTAACTAATATAGTGTTTAATGCCTATAATGGCTTTAAACTAAAATAATAATCAAAACAAAAGAAGCTTACAAGTTATACTGTATGATGAGGTCAGTAAAATATCTGCGTACAGGAACTCATCATTTGATAAGTTACAATTTTTCTGATTGACAGAAAATCAATTTTTTTAAATCATTAAAATATTTTCAGGCATAAATAACAGATTAAACACAGTTAACAAAAAAGTGGTAGGAAAAATTATAATATCTAAAAATACAAACTTTTATGAAATGTTGGATTTGCCTTTGTCTAATAAAGGATAATGAAGCATGCTTTCATTTCTGCCCTTAAAAGTATCATAAGTTGTATTATGAATAAATAAATAATCATTTTTTAAAATAGCTATTGAAGACTATCAATACCAACATTTTTAAATTTAATAAATTTCATAATCATGCAAATGTACTTTTTAAAATGACAAAATGTGGAATTTAAAACTAACCAACCAATAAAACAAATAACTAATAAAAAAAAGACAAAAAAAAAGATAAATTTACCTGAATAGAAAATAAGTAACCTAATTATACAATGAATATATAAATCAAATAAAAAATGTAGGCCTCTAATAAATTAACCCACTTGAAAAAAACAGACAAATGTAAGATTACGTTTCAGTTTACCAAAGAATAAAAACACAAAATGTCAATGTACCAAAGAAAAAATAAGACAAATTTCAGTTTACCCAATATAAAATCAGAACAGACACGAACTGAGTGAGACTGTAGCAAGCCATATATTTGAAGACACCAAATGCTGTAACCAATGCACATCTACCTTCCCTAAGAATAGAACAAAATATCTTCATTTGTTTTTACTAAATGAATTCATGAAAACTTAACATATGCTTTAGTATATTTGCTTCCGCCAATCAAAAATCTTTTTTAAAGTTAAATTTGCTTTTTTTTAAATGAGTATATGACATTCATTGTATTTCTACTATATCCATTTATATAAAGTTTTTATTAATTTTCTTTTTAAGCTACAAGAGAAACAAAAAATGTTTCTAAACTTACTTGATGACATTTGGTACACATTCAATGGTTGGATTTTTTGAAGTGAAAGGGGAGGCCACTGATGCTTCGGCCTCAGATAATGAAATTCCCATGTGAGCAGTTTTCAGTGCACCACAATCATTGGCACCATCACCACACATTCCAACTGAATAACTAGGGAATTATAAGAATTATACTTTTAGAAACAACACACATTCCAACTGAATACGTGGAGAAATACATAGAGAGCTATACTTTTAGAAACAACATCACCATACATTCCAACAAAATAACTGGGGAAATATATATAGAACTATACTTTTAGAAACACTACACATTCCAACTAAATAACTGGGGAAATATATATAGAACTATACTTTTAGAAACACTACACATTCAAACTAAATAACGGGAAATATATATAGAACTATACTTTTAGAAACACTACACATTCCAACTAAATAACTGGGGAAATATATATAGAACTATACTTTTAGAAACACTACACATTCCAACAAAATAACTGGGGAAATATATATAGAACTATACTTTTAGAAACACTACACATTCCAACTAAATAACTGGGGAAATATATATAGAACTATACTTTTAGAAACACTACACATTCCAACAAAATAACTGGGGAAATATATATAGAACTATAATTTTAGAAACACTACACATTCCAACTAAATAACTAGGGAAATATATATAGAACTATACTTTTAGAAACACTACACATTCCAACTAAATAACTGGGGAAATATATATAGAACTATACTTTTAGAAACACTACACATTCCAACAAAATAACTGGGGAAATATATATAGAACTATACTTTTAGAAACACTACACATTCCAACTAAAAAACGGAAAATATATATAGAACTATACTTTTAGAAACACTACACATTCCAACTAAATAACGGGAAATATATATAGAACTATACTTTTAGAAACACTACACATTCCAACTAAATAACTGGGGAAATATACATAGAACTATACTTTTAGAAACACTACACATTCCAACTAAATAACTGGGGAAATATATATAGAACTATACTTTTAGAAACACTACACATTCCAACTAAATAACGGGAAATATATATAGAACTATACTTTTAGAAACACTACACATTCCAACTAAATAACTGGGGAAATATATATAGAACTATACTTTTAGAAACACTACACATTCCAACAAAATAACTGGGGAAATATATATAGAACTATACTTTTAGAAACACTACACATTCCAACTAAATAACTAAGGAAATATATATAGAACTATACTTTTAGAAACACTACACATTCCAACTAAATAACTGGGGAAATATATATAGAACTATACTTTTAGAAACACTACACATTCCAACAAAATAACTGGGGAAATATATATAGAACTATAATTTTAGAAACACTACACATTCCAACTAAATAACTAGGGAAATATATATAGAACTATACTTTTAGAAACACTACACATTCCAACTAAATAACTGGGGAAATATATATAGAACTATACTTTTAGAAACACTACACATTCCAACAAAATAACTGGGGAAATATATATAGAACTATACTTTTATAAACACTACACATTCCAACAAAATAACTGGGGAAATATATATAGAACTATACTTTTAGAAACACTACACATTCCAACTAAATAACTAGGGAAATATATATAGAACTATACTTTTAGAAACACTACACATTCCAACTAAATAACGGGAAATATATATAGAACTATACTTTTAGAAACACTACACATTCCAACTAAATAACGGGAAATATATATAGAACTATACTTTTAGAAACACTACACATTCCAACTAAATAACTGGGGAAATATATATAGAACTATACTTTTAGAAACACTACACATTCCAACTAAATAACTGGGGAAATATATATAGAACTATACTTTTAGAAACACTACACATTCCAACAAAATAACTGGGGAAATATATATAGAACTATACTTTTAGAAACACTACACATTCCAACTAAATAACTAGGGAAATATATATAGAACTATAATTTTAGAAACACTACACATTCCAACAAAATAACTAGGGAAATATATATAGAACTATAATTTTAGAAACACTACACATTCCAACAAAATAACTAGGGAAATATATATAGAACTATACTTTTAAAAACACTACACATTCCAACTAAATAACTGGGGAAATATATATAGAACTATACTTTTAGAAACACTACACATTCCAACTAAATAACTAAGGAAATATATAGAGAACTATAATTTTAGAAACACTACACATTCCAACTAAATAACTGGGGAAATATATATAGAACTATACTTTTAGAAACACTACACATTCCAACTAAATAACTGGGGAAATATATATAGAACTATACTTTTAGAAACACTACACATTCCAACTAAATAACTGGGGAAATATATATAGAACTATACTTTTAGAAACACTACACATTCCAACAAAATAACTGGGGAAATATATATAGAACTATACTTTTAGAAACTACACATTCCAACTAAATAACTGGGGAAATATATATAGAACTATACTTTTAGAAACACTACACATTCCAACTAAAAAACGGGAAATATATATAGAACTATACTTTTAGAAACACTACACATTCCAACAAAATAACTGGGGAAATATATATAGAACTATACTTTTAGAAACACTACACATTCCAACAAAATAACTGGGGAAATATATATAGAACTATACTTTTAGAAACACTACACATTCCAACTAAATAACGGGAAATATATATAGAACTATACTTTTAGAAACACTACACATTCCAACTAAATAACGGGAAATATATATAGAACTATACTTTTAGAAACACTACACATTCCAACTAAATAACTGGGGAAATATATATAGAACTATACTTTTAGAAACACTACACATTCCAACTAAATAACTGGGGAAATATATATAGAACTATACTTTTAGAAACACTACACATTCCAACTAAATAACTGGGGAAATATATATAGAACTATACTTTTAGAAACACTACACATTCCAACTAAATAACTGGGGAAATATATATAGAACTATACTTTTAGAAACACTACAAATTCCAACTAAATAACGGGAAATATATATAGAACTATACTTTTAGAAACACTACACATTCCAACTAAATAACTGGGGAAATATATATAGAACTATACTTTTAGAAACACTACACATTCCAACAAAATAACTGGGGAAATATATATAGAACTATACTTTTAGAAACACTACACATTCCAACTAAATAACTAGGGAAATATATATAGAACTATAATTTTAGAAACACTACACATTCCAACTAAATAACTGGGGAAATATATATAGAACTATACTTTTAGAAACACTACACATTGCAACTAAATAACTAGGGAAATATATATAGAACTATACTTTTAGAAACACTACACATTCCAACTAAATAACTAGGGAAATATATATAGAACTATAATTTTAGAAACACTACACATTCCAACTAAATAACTGGGGAAATATATATAGAACTATACTTTTAGAAACACTACACATTCCAACTAAATAACTGGGGAAATATATATAGAACTATACTTTTAGAAACACTACACATTCCAACTAAATAACTAGGGAAATATATATAGAACTATACTTTTAGAAACACTACACATTCCAACTAAATAACTGGGGAAATATATATAGAACTATACTTTTAGAAACACTACACATTCCAACAAAATAACTGGGGAAATATATATAGAACTATACTTTTAGAAACACTACACATTCCAACTAAATAACTAGGGAAATATATATAGAACTATAATTTTAGAAACACTACACATTCCAACTAAATAACTGGGGAAATATATATAGAACTATACTTTTAGAAACACTACACATTCCAACTAAATAACTAGGGAAATATATATAGAACTATACTTTTAGAAACACTACACATTCCAACTAAATAACTAGGGAAATATATATAGAACTATAATTTTAGAAACACTACACATTCCAACTAAATAACTGGGGAAATATATATAGAACTATACTTTTAGAAACACTACACATTCCAACTAAATAACTGGGGAAATATATATAGAACTATACTTTTAGAAACACTACACATTCCAACTAAATAACTAGGGAAATATATATAGAACTATACTTTTAGAAACACTACACATTCCAACTAAATAACTAGGGAAATATATATAGAACTATAATTTTAGAAACACTACACATTCCAACTAAATAACTGGGGAAATATATATAGAACTATACTTTTAGAAACACTACACATTCCAACAAAATAACTAGGGAAATATATATAGAACTATACTTTTAGAAACACTACACATTCCAACTAAATAACTAGGGAAATATATATAGAACTATAATTTTAGAAACACTACACATTCCAACTAAATAACTGGGGAAATATATATAGAACTATAATTTTAGAAACACTACACATTCCAACTAAATAACTGGGGAAATATATATAGAACTATACTTTTAGAAACACTACACATTCCAACTAAATAACTAGGGAAATATATATAGAACTATACTTTTAGAAACACTACACATTCCAACTAAATAACTGGGGAAATATATATAGAACTATACTTTTAGAAACACTACACATTCCAACTAAATAACTGGGGAAATATATTTAGAACTATACTTTTAGAAACACTACACATTCCAACTAAATAACTGGGGAAATATATATAGAACTATACTTTTAGAAACACTACACATTCCAACAAAATAACTGGGGAAATATATATAGAACTATACTTTTAGAAACACTACACATTCCAACTAAATAACTGGGGAAATATATATAGAACTATACTTTTAGAAACACTACACATTCCAACTAAATAACTGGGGAAATATATATAGAACTATACTTTTAGAAACACTACACATTCCAACTAAATAACGGGAAATATATATATAACTATACTTTTAGAAACACTACACATTCCAACAAAATAACTAGGGAAATATATATAGAACTATAATTTTAGAAACACTACACATTCCAACTAAATAACGGGAAATATATATAGAACTATACTTTTAGAAACACTATACATGCCAAAAGAATAACTGGGGAAATTCAAATAGAACTATACTTTTAGAAACACAAATGCCTAAAGAATAACTGTGATATATACATAGAGAGAAAAAATATATGGTACTTTTAGAAACACCATCACCATACATTCTAACTAAATACTGGAGAAATACATATAGAACTATACTTTTAGAAACCAATTGTTGGCAGTTTTACCAAACATTCCAATGGAAGAGCTGGTAAATACACAGTGAAGAAAAAGGTAAGAGAGATTTTTTAGTTCATAGGTATATACAGACATTTATTCTTAAAATGTATTTGCATTTAGGATGGCAAAGGTTGGAATGAGTTGCTAGAATCATTTACACGACCAGTCAACTTTAAGACCTTGATGTTTCCAACTCACCCTACTTCTTGCAGTACTTCCACGAGCTGACCTTTTTGATCTGGACCCATACGGGCAAATACAGTGCCTTTCACAACAATTCTTTTCAAAATTTCAGGACAGTATAACCGCAGTACAGCCCACGTTTTTCCTGTCACAGCAAAGTGAAAGCGTGGGTTGTCAAGGTCAATGTGTATCTTTTGATCTTCCTAAAACATTTGTGAAAGGAAATACACCTTTAATTCAAAGTAATATGAACAGTGCCTAAAGGTCATAATAGATCAACCAATTTGAACAAGTATTAAAAAGAAAACATAAAACTTATATAAGACATTTTTAGAAATACAATAACAAGATGAAAATAAAACTTGCTAACACTAGTTAGGTCTACACTAGAATATGCATCTTGTGTCTAACACATCAAACTAAATGAAAAAATTACAATTAGAACAAATTCACAAGAAAGCTGTAACAATTTATCACAAGTTTATAGATTCTTGAAACAACGTAACATCTTATTAAACTAGACTTCAGGAAAAGAAATTTTAAATGTGTAATAATAATAATAAAAATTTAATATTTAATTATAGAATTCTATATGTCTAATTTTATAAACTATTAAGAATGACAAATTCATTATAGTTCTCTTTCTTCCAAAGTGGCATTTGGGCATTGAATGTGTTTATTAAACTGGTCCAAAAACACACAACTTAACATCATTTAAAATGTATCTAAATGGTTGGCAAGGGTTGTTTTTTCTACATGATCTAACATGGAATAACAAATGTTTATATGATTTATTTAACTTATCCTAGTGCCAATTAGATTTGTAAAAAAAAAGGTGCATAGTGTATTTTACTGATAAAAAAAGAAGCATAAGTTTATAGGTTTCTAAATGCTCATAAACAGCCTTAAATAGTATGTTACAGTAAACAATAGAATATAAGAAATTCACCAGTGTAAAGGCCTCATCCACTTTTGTATTCCTATCATCTGCGTAGACAAAGTCAAAGGTCACTTCAGAATGATCCCTGTCAGGTGGATAGGCCTGAACCAAGATAATTCTGTCCGTTTTTTCCACCATGCTGCATTCTCTGGCTACACTCAGAGCAGTTAACATGTTGTCTCCTGATAAAAAGACAAAACTGGGATAAGTCTAACAGAATTATTTACACAAAAACTTTACTATCCTTAAGCATGTAAAATGTTCACATTATAAGGACAAATGTTTGTTACCTGTCACCATAATTGTCCGAATATTTGCATCGTTCAGTTCACAGATTACAGGCATAGACTCTGGCTTTAGGTGGTTTTCCATTACTAGCAGTCCAAGAAAATTGAGCTCATTTTCCACCTGTTCTCTTTATTCATGAAAAAAAATTGTTGACATTTGAAATACATGATAGCCTTTAAAGCTCCAATTCCCTAGAAGACTTTATTTTAGCATATATGTATTGAGATGATGTTGACATTTGAAATACATGATAGCCTTTAAAGCTCCAATTCCCTAGAAGACTTTATTTTAACATATATGTATTGAGATGATGTTGACATTTGAAATACATGATAGCCTTTAAAGCTCCAATTCCCTAGAAGACTTTATTTTAGCATATATGTATTGAGATGATGTTGACATTTGAAATACATGATAGCATTTATAGCTCCAATTCCCTAGAAGACTTTATTTTAGCATATATGTATTGAGATGATGTTGACATTTGAAATACATGATAGCCTTTAAAGCTCCAATTCCCTAGAAGACTTTATTTTAACATATATGTATTGAGATGATGTTGACATTTGAAATACATGATAGCCTTTAAAGCTCCAATTCCCTAGAAGACTTTATTTTAACATATATGTATTGAGATGATGTTGACATTTGAAATACATGATAGCCTTTAAAGCTCCAATTCCCTAGAAGACTTTATTTTAACATATATGTATTGAGATGATGTTGACATTTGAAATACATGATAGCCTTTAAAGCTCCAATTCCCTAGAAGACTTTATTTTAGCATATATGTATTGAGATGATGTTGACATTTGAAATACATGATAGCCTTTAAAGCTCCAATTCCCTAGAAGACTTTATTTTAACATATATGTATTGAGATGATGTTGACATTTGAAATACATGATAGCCTTTAAAGCTCCAATTCCCTAGAAGACTTTATTTTAACATATATGTATTGAGATGATGTTGACATTTGAAATACATGATAGCCTTTAAAGCTCCAATTCCCTAGAAGACTTTATTTTAACATATATGTATTGAGATGATGTTGACATTTGAAATACATGATAGCATTTAAAGCTCCAATTCCCTAGAAGACTTTATTTTAACATATATGTATTGAGATGATGTTGACATTTGAAATACATGATAGCCTTTAAAGCTCCAGTTCCCTAGAAGACTTTATTTTAACATATATGTATTGAGATGATGTTGACATTTGAAATACATGATAGCCTTTAAAGCTCCAATTCCCTAGAAGACTTTATTTTAACATATATGTATTGAGATGATGTTGACATTTGAAATACATGATAGCCTTTAAAGCTCCAATTCCCTAGAAGACTTTATTTTAACATATATGTATTGAGATGATGTTGACATTTGAAATACATGATAGCCTTTAAGGCTCCAATTCCCTAGAAGACTTTATTTTAACATATATGTATTGAGATGATGTTGACATTTGAAATACATGATAACCTTTATAGCTCCAATTCCCTAGAAGACTTTATTTTAACATATATGTATTGAGATGATGTTGACATTTGAAATACATGATAGCCTTTAAAGCTCCAATTCCCTAGAAGACTTTATTTTAACATATATGTATTGAGATGATGTTGACATTTGAAATACATGATAGCCTTTATAGCTCCAATTCCCTAGAAGACTTTATTTTAACATATATGTATTGAGATGATGTTGACATTTGAAATACATGATAGCCTTTAAAGCTCCAATTCCCTAGAAGACTTTATTTTAACATATATGTATTGAGATGATGTTGACATTTGAAATACATGATAGCCTTTAAAGCTCCAATTCCCTAGAAGACTTTATTTTAACATATATGTATTGAGATGATGTTGACATTTGAAATACATGATAGCCTTTAAAGCTCCAATTCCCTAGAAGACTTTATTTTAACATATATGTATTGAGATGATGTTGACATTTGAAATACATGATAGCATTTATAGCTCCAATTCCCTAGAAGACTTTATTTTAACATATATGTATTGAGATGATGTTGACATTTGAAATACATGATAGCCTTTAAAGCTCCAATTCCCTAGAAGACTTTATTTTAACATATATGTATTGAGATGATGTTGACATTTGAAATACATGATAGCCTTTAAAGCTCCAATTCCCTAGAAGACTTTATTTTAACATATATGTATTGAGATGATGTTGACATTTGAAATACATGATAGCATTTATAGCTCCAATTCCCTAGAAGACTTTATTTTAACATATATGTATTGAGATGATGTTGACATTTGAAATACATGATAGCCTTTATAGCTCCAATTCCCTAGAAGACTTTATTTTAACATATATGTATTGAGATGATGTTGACATTTGAAATACATGATAGCCTTTAAAGCTCCAATTCCCTAGAAGACTTTTTTTTAACATATATGTATTGAGATGATGTTGACATTTGAAATACATGATAGCCTTTATAGCTCCAATTCCCGAGAAGACTTTATTTTAACATATATGTATTGAGATGATGTTGACATTTGAAATACATGATAGCCTTTAAAGCTCCAATTCCCTAGAAGACTTTATTTTAACATATCGTCAGGTGAGAATAACAAGGTTCTAACTGCGATTTTGGGAAAAAATAACTTATGGGCCCTGTGATAATTTTAAATGACCTTTCTATAATCTGACAAAATTTGGAATCATTTAGTTCTTTCCTCTTCTCACAAAGTCCAATGTAACATAGTTCTAACTTTATATTGGCTTAAAGATTTCAAAATTTAAAACTCAAATATCTCCGTTTCACCAAAATGCTTGTTAGAACCTTGTTATTCTCACCTGACGATATATGTATTGAGATGATGTTGACATTTGAAATACATGATAGCCTTTAAAGCTCCAATTCCCTAGAAGACTTTATTTTAACATATATGTATTGAGATGATGTTGACATTTGAAATACATGATAGCCTTTATAGCTCCAATTCCCTAGAAGACTTTATTTTAACATATATGTATTGAGATGATGTTGACATTTGCAATACATGCTAATATGTTATCTTTTAATAACATAATGCACATTATTTTAAGATTTTTTAAATATTTTATCATGAATATATAGTTTTTTCCATATCTGTAGTAATTAGCTGTTGGTTGGGCATTACAATCATATCAAATTTTGTTCTAAAAAAGTTCTAAAATAAAGGAAATTTTGATGTCTTTATTTTTTTATTTGCTTTTGATTAGTTATATATAGATAGCAAACTCTATTACTAAAGGTAAAACTGGGTACAATATAATAAATAAGATTCAGAGTGACTTGAACTCATAAAAAAAAAAGCTGAATTTCTATTGATTTTTTTATTATTTGTTTGCTTTAGAAATTGTACAAGTTGATTTGTTTTGTTTTTTTAGTTCACATCTGTTAGAGAAATTAAGCAAAGTAAAGTATGCCTATCACACCACGTAGGTCCAAAGGCATACTGAAGCAGCTTTAACATGTTTCTGTGGCCATGGCTTACATGGGATTGTGCAGCCAGCAAAATGTCTAGCTTTCCCCGCAAACAATGTCGTACTCATGATAGCTCTGGAAACACTTTTCAGTCCTGGGAAAAAACCCTGGCATTTGTACCTTTGTTTAAACCCAAGACTTTCAAAATGGCAGACTCCCAAAACCTAAATAAGATGTAAGAGAATGTGAACATAATTTAACAGCAGCTTTGTGATTGAAACCTACCTGTTGATTCTTTGAACTTTGACAAGATTTAGTTTAGCTGGGAGCTCTTTCCAGGCAAGGGCGATCACTCTGTAACCATGCTTTGTGTAAGACTGTAGGACTTCTTGAAAGTCAAGTGGGACTGGACAGAGCAGTGAATAAGCATTTTAAAAATATATTTAGTAAAGGAGTAATAAAATACACGAAAGTCAGAAAGATATATAAATTTTTTTCTCTGACAAAAGTCTAACTCACTTGTTTCAGCTTTTGATAAACTGGTGATCATTTCTGGTGAGCCTTTCACGTACAATTCAAAGTTCTTTGCTCCGAGGCTACGGGTGATGACAGACATTCTTTGTAGTGTGGAGGAGAATGGGAACTGACGCACTATGCCTAAATCTTGTCCTGACAACTGGTGATAAAAATAAACTAGTTATTGTATAGGATGATTACTGAGCAATACATACGGTACATTTATCAATAAAAAATATTTTTTATGCTAAAATGATCACCATTTGTTATTGATCTATCTTTTTCTCAAATTATTTTTCCAAGCGTTTCACTTTAAATTATGGCATGACTTTTAATTCTAACACACACACACAAGCACAAATGTTAAACATAATTTCTGTTATTTAAAGTTTAACAAACGTAACTGTTCCACTAGAGGATGAAGTTTTATCCACTTTAGGGTGGACGACAGTTGGGGTCATCATGTCAAATCTTGTTTCATCTGGACCTGGTTCTTCTAAGTCCTAAAAAAAAATATTTTAATTGTAAATAGCTCAGAAAATTAAGGTAGTAAAAATAAAGTACAGAAAACAGCTGGTCATGATTATTGACAGCATGCCATGCCATAACTCTGATTCATGGGACAAAGATTTGAGCATCTATACAAAAAAAATGAATTATTAAAAAAATAAGTATCTATATATTTTGTCTCCCATTTGTATTTATTTGCCTTTTAGTTTTAAAATGGTGATATGTAAGCTAGTCTTAAAGCTCCATAGAGCATTACTGTATTGTTCAGCTATTTCTGAGGTCACACTTGACAGGATTTAGTCCCATCAGTTTAGTATTTCAACAGTCTGTTACTGAGACCACCCATGCTAAATTCATTAATGATGAAAAAACTGCAGAATTATGACCAGAATAGTATGTACTAATGTTCCCAAAACTGATTTAAATAGAGTTTTAACACAATAATCAGTAGGGCCTAAGTTTAAGTTTCATATTGTTACCAGCATGCAAGACTAGACACGGACCACAGATGAGCGTAGGACGCAATAATCTTCTTTATAGAAGGAGCGTCTGTAATGTATAAGAAGATTTAAGCCATAGCCTAATGTATCTAGGATAAAGGGGGTTAAAGGTTAGGGTGATAGAAAAAAGACTTTGTTCTTGTTTTATATACAATGACCAATGCAAGTTCCTTCATCCTAATGGGCATTTAGGTAATGGGGTGCCTGCAGTCTTCAGCAAAACCAACAAATTAAAAACAACATCATTTTAAATCCTTATAAAAATGTATGAGTATACATCTCTTTAGGATGCATACCATTAAATTATAAAATAAGATTAGATTTACAGCCTTTTAAAGTCTAGTTTCAAAATATCCAAGTCCGTATAACCAAATCTCTAATTATTTTGTTCAATTAAAAAAATACAGCTTTTTTCAAAAGCCAGCTTTGTCGGAAGTGTAGCCTTTAATGAACAAAAAATCAAAATCAAACTGACCCAATCAGTGGCATTGAACATAATAATATCCATTGGGTCTCCAATGATTTCATTGTTTATGATGGTCAGTGAATGACAGCATGCCATGCAAGATAACATTTCATCTTTAGGTAGGTGAGTCATGTCTTTGATTATTGGGAGAAAGCTTTGAACATTTATGAAATAACAATGATTTAACATGCATAGAATTAAAAAAAATAATTTTTACAATGGAGGCTAGACAAACTATTCTAATAATATGATTCTACATGATTATATAACAATTATATAACGATAAGTCTGAATCTACATGATTATATAACGATAAGTCTGAAAGAGAGTTAGTTACCTATCCTTTTCTGCTCTAACAACACCATGCATATTCAAACCATCTTCTGTCAATGTTCCTGTCTATTAAATGTAATAAATAAATTTAAACATTAATTATTTAGGAAAAAATAATATATGGATATAGAACTATATATGGTTATTATTTTTTTAATAAAATTAAAATTGATATGAAATTGTGTAGGGGTATGTATTGTTTGATTTATTGTTTTTTTTTATGTCACAGATTGGAATTTTTATTCACCATGTTCAAGGTCTTAGACAATTAACTTTCTGAATTACATTAAAATTTGGGTCTAATGTATTTGTACTTAACCCTTTTGCTGTCAGCCTCACAAACATTGTCAATACATTTACTACAAAACATGAAATTTCTTCTATTGATCATATTTCAAATCTTTAAAGCTAATAAATAATACAGAAAAAAATGTATTGATATATACCTTATCAAAACAAACAGCATCAATGGTACCACATATGTTCAAGCTTCTAGGGCTGATGCAGTAAATATTTTTAAACTTGAGCCTCCTCTGAGAAAACACCATGCCTACTGCCAGTGCAGCTGGTAGAGCCGGAGGGATAATGATGGTGATGAGATCCAGCACTCTAATGGCAATTTCACTGTCTGGATCTTTTCTTTCAATCTAAGTTTGATATGTAGATTGGTCAGGCAATACAAAAAGTATAGAGTTAAGTCTAAGTGGTTCTCACATCTATGGATCATGTAAAAAAAATGTCCAATATACTTATACAGAAAAATTATAGGTGAGAATAACTACTGGTATTTGATGAATTTGATTTCTAACATTACAAAAAAACTATTAAGGTCATGAGCTACATGAGTGCCATAAAGCTGATTAAAGCTGTATGCAGCTTATAATTAAATAACAAGATTGTTCAACATAGGTAATGAATTTGTAAAGCAAAACTTTCTATGGATTTAAAAGTATTGTAACCATTCAATTTTAACATTAGATCAAAAGAAGGCAAAATAACATAGTAGGATAAAATAATACATTTAATTCCCTTTAAAAAATATTTTTTTTGGTTTATATAGTGAAGTAAAGATGACTAGTTTTAGTGGGGATGATATAAAAGTGTGGCCTGCACAAAACCAATCCACCTCCACAATCCTTATCAGAGATCAGACAATTCAATTATTACATCTTTAGAAAAGAAGAATCCTCTGCTTAATTGAATATATAACACAACAATAATCTGTCATGATTCCTTCAATAAATCATTAATTTCAATAATTCAGTAAAATGTTTCTTATACAAAGAAGATTATTACATTCATTGGCTAATCACAAAACTTCTACACAACAGCAGGGTCATCATGATGACAGTCCAGAGTATTAACCTCATGATTTGGCCGACAATCCTTTTGCAAGGTGAGTGTAGTATAAATATTATAGAAAGAAATGTGTATTATTTTGTAACAAATGAATGTTTTTACCTTCAAGATTAAAGTGTAGATCATACCACCCAGGGCTATCAGAGCCAAAATCCCTATGTAATATAAAGCATGTCTCTGGAACTTGAAATCAAGAGGCTTGGGGTACATGATAGATCTGACCAATTCTCCTTTGGATGTGGAGAAACCTTTACATTTAAAAAAACAAACTTTTTAAAATCAATCAATCACATTCATATATTGATGAAAATTACATTCGTTTCTGATATTCAAATGGAAATTCGATTTGAGAAAACTAAATCACACAAAGAAAATGTCCTGGCTCACTACAGACCATAATACTGCTTATGGCCCTTTGGTGTTAAAAGAAGGATAACTCCTCATTTTTTATTACTTATTTTATAATAAAAAGTTGTAAACCTTAAGCACAACAATACAAATTTAACAAAAGGTGGACTTTACATTAACTACATTAAAAAAATTAAACTGTACATAAATTACCTGTTCTTAGTACAACTGCCTTCACTTTCTGGTTGCCATAGAATCTGGTCTGGATAACATGAGTACCACAAAACAGGATGTGCCTGGAGTGATTCTTTATAGTTACTTCTGGGTCATTCTCATCTTTCATGCCTGTAGTGTTGGGTAGAGATGTCTTAGTCACAGGGACACTCTCCCCTATAAGGTAAGGAAATAAAAAAGTTTCACTTATAGAGTAATTCCATGAAAACAAACAACTAGATCTAAATACGGTAAGTCAAACACAACTGGGAGGAGAAAAACATCAGCAATAAAATAGACACAAGAGAGGCTGACAAGTAAAATATATTAAAAAAAGAAACATAAAGAGGCTTCCTGATTTGTTTGATAAGTGTAAAAGTAAAGTAAAGTACCCTTCGGACCAAACTGATCATAGGGCTGGTGAAGCAGCATTCACCAGTTTCTGTGGCCACGGCATACGAGGGGATGTGTGGCCAGCACAATGCCCAGGCGCCTTTACTTTACCCAAACTAGTGTCAGGTACTCATCAGAGCTGGGTACAATCAGGGGCTGCTCGGCCACCATGCCCACTAGTGTAGTGATGTTTTATTGATGTAGAGATGTTTTATTGGTGTAGTGATGTTTTATTGGTGTAGTGATGTTTTATTGGTGTAGTGATGTTTTATTGGTGTAGTGATGTTTTATTGGTGTAGTGATGTTTTATTAGTGTAGTGATGTTTTATTGGTGTAGTGATGTTTTATTGGTGTATTGATGTTTTATTGGTGTAGTGATGTTTTATTAGTGTAGTGATGTTTTATTGGTGTAGTGATGTTTTATTAGTGTAGTGATGTTTTATTGGTGTAGTGATGTTTTATTAGTGTAGTGATGTTTTATTGGTGTAGTGATGTTTTATTAGTGTAGTGATGTTTTATTGGTGTAGTGATGTTTTATTGGTGTAGTGGTGATGTTTTATTGGTGTAGTGACGTTTTATTGGTGTAGTGATGTTTTATTGGTGTAGTGATGTTTTATTGGTGTAGTGATGAGATCAGAATATGTCTCTTAGATTCATCTTTGTAAGCCCTTGGCAGACCCTGTTCTCACACAAGTTTTGGACTAAGGTAGGGTTTTTATCCCAGCAGTAGCTGGACAGAATAGCAATTGAAATCAACTCTGCACTTGGGGAGCATCTTCCAACAAAGTCCTAATGCACCTTCTTGGGAAACAGTGTTGTACATCAGTAAATGGATAGACAAGCAAATGCAATAAATGTTATTGTAGAATGCAGAAGACAAAAAAGTTAGATACTGGAGATCAATGAGCTGTCGACAATTCAGTTGACATAAGACATTTTTAACTGGTTAAGTAGTGTCCTAAGTGGTTGGCTATTTAATTAAGTATTTAGTTATAGAGCAGCCAAGGAATAATAATATTCATTAAACGCCATTTTATTTTGGAGACAAAGGAAATCTCGCACACACTAACTAGTTCTAATTAACCGGTGTCGATCTTTTACAATACTTTGATATACTTTAACAATTGTAAACTGATACACCATAGGTTACACTTACCAGTCAACATACTCTCATTGACAATGCAGTTTCCAGTAATGAGCACAGCGTCGCACTGCATGTCACACCCAAAACGAGGTATCTCTATGATATCACCGGGAGCCAGCTCCTCAGCTGGGATGGTTTCAAAACCTAAGAATATAGGAAAAAGAATAATAAAGTATATGGTGATTCTCATAGTAAACCATAATAATCTTGTATAACAAAATATATTTAAAATGTATATTGGTTTGTTCAATTCAGTTGGGTAGACAAATGCATCAGGTAGAAGCTAAGTTTTAGAAACAACAGTACTAGGGATTTAATAAAGTAGCATAATTTGTTGTAAACAGCATTCAAGGACAGTTGAAGATTTAAGAAAATGTAGTAATAAAAGGCTTGACCCCTCCCACTATGATAACCTTGCTTAGTCAACATCAAAATGTAAGCTGCAAACCACTTTGCCATCACCACTCCCAAAAAGAGTCCATTCAGCTTAGCATTCTCACTATTACTTATTCTTTTTCAGGAAATCATTCAGTCTCATTTGGCAAACAGTAATACTTTACATATTGTATTATTAGTTAAATTAAAAGCTATATAACGGAAGCGTGCATATAATTAAATGTTACACAAATGAAAATGGAGGTACCAAATCTTAAGACTTACTTCCATCTTCTCTCATGACTGTTGAGTTTTCTGTTGATGTTATAGTGTTTCTCAAGGCCCGCTCAAACTGAACATAAGGGAAACAATTATTACTTTAAATCTGTCAAACATAAACAAGTTAACTATAATAAAAATTGAGACATTTCAAAATTGATTCAGAGTAATGTCCCTTCCCATTGCTTTCATTTAATGTGCTCCACTGGCTTTTCATTCTTTTCTCTGACATTGATGGCCTTAACAACAACTTAACATCATAAAACATTTTTTAAGTATCCTATTACTTTTATAAAATAAAATTTTTAACAAATCAAAGTAATCAAAAATTCTTGTTAAAAAATTCTGTATGGTCTATAGTTTATTTGTATAAATATGTTTCTATTTGTAGGCTATTGATTTTAAGAACAAAGTGAATATAATTGTATAATCACAAAATGTGTGCTTAAATCTAATCAGCTGTTTCCTTAAACAAAAAAAAGCAACAAATACCTGTCTGGTCTGGTAAATTTGTAGTATAAGGGATATGACAGTTATGACAATAATGCAGATAGCATAGATCCAATACAACTCAGCAAACCATAAGCAAACAGAGAACAGCTGGAAAATGTAAAATGGGGAAGAGACCTGCAGAAGAAAATATTAATATGTACACACACAACAATTTGATTTTATGCTCTGTTTCTTGTTTTTTAATTTTATGTAACTTTTAACTAAACAGGGTTCATACAGAAAAAATGCCTCAAAATTCCAGGAGTGTTGCAGGAGTGTTCCAGAAGTTTTTCAGGAGTAATTTTTTGGAAAAGCCAAGTTGAGCTCTTTAAAAAAAAACAGACACCTCGCTACACAGCTATTTTTTTGTTTTACGACATTACGGGGACTTATATAGCCTACATCCCAAGTTTGGATTGGAAAAAAAACAGGATCTAGTAAAAAAAAAAGAACAATGGAGTGGCATCACTGGTAACTGGTGTCATCAACATTTGCACCCGGAAATAAAAAGTGGCAAAAAGGGCTTTCTGGAAAAGTGAAAGTACAATCTAAGAGCAGTGATTACGATTTTTTAATTAATAATTAATCTCCCTCGAAAAATAAGGAGATTTTAGTATTTTCCAAGGACTAAATGCAGTTTTTACAGGAGTTTTAAGGTCCTGGAACACAAATTTTTGTTTTCCAGGAGTTTCAAGGAGTTTCCAGGAGTTGTACGAACCCTGCTAAAATAAGTGTGCTTGGAATGATAACAATAAAAGCAATATTTAAAAAAAATGATACATTAGTTCTAAAAAAAATAGTATAGCCTACTAGAAGAAATAAAATGATATCAATATGTAAACAAACAAATCATTACAATCATCTCAAAATGCATTTAGTAAAAGGAGATAATGTGTTGGGCAATAGGGCATCATTTACTAGTTTCAATGGCCACATGATAGATGACATTTTGTGCACAAAAGCTCAAACAGACTTTAGGCTACTTTTTTCAACTAATGTCAGGTATCCATCAGAGCTGAGTAGACTCGGAACAGATAAACTACCTGGTTATATCCTGTATTGTAACCCAAGGCATATAAAATGGTGATACAAACGCACTTTCCCTAGATCATCGTATTCCAAATGCATTAATAAAGTACCAGTAATGAAACTGTTCAAGAAATGTTTTAAAATACAGTAATACTATTTTAATTTAAAAATGTATACCTCTTTAAAGAAAATTATTATAATTGGTGTAACATGCACTGCTATGAGGTTAGAGCCATACAAGATACGCCTACAAAGAAAAAGAAGCATTCATGGTTAAACACTTTACAAACTTCTATTGTTTTATTATGCTTACATACATCAATAAGCAATATGCCAGTGTATAAAAAAAATAGAATTTCATTAAATACTGAACTGTACACAAACTAAGCTTTCAGGTAAGGAGTTAGATTATGCTAATTATAAATCTTGCATTCTGAAAGGAATCTTATACATTTTACAAAAAAATTTTCTGAAAAAAGCCTATTATAGTTTGATGCAAGGATATATAGACCTACAATTTAAAAAACATTATATTTTCACAGATCAAACATCCTTAGACTCTATTAAAATCTAAAACGTTTAAATTTTGTTGGTGTTTTTTTTTCAAATCAATTCAAAATGGTATTTACCCTTTTCATTTATAGTTATAGCATATGGCTATGTAAGCCCCAAAAAGCAAACAATGTATAAATTTTAACAGATATTATTAAAACACACACTTTAAAGAGTATTGCATATTATATAACATCTTATTTTTTTCTCAAATTCATATATCAGCCTGAGATATCTGTGCCATTCCAAAATTATAATATAATAATTGGTCATTTATATCGCGCCTCACCCCATGCTAATGCAAGCATGCTCAGCGCGCTCACAAAAACGAAACGACAATAACACTCTAAAATTAATAGTTTTAAACAAGGTTTCGGCCAATGGAGGCACGAAACGACAATAACATTTTAAAATAGTTTTAAACAAGTTTAATTCATTCTAATGAAAATTATTGCCTACAATCTAAATAAGACCCTAAAATTCTAATAGATTTGTTCCACTCTGAATTATAGGTTTAATTTTGATTTAAGTCAATGTAAACATTTCATCACATTATCTCTTTCCTTAGGGATATTTATATAATAAAGCTTATGTAATATGATGTGCAAAACATGACAACCATGCAAAAATCCACCTGACCATTCAATACTATATAATTAAGAAAAATTTGTTGTGTAAATTATGTAAAAAAAAACTTGAATTAGAATTTAGAAGATAAATGGGTTACCTTTTTCTCTCTTCTCCCACAGTAAGTCCATTAGTGTTATGAAAATATGACTGTTTGTACCCAACATCTAATCCTCTGGAAAACATTATTTTTAAAGATCAAATATTTCCTAACTTTTTGCAAAGTCAAAATTTTAAATATTTAGAGATTTTTTTTAAATATAAAAGAAGAATATTTCTTAATTTTTATTATTTTTTTATTTTTTTAATGAAGCATTATGAGACTTTGATTTAAAAAATAAACTGATAGTAAATTAATGTTCAAATGTTTGACATTTCTAAAAGTGTAAATAACTAACCTCAGAGGAATATATGAAGCAGTTTCAGTATCCCAAATATATTTTACTCTTTTACAGACAAAATATCTAATCAGTGCATCATCATTCTATTAGATAAACACACACACAAAAACAAAGAATAAAAAGAAATATTTATTTCATGTCATTGGAGACATATTATTTTTCTTTAATTCCATAAAATAGTATCCTTTCCATTTAGAAATACAATACAAATAATAATCTTACAATGCTTAGATAATCAAAAGTATATAACAATTTTTCTAATTCCATTTATATACCGTGTATATAATTATATATATATATACAAGAATAAACACATAAATTATCTTTCCTCCTAGTGGCATCCAGGCATGGAATGGGCAACTTGAACAAACCAGTAAAACCAATAACTATTTAGTATTAACATCATTCAGAATGCAAGACTAGACTCAAAATATGGATAAGCAAAAGGACACAATAATCTACTGTGTAGGAGGAGCGTCTGTAACAACACAGAAAGTATGAAATGAGAAAAGCATATGGTTTTAAGACTAACCAAAATCTCAATAAATGCCCATGCCATAACACATGAACTGCATAAGATTTTTTTTTACTGTGACTGTCAAAAGAAAAATTTAACATTAATAATTTTTGACAGTCATTTTTATATTAACAGTGAAACTCGTAATTAATAAATAGGGCCTAGCCTACATTTATTATAGTAAATTATAGTTATAGTAGTAGGCCTATAAGGCTATACATATAGGATAGGATGATATAGTATAGTATAACTATATATAGGCATAGGCCTATTTTATTATCATATTCATATAGTATATTTAAACTAGCCGTACCACTTACTTCTGGACTTGAATTTGTGTCATCATGTGGCTGTGTCTTTCTGAACAGATACTTTTTCATTTTTCTCACTTTAACGCTTGAATAAATTTTTTAAATGTAAATAAATGTAAATTTAACAAAGCATCATAATTATTATTAAATTTTGATTCTATACTGAAGCACATTTTTAGATTGTATAAGCCAGTGTTTCCCAAATGCCAGTTTGCGACCTTTATGCCAGAACATGAAACTTTAATGAAAGCAAATATATTATAGTTACCGGGTGGGGGGGGGGGGGGCAAAAAGAAGGCGTAAAGTTAAAATATAGATAGCCTATAAATAAAATAGTCATTTACTAGCGATAGACCCACCGTATAAGAAGAATTGACAGGTTTACTATATATTATATTTTGTCAGTTGCTGGCTTTTTTTGTGTCATATTGCAAGCTGATTTTAGCGACAGTTTTCAAGCCTAGATGTCTATATTATTATATAGTCGCGAGAATTATGCGGAAACTATTAATATTTATGTGATGACACACAGACTAGATTCCATAGCAGATATAAATATGTTAATGGCTTAATTAATGGGTCACGAAGTCGTCGAAGTGGAATTATACCAATAACCAGAAAAAGTCTGGAAAGCGCTGGAAGGCCTATACTCTATATAATAGACAGTTCATTATTTATTAGGCCTATACTTAGACTATACTATAGACTTACCCATAATATTGTTTAATCAATCATCTTACCCTGTTCCTACTCTAGTCATTGTTCTCAATCTGACAACATAGTGCATATTGTAGGCATCCTGCAATAAACATATATTTTAATTATTTTTATTACACACAATATATTACAGTAAATTTAAAAACAAAAATACGCAAGTTAGGTAACCCTTAGTTTATACTATAATAATATAGGCTACAGGAGTTGAGACTTTTGTTAAGAAATATATTTTGTTTTCATAACACTCATTTTTTTTCTTTTAACAAAATATTTAAAGCTAACTTTGCATGTTAGTTTGTTATTATATCTAGATTATAGGGCCAATAACATTCCATTTCAATATTAATTATTTCTCGCTCTCGTTTTTATAATGGACTTAAATATAAATTGTCTAGACAGTTATTCACAATCATTGTTACAATTAACTGCGTGTCGAGCATGCTAATTAGGGCCTGCAGTGGCGAAGCCAGGATTGCAAAAGGAATGGGGGGGGGGGGGTATATTGTAAAAAAAAAGAGACACGGGGGATGGAGCGAGGCGGAGAATTACAAAAGTAAAATGTGTGGGCTGGGTGCACAGTGGGGAGGGGGGCAACGGCAGGCTAATTCTGAATTGGTGTACAATTTCACACTAAATTATTGAGAATATGTTTTATAATTATCAATAGTTGAAACGTAGCTGTTGTAAGGACGAAATCAATTAAAATCTTAAATTCTCATTTTCTGGAACAAAAAATGAATGAGGCCAAATGTCTAATTATTGTAAGGAATTGACCTAACTAGACCTAAACCTAGACAACATGCTATTCAAAACAATGACGAGCAGAATGATGGACTGGGGAGTCCTTTGCAATTTGAGTGGTGAATTTGAGCATTTGAAAGACAGCGGGAAAAGTATGGGAAAGGCGTGGATAATGTGATGCTAAAATAATGCCCGGAAGGAAAATGCTTGTTAAATCAGGGATGTGTAACATTTTTCGAATTTTGGTCAAATACTGAAACTAATATAAAACGGGTCATACATTATTAAATTTTATTTACAACATTAATACATTGCTTGTATAGGATCGCCGTTAAAAGCTCCATGGAAGCAAACTGAATGGATTGAAGGGTCGCGGGCATCCAGTCAGTGGCGTAGCTAGGGCAGGGGGAGGGGGAAGTCAAAATTCGAAAGTACCCCGGGCCCCTACTTGGGGGGAGGTAGCCAAAGGAGTGTCCAAATTGTTTTTCTCGTCATAATGTCGTAGGTCAAAATGCAGGGGCCCCTAAAGAGGCCAAGCCCCCTAGGCCCCCAAATCCCTAGCAACGGCACTGCACCCAGTTAAACACCCCTCGATTAAAGGAATACTCCTGGATTTACCTTCAACAAGATTTGTTCCGCTTTTGCTAACGAACACAAAGAATGTGTGGCTTTTAGCATCCAATGAGGCAGCCAGTAGAACACAAGTCTCAAAGCGCCGATCGTTAAGATGTAGCCAACATAGGTAGCATATAGCTTGGTCTTGTTGAGCTTGTAAGCATATATTTCCTATAGAGTTGGTGAGACAAGACTAATTAGCTGTAAATAGTTATAGCTATTGTCACATTAAATCTAAGCAAAAAATACTGAACACATAGATATACTGATTATGATTAAATAATAGAGCATATGGTGGATATATGATATATAATATAATATATGGTGGATAATAATAAGTGTTTGTTTATATAGGGGCCTAGCGCATCCAACAAACATAATGTAAGCTCAGTGCGCATTGAGCAACAAAAACATGCATAGAGCATGGATACAATTCTCTAAGCTGGATAAGTAGGCCAATATATAATTGTGTTTAATCACATTAAAGGATATTTAGACTCTATATTA